>JAXFYN010000150.1:0-614009 GCA_036172215.1 Camellia granthamiana
ACAGTGCAGATATGTAAATACGGCGTTTACTTACCCATTCTCACGCATTAGGGTTCGAAGACTCGAACACCTATACGGATTCTCCTGCACAGTGGCATATATGTAAATACGGCGTTTACTTACCATTTCTCACGCATTATGGTTCGAACACTCGAACACCTATACGGATTCTCCTGCACAGTGGTAGATATGTAAATACGGCGTTGACTTAGCTATTCTCATGCATTTGGGTTCGAAGACTCGAACACCTATACGGATTCTCCTGCACAGTGGCAGATATGTAAATACGGCGTTTACTTACCTATTCTCACGCATTAGGGTTCGAACAATCGAACACCTATACGGATTCTCCTGCACAGTGGCAGATATGTAAATACGGCGTTTACTTACCATTTCTCACGCATTACGATTCGAAACTCGAACACCTATACGGATTCTACTGCACAGTGGCAGATATGTAAATACGGCGTTTACTTACCATTTCTCACGCATTACAGTTCGAACACTCGAACACCTATACGGATTCTCCTGCACAGTGGCAGATATGTAAATACGGCGTTTACTTACCATTTCTCATGCATTAGGGTTCGAAGACTCGAACACCTATACGGATTCTCCTGCACAGTGGCAAATATGTAAAGATGGCGTTTACTTACCTATTCTCACGCATTAGGGTTTGAACACTCGAACAGCTATACGGATTCTCCTGCACAGTGGCAGATATGTAAATACGGCGTTTACTTACCATTTCTCACACATTACGGTTTGAACACTCGAACACCTATACGGATTCTCCTGCACAGTGGCAGATGTGTAAATACGGCGTTTACTTACCATTTCTCACGCATTACGGTTCGAACACTCGAACACCTACACGGATTCTCCTGCACAGTGGCAGATATGTAAATACGGCGTTTACTTACCATTTCTCAGGCATTACGGTTCGAACACTCGAAGACCTATTCGGATTCTCTTGCACAGTGGCAAATATGTAAATACGGCGTTTACTTACCATTTCTTACGCATTACGGTTCGAACACTCGAACACCTATACGGATTCTCCTGCACAGTGGAAGATATGTAAATACGGCGTTTACTTACCTATTCTCATGCATTACGGTTCGAAGACTCGAACACCTATACGGATTCTCCTGCACAGTGGCAGATATGTAAATACGGCGTTTACTTACCTATTCTTACGCATTGGGGTTCGAACACTCGAACACCTATACGGATTCTCCTGCACAGTGGCATATATGTAAATACAGCGTTTACTTACCATTTCTCACGCATTAGGGTTCGAACACTCGAACACCAATACGGATTCTCCTGCACAGTGGCAGATATGTAAATACGGCGTTTACTTACCTATTCTTAGGCATTAGGGTTCGAACACTCGAACACCTATACGGATTTACCAGCACAGTGGCATATATGTAAATACGGCGTTTACTTACCATTTCTCACGTATTACGGTTCGAACACTCGAACACCTATACGGATTCTCCTGCACAGTGGCAGATGTGTAAATACGGCGTTTACTTACCATTTCTCACGCATTACGGTTCGAACACTCGAACACCTATGTGGATTCTCCTGCACAGTGGCAGATATGTAAATACGGCGTTTACTTACCGTTTCTCTGGCATTACGCTTCGAACACTCGAAGACCTATTCGGATTCTCCTGCACAGTGGCAAGTATGTAAATACGGCATTTACTTACCATCTCTCACGTGTTACGGTTCGAACACTCGAACACCTATACGGATTCTCCTGCACAGTGGCAGATATGTAAATACGGCGTTTACTTACCATTTCTCAGGCATTAGTGTTCGAACAATCGAAGACCTATACGGATTCTCCTGCACAGTGGCAGATATGTAAATACGGCGTTTACTTACCATTTCTCACGCATTACGGTTCGAACAGTCGCACACCTATACGGATTCTCCTCCATAGCGGCAGATATGTAAATACGGCGTTTACTTACCTATTCTCTGGCATTATCGTTCGAAGACTCGAACACCTATACGGATTCTCCTGCATAGTTGCAGATATGTAAATACGGCGTTTACGTACCTATTCTCACGCATTAGGGTTCGAGCACACGAACACCTATACGGATTCTCCTACACAGTGGCAGATATGTAAATACGGCGTTTACTTACCTATTCTCAGGCATTACGGTTCGAAGACTCGAACACCTATACGGATTCTCCTGCACAGTGGCAGATATGTAAATACGGCGTTTACTTACCTATTCTCCCGCATTAGGGTTCGAACACTCGAACACCTATACGGATTCTCCGGCACAGTGGCAGATATGTAAATACGGCGTTTACTTCCCCATTCTCATGCATGAGGGTTCGAAGACTCGAACACCTATACGGATTCTCCGCACAGTGGCAGATATGTAAATACGGCGTTTACTTACCTATTCTCACGCATTAGGGTTCGAAGACTCGAACACCTATACGGATTCTCCTGCACAGTGGCATATATGTAAATACGGCGTTTACTTACCATTTCTCACGCATTAGGGTTCGAACACTCGAACACCTACACGGATTCTCCTGCACAGTGGCATATATGTAAATACGGCGTTTACTTACCATTTCTCACGCATTAGGGTTTGAACACTCGAACACCTATACGGATTCTCCTGCACAGTGGCAGATATGTAAATAGGGCGTCTACTTACATATTGTCTGGCATTAGGGTTCGAACACTCGAACACCTATACGGATTCTCCTGCACAGGGGCATATATGTAAATACGGCGTTTACTTACCATTTCTCATGCATTACGGTTCGAACACTCGAACACCTATACGGATTCTCCTGCACAGTGGCAGATATGTAAATACGGCGTTTACTTACCATTTCTCACGCATTACGCTTCGAACACTAGAACACCTATACGGATTCTCCTGCACAGTGGCAGATATGTAAATACGGCGTTTACTTACCAATTCTCAGGCATTACAGTTCGAACACTCGAAGACCGATATGGATTCTCCTGCACAGTGGCAGATTGTAAATACGGCGTTTACTTACCATCTCTCATGCATTACGGTTCGAACACTCAAACACCTATACGGATTCTCCTGCACAGTGGCAGATATGTAAATACGGCGTTTACTTACCATTTCTCACGCATTACGGTTCAAACACTCGCACACCTATACGGATTCTCCTGCACAGTGGCAGATATGTAAATACGGCGTTTACTTACCTATTATCAGGCATTATGGTTCGAAAACTCGAACACCTATACGGATTCTCCAGCACAGTGGCAGATATGTAAATACGGCGTTTACTTACCACTTCTCACGCATTACGGTTCAAAAACTCGAACACCTATACGAATTCTCCAGCACAGTGGCAGCTATGTAAATACGGCGTTTACTTACCTATTCTCAGGC
This sequence comes from Camellia granthamiana, assembly GCA_036172215.1. Taxonomy (NCBI): domain Eukaryota; kingdom Viridiplantae; phylum Streptophyta; class Magnoliopsida; order Ericales; family Theaceae; genus Camellia; species Camellia granthamiana. The sequence continues at coordinate 3,426 of JAXFYN010000150.1, forward strand.
ATTAGGGTTCGAACACTCGAACACCTATACGGATTCTCCTGCACAGTGGCAGATATGTAAATACGGCGTTACTTACCTATTCTCATGCATTAGGGTTCGAAGACTCGAAGACCTATACGGATTCTCTGCACCGTGGCAGATATGTAAATACGGCGTTTACTTACCATTTCTCACGCATTACAGTTCGAACACTCGCACACCTATACTGATTCTCCTGCACAGTGCCAGATATGTAAATACGGCGATTACTTACCTATTCTCACGCATTAGGGTTCGAACACTCGAACACCTATACGGATTCTCCTGCACAGTGGAAGATATGTAAATACGGCGTTTACTTACCTATTCTCATGCATTACGGTTCGAAGACTCGAACACCTATACGGATTCTCCTGCACAGTGGCAGATATGTAAATACGGCGTTTACTTACCTATTCTTACGCATTAGGGTTCGAACACTCGAACACCTATACGGATTCTCCTGCACCGTGGCATATATGTAAATACAGCGTTTACTTACCATTTCTCACGCATTAGGGTTCGAACACTCGAACACCAATACGGATTCTCCTGCACAGTGGCAGATATGTAAATACGGCGTTTACTTACCTATTCTTAGGCATTAGGGTTCGAACACTCGAACACCTATACGGATTTACCAGCACAGTGGCATATATGTAAATACGGCGTTTACTTACCATTTCTCACGTATTACGGTTCGAACACTCGAACACCTATACGGATTCTCCTGCACAGTGGCAGATGTGTAAATACGGCGTTTACTTACCATTTCTCACGCATTACGGTTCGAACACTCGAACACCTATGTGGATTCTCCTGCACAGTGGCAGATATGTAAATACGGCGTTTACTTACCGTTTCTCAGGCATTACGCTTCGAACACTCGAAGACCTATTCGGATTCTCCTGCACAGTGGCAAGTATGTAAATACGGCGTTTACTTGCCATCTCTCACGTGTTACGGTTCGAACACTCGAACACCTATACGGATTCTCCTGCACAGTGGCAGATATGTAAATACGGCGTTTACTTACCATTTCTCAGGCATTAGTGTTCGAACAATCGAAGACCTATACGGATTCTCCTGCACAGTGGCAGATATGTAAATACGGCGTTTACTTACCATTTCTCACGCATTACGGTTCGAACAGTCGCACACCTATACGGATTCTCCTCCATAGCGGCAGATATGTAAATACGGCGTTTACTTACCTATTCTCTGGCATTATCGTTCGAAGACTCGAACACCTATACGGATTCTCCTGCATAGTTGCAGATATGTAAATACGGCGTTTACCTACCTATTCTCACGCATTAGGGTTCGAACACTCGAACACCTATACGGATTTTCCTACACAGTGGCAGATATGTAAATACGGCGTTTACTTACCTATTCTCAGGCATTACGGTTCGAAGACTCGAACACCTATACGGATTCTCCTGCACAGCGGCAGATATGTAAATACGGCGTTTACTTACCTATTCTCCCGCATTAGGGTTCGAACACTCGAACACCTACCCGGATTCTCCGGTACAGTGGCAGATATGTAAATACGGCGTTTACTTACCCATTCTCATGCATGAGGGTTCGAAGACTCGAACACCTATACGGATTCTCCGCACAGTGGCAGATATGTAAATACGGCGTTTACTTACCTATTCTCACGCATTAAGGTTCGAAGACTCGAACACCTATACGGATTCTCCTGCACAGTGGCATATATGTAAATACGGCGTTTACTTACCATTTCTCACGCATTATGGTTCGAACACTCGAACACCTATACAGATTCTACTGCACAGTGGCAGATATGTAAATACGGCGTTTACTTACCATTTCTCACGCATTACGGTTCGAAACTCGAACACCTATACGGATTCTCCTGCACAGTGGCAGATATGTAAATACGGCGTTTACTTACCATTTCTCACGCATTACAGTTCGAACACTCGAACACCTATACGGATTCTCCTGCACAGTGGCAGATATGTAAATACGGCGTTTACTTACCATTTCTCATGCATTAGGGTTCGAAGACTCGAACACCTATACGGATTCTCCTGCACAGTGGCAAATATGTAAAGAGGGCGTTTACTTACCTATTCTCACGCATTAGGGTTTGAACACTCGAGCAGCTATACGGATTCTCCTGCACAGTGGCAGATATGTAAATACGGCGTTTACTTACCATTTCTCACGCGTTACGGTTCGAACACTCGAACACCTATACGGATTCTCCTGCACAGTGGCAGATGTGTAAATACGGCGTTTACTTACCATTTCTCACGCATTACGGTTCGAACACTCGAACACCTATACGGATTCTCCTACACAGTGGCAGATATGTAAATACGGCGTTTACTTACCATTTCTCAGGCATTACGGTTCGAACACTCGAAGACCTATTCGGATTCTCTTGCACAGTGGCAAATATGTAAATACGGCGTTTACTTACCATTTCTCACGCATTACGGTTCGAACAGTCGCACACCTATACGGATTCTCCTCCATAGTGGCAGATATGTAAATACGGCGTTTACTTACCTATTCTCAGGCATTATCGTTCGAAGACTCGAACACCTATACGGATTCTCCTGCATAGTTGCAGATATGTAAATACGGCGTTTACGTACCTATTCTCACGCATTAGGGTTCGAACACTCGAACACCTATACGGATTTTCCTACACAGTGGCAGATATGTAAATACGGCGTTTACTTACCTATTCTCAGGCATTACGGTTCGAAGACTCGAACACCTATACGGATTCTCCTGCACAGTGGCAGATATGTAAATACGGCGTTTACTTACCTATTCTCCCGCATTAGGGTTCGAACACTCGAACACCTATACGGATTCTCCGGCACAGTGGCAGATATGTAAATACGGCGTTTACTTACCCATTCTCACGCATTAGGGTTCGAAGACTCGAACACCTATACGGATTCTCCTGCACAGTGGCATATATGTAAATACGGCGTTTACTTACCATTTCTCACGCATTATGGTTCGAACACTCGAACACCTATACGGATTCTCCTGCACAGTGGTAGATATGTAAATACGGCGTTTACTTAGCTATTCTCATGCATTTGGGTTCGAAGACTCGAACACCTATACGGATTCTCCTGCACAGTGGCAGATATGTAAATACGGCGTTTACTTACCTATTCTCACGCATTAGGGTTCGAACAATCGAACACCTATACGGATTCTCCTGCACAGTGGCAGATATGTAAATACGGCGTTTACTTACCATTTCTCACGCATTACGGTTCGAAACTCGAACACCTATACGGATTCTACTGCACAGTGGCAGATATGTAAATACGGCGTTTACTTACCATTTCTCACGCATTACAGTTCGAACACTCGAACACCTATACGGATTCTCCTGCACAGTGGCAGATATGTAAATACGGCGTTTACTTACCATTTCTCATGCATTAGGGTTCGAAGACTCGAACACCTATACGGATTCTCCTGCACAGTGGCAAATATGTAAAGATGGCGTTTACTTACCTATTCTCACGCATTAGGGTTTGAACACTCGAACAGCTATACGGATTCTCCTGCACAGTGGCAGATATGTAAATACGGCGTTTACTTACCATTTCTCACGCATTACGGTTTGAACACTCGAACACCTATACGGATTCTCCTGCACAGTGGCAGATGTGTAAATACGGCGTTTACTTACCATTTCTCAGGCATTACGGTTCGAACACTCGAAGACCTATTCGGATTCTCTTGCACAGTGGCAAATATGTAAATACGGCGTTTACTTACCATTTCTTACGCATTACGGTTCGAACACTCGAACACCTATACGGATTCTCCTGCACAGTGGCAGATATGTAAATACGGCGTTTACTTACCTATTCTCAGGCATTACGGTTCGAAGACTCGAACACCTATACGGATTCTCCTACACAGTGGCAGATATGTAAATACGGCGTTTACTTACCATTTCTCCGGCATTACGGTTCGAACACTCGAAGACCTATTCGGATTCTCTTGCACAGTGGCAAATATGTAAATACGGCGTTTACTTACCATTTCTCACGCATTACGGTTCGAACAGTCGCACACCTATACGGATTCTCCTCCATAGTGGCAGATATGTAAATACGGCGTTTACTTACCTATTCTCAGGCATTATCGTTCGAAGACTCGAACACCTATACGGATTCTCCTGCATAGTTGCAGATATGTAAATACGGCGTTTACGTACCTATTCTCACGCATTAGGGTTCGAACACTCGAACACCTATACGGATTTTCCTACACAGTGGCAGATATGTAAATACGGCGTTTACTTACCTATTCTCAGGCATTACGGTTCGAAGACTCGAACACCTATACGGATTCTCCTGCACAGTGGCAGATATGTAAATACGGCGTTTACTTACCTATTCTCCCGCATTAGGGTTCGAACACTCGAACACCTATACGGATTCTCCGGCACAGTGGCAGATATGTAAATACGGCGTTTACTTACCCATTCTCACGCATTAGGGTTCGAAGACTCGAACACCTATACGGATTCTCCTGCACAGTGGCATATATGTAAATACGGCGTTTACTTACCATTTCTCACGCATTATGGTTCGAACACTCGAACACCTATACGGATTCTCCTGCACAGTGGTAGATATGTAAATACGGCGTTTACTTAGCTATTCTCATGCATTTGGGTTCGAAGACTCGAACACCTATACGGATTCTCCTGCACAGTGGCAGATATGTAAATACGGCGTTTACTTACCTATTCTCACGCATTAGGGTTCGAACAATCGAACACCTATACGGATTCTCCTGCACAGTGGCAGATATGTAAATACGGCGTTTACTTACCATTTCTCACGCATTACGGTTCGAAACTCGAACACTTATACGGATTCTACTGCACAGTGGCAGATATGTAAATACGGCGTTTACTTACCATTTCTCACGCATTACAGTTCGAACACTCGAACACCTATACGGATTCTCCTGCACAGTGGCAGATATGTAAATACGGCGTTTACTTACCATTTCTCATGCATTAGGGTTCGAAGACTCGAACACCTATACGGATTCTCCTGCACAGTGGCAAATATGTAAAGATGGCGTTTACTTACCTATTCTCACGCATTAGGGTTTGAACACTCGAACAGCTATACGGATTCTCCTGCACAGTGGCAGATATGTAAATACGGCGTTTACTTACCATTTCTCACGCATTACGGTTTGAACACTCGAACACCTATACGGATTCTCCTGCACAGTGGCAGATGTGTAAATACGGCGTTTACTTACCATTTCTCAGGCATTACGGTTCGAACACTCGAAGACCTATTCGGATTCTCTTGCACAGTGGCAAATATGTAAATACGGCGTTTACTTACCATTTCTTACGCATTACGGTTCGAACACTCGAACACCTATACGGATTCTCCTGCACAGTGGCAGATATGTAAATACGGCGTTTACTTACCTATTCTCAGGCATTACGGTTCGAAGACTCGAACACCTATACGGATTCTCCTGCACAGTGGCAGATATGTAAATACGGCGTTTACTTACCTATTCTCCCGCATTAGGGTTCGAACACTCGAACACCAATACGGATTCTCCGGCACAGGGGCAGATATGTAAATACGGCGTTTACTTACCCATTCTCATGCATTAGGGTTCGAAGACTCGAACACCTATACGGATTCTCCGCACAGTGGCAAATACGTAAATACGGCGTTTACTTACCTATTCTCACGCATTAGGGTTCGAAGACTCGAACACCTATACGGATTCTCCGGCACAGTGGCATATATGTAAATACGGCGTTTACTTTCCATTTCTCACGCATTAGGGTTCGAACACTCGAACACCTATACGGATTCTCCTGCACAGTGGCAGATATGTAAATACGGCGTTTACTTACCTATTCTCGTGCATTAGGGTTCGAAGACTCGAACACCTATACGGATTCTCCTGCACAGTGGTAGACATGTAAATACGGCGTTTACTTACCTATTCTCACGCATTAGGGTTCGAACACCCGAACACCTATACGGATTCTCCTGCACAGTGGCAGACATGTAAATACGGCGTTTACTTACCATTTCTCACGCATTACGGTTCGAACACTCGAACACCTATACGGATTCTCCTGCAAAGTGGCAGATATGTAAATACGGCGTTTACTTACCTATTCTCACGCATTAGGGTTCGAACACTCGAACACCTATACGGATTCTCCTGCACAGTGGCAGATATGTAAATACGGCGTTTACTTACCTATTCTCAGGCATTATCGTTCGAAGACTCGAACACCTATACGGATAACCTGCACAGTGGCAGATATGTAAATACGGCGTGTACTTACCTATTCTCATGCATTAGGGTTCGAAGACTCGAAGACCTATACGGATTCCCTGCACAGTGGCAGATATGTAGATATGGCGTTTACTTACCATTTCTCACGCATTACGGTTCGCACACTCGCACACCTATACGGATTCTCCTGCACAGTGGCAGATATGTAAATACGGCGTTACTAACCTATTCTCAGGCATTATGGTTCGAAGACTCGAACACCTATACGGATTTTCCTGAAAAGTTACAGATATGTAAATACGGCGTTTACGTACCTATTCTCACGCATTAGGGTTCGAACACTCGAACACCTATACAGATTCTCCTACACAGTGGCAGATATGTAAATACGGCGTTTACTTACCTATTCTCAGGCATTACGGTTCGAAGACTCGAACACCTATACGGATTCTCCTGCACAGTGGCAGATATGTAAATACGGCGTTTACTTACCTATTCTCCCGCATTAGGGTTCGAACACTCGAACACCTATACGGATTCTCCGGCACAGTGGCAGATATGTAAATACGGCGTTTACTTACCCATTCTCATGCATTAGGGTTCGAAGACTCGAACACCTATACGGATTCTCCGCACAGTGGCAAATATGTAAATACGGCGTTTACTTACCTATTCTCACGCATTAGGGTTCGAAGACTCGAACACCTATACGGATTCTCCGGCACAGTGGCATATATGTAAATACGGCGTTTACTTACCATTTCTCACGCATTAGGGTTCGAACACTCGAACACCTATACGGATTCTCCTGCACAGTGGCAGATATGTAAATACGGCGTTTAGTTACCTATTCTCATGCATTAGGGTTTGAAGACTCGAACACCTATACGGATTCTCCTGCACAGTGGCAGACATGTAAATACGGCGTATACTTACCTGTTCTCACGCATTAGGGTTCGAACACTCGAACACCTATACGGACTCTCCTGCTCAGTGGCAGATATGTAAATACGGCGTTTACTTATCATTTCTCACGCATTACGGTTCGAACACTCGGACACCTATACGGATTCTCCTGCAAAGTGGCAGATATGTAAATACGGCGTTTACTTACCTATTCTCACGCATTAGGGTTCGAACACTCGAACACCTATACGGATTCTCCTGCACAGTGGCAGATATGTAAATACGGCGTTTACTTACCTATTCTCAGGCATTATCGTTCGAAGACTCGAACACCTATACGGATAACCTGCACAGTGGCAGATATGTAAATACGGCGTTTACTTACCTATTCTCACGCATTAGGGTTCGAACACTCGAACACCTATACGGATTCTCCTGCACAGTGGCAGATATGTAAATACGCCGTTTACTTACCTATTCTCATGCATTAGGGTTCGAAGACTAGAACACCTATACGGATTCCCTGCACAGTGGCAGATATGTAAATACGGCGTTTACTTACCATTTCTCACGCATTACGGTTCGAACACTCGCACACCTATAAGGATTCTCCTGCACAGTGGCAGATATATAAATACGGCATTTACTTACCTATTCTCAGGCATTATGGTTCGAAGACTCGAACACCTACACGGATTCTCCTTCACAGTGGCAGATATGTAAATACGGCGTTTACTTACCTATTCTCACGCATTAGGGTTCGAACGCTCGAACACCTATACGGATTCTCCCGCACAGTGGCAGATATGTAAATAAGGCGTTACTTACCTATTCTCAGGCATTATGGTTCGAAGACTCGAACACCTATACGGATTCTCCTGCACAGTGGCAGATATGTAAATACGGCGTTACTTACCTATTCTCAGGCATTATGGTTCGAAGACTCGAACACCTATACGGATTCTCCTGAAAAGTTGCAGATATGTAAATACGGCGTTTACTTACCTATTGTCATGCATTAGGGTTCGAAGACTCGAACACCTATACGGATTCTCTGCACAGTGGCAGATATGTAAATACGGCGTTTACTTACCTATTCTCACGCATTAGGGTTCGAAGACTCGAACACCTATACGGATTCTCCTGCAGAGTGGCATATATGTAAATACGGCGTTTACTTTCCATGTCTCACGCATTAGGTTTCGAACACTCGAACACCTATACGGATTCTCCTGCACAGTGGCAGATATGTAAATACGGCGTTTACTTACCTATTCTCATGCATTAGGGTTCGAAGACTCGAACACCTATACGGATTCTCCTGCACAGTGGCAGATATGTAAATACGGCGTTTACTTACCTATTCTCGCGCATTATGATTCGAACACTCGAAAACCTATACGGACTCTCCTGCACAGTGGCAGATATGTAAATAAGGCGTTTACTTACCTATTCTCAGGCATTAGGGTTCGAAGAATCGAACACCTATACGGATTCTCCTGCACAGTGGCATATATGTAAATATGGCGTTTACTTACGTATTCTCATGCATTAGGGTTCGAACACTCGAACACCTATACGGATTCTCCTGCACAGTGGCAGATATGTAAATACGGTGTTTACTTACCGTTTCCCATGCATTACGGTTCGAACACTCGAAAACCTATACGGATTCTCCTGCACAGTGGCAGATATGTAAATACGGCGTTTAGTTACCATTTGTCACGCATTACGGTTCGAAACTCGAACACCTATACGGATTCTCCTGCACAGTGGCAGATATGTAAATACGGCGTTTACTTACCATTTCTCACGCATTACAGTTCGAACACTCGAACACCTATACGGATTCTCCTGCACAGTGGCAGATATGTAAATACGGCGTTTACTTACCATTTCTCATGCATTAGGGTTCGAAGACTCGAACACCTATACGGAGTCTCCTGCACAGTGGCAGATATGTAAAGACGGCGTTTCCTTACCTATTCTCACGCATTAGGGTTCGAACACTCGAACAGCTATACGGATTCTCCTGCACCGTGGCAGATATGTAAATACGGCGTTTACTTACCTATTCTCGCGCATTATGATTCGAACACTCGAAAACCTATACGGACTCTCCTGCACAGTGGCAGATATGTAAATAAGGCGTTTACTTACCTATTCTCACGCATTAGGGTTCGAAGAATCGAACACCTATACGGATTCTCCTGCACAGTGGCATATATGTAAATACGGCGTTTACTTTGCATTTCACACGAATTAGGGTTCGAACACTCGAACACCTATACGGATTCTCCTGCACAGTGGCAGATATGTAAATACGGCGTTTACTTACCTATTCTCATGCATTAGGGTTCGAAGACTCGAACACCTATATGGATTCTCCTGCACAGCGCCATATATGTAAATACGGCGTTTACTTACCTATTCTCACGCATTAGGGTTCGAACACTCGAACACCTATACGGATTCTCCTGCACAGTGGCAGATATGTAAATACGCCGTTTACTTACCTATTCTCATGCATTAGGGTTCGAAGACTAGAACACCTATACGGATTCCCTGCACAGTGGCAGATATGTAAATACGGCGTTTACTTACCATCTCACGCATTACGGTTCGAACACTCGCACACCCATACGGATTCTCCTGCACAGTTGTAGATATATAAATACGGCATTTACTTACCTATTCTCAGGCATTATGGTTCGAAGACTCGAACACCTACACGGATTCTCCTTCACAGTGGCAGATATGTAAATACGGCGTTTACTTACCTATTCTCACGCATTAGGGTTCGAACACTCGAACACCTATACGGATTCTCCTGCACAGTGGCAGATATGTAAATACGGCGTTACTTACCTATTCTCAGGCATTATGGTTCGAAGACTCGAACACCTATACGGATTCTCCTGCACAGTGGCAGATATGTAAATACGGCGTTACTTACCTATTCTCAGGCATTATGGTTCGAAGACTCGAACACCTATATGGATTCTCCTGAAAAGTTGCAGATATGTAAATACGGCGTTTACTTACCTATTCTCATGCATTAGGGTTCGAAGACTCGAACACCTATACGGATTCTCTGCACAGTGGCAGATATGTAAATACGGCGTTTACTTACCTATTCTCACGCATTAGGGTTCGAAGACTCGAACACCTATACGGATTCTCCTGCAGAGTGGCATATATGTAAATACGGCGTTTACTTTCCATTTCTCACGCATTAGGTTTCGAACACTCGAACACCTATACGGATTCTCCTGCACAGTGGCAGATATGTAAATACGGCGTTTACTTACCTATTCTCATGCATTAGGGTTCGAAGACTGGAACACCTATACGGATTCTCCTGCACAGTGGCAGATATGTAAATACGGCGTTTACTTACCTATTCTCACGCATTAGGGTTCGAAGACTCGAACACCTATACAGATTCTCCTGCACAGTGGCATATATGTAAATACGGCGTTTACTTACCATTTCTCACGCATTAGGGTTCGAACACTCGAACACCTATACGGATTCTCCTGCCCAGTGGCATACATGTAAATATGGCGTTTACTTACGTATTCTCACGCATTAGGGTTCGAACACTCGAACACCTATACGGATTCTCCTGCACAGTGGCAGATATGTAAATACGGTGTTTACTTACCGTTTCCCATGCATTACGGTTCGAACACTCGAACACCTATACGGATTCTCCTGCACAGTGGCAGATATGTAAATACGGCGTTTAGTTACCATTTGTCACGCATTACGGTTCGAAACTCGAACACCTATACGGATTCTCCAGCACAGTGGCAGATATGTAAATACGGCGTTTACTTACCATTTCTCACGCATTACAGTTCGAACACTCGAACACCTATACGGATTCTCCTGCACAGTGGCAGATATGTTAATACGGCGTTTACTTACCATTTCTCATGCATTAGGGTTCGAAGACTCGAACACCTATACGGATTCTCCTGCACAGTGGCAGATATGTAAAGACGGCGTTTCCTTACCTATTCTCACGCATTAGGGTTCGAACACTCGAACAGCTATACGGATTCTCCTCCACCGTGGCAGATATGTAAATACGGCGTTTACTTACCTATTCTCGCGCATTATGATTCGAACACTCGAAAACCTATACGGACTCTCCTGCACAGTGGCAGATATGTAAATAAGGCGTTTACTTACCTATTCTCACGCATTAGGGTTCGAAGAATCGAACACCTATACGGATTCTCCTGCACAGTGGCATATATGTAAATACGGCGTTTACTTTGCATTTCTCACGAATTAGGGTTCGAACACTCGAACACCTATACGGATTCTCCTGCACAGTGGCAGATATTTAAATACGGCGTTTACTTACCTATTCTCATGCATTAGGGTTCGAAGACTCGAACACCTATATGGATTCTCCTGCACAGCGCCATATATGTAAATACGGCGTTTACTTACCTATTCTCACGCATTAGGGTTCGAACACTCGAACACCTATACGGATTCTCCTGCACAGTGGCAGATATGTAAATACGCCGTTTACTTACCTATTCTCATGCATTAGGGTTCGAAGACTAGAACACCTATACGGATTCCCTGCACAGTGGCAGATATGTAAATACGGCGTTTACTTACCATCTCACGTATTACGGTTCGAACACTCGCACACCTATACGGATTCTCCTGCACAGTTGTAGATATATAAATACGGCATTTACTTACCTATTCTCAGGCATTATGGTTCGAAGACTCGAACACCTACACGGATTCTCCTTCACAGTGGCAGATATGTAAATACGGCGTTTACTTACCTATTCTCACGCATTAGGGTTCGAACACTCGAACACCTATGCGGATTCTCCTGCACAGTGGCAGATATGTAAATACGGCGTTACTTACCTATTCTCAGGCATTATGGTTCGAAGACTCGAACACCTATACGGATTCTCCTGCACAGTGGCAGATATGTAAATACGGCGTTACTTACCTATTCTCAGGCATTATGGTTCGAAGACTCGAACACCTATATGGATTCTCCTGAAAAGTTGCAGATATGTAAATACGGCGTTTACTTACCTATTCTCATGCATTAGGGTTCGAAGACTCGAACACCTATACGGATTCTCTGCACAGTGGCAGATATGTAAATACGGCGTTTACTTACCTATTCTCACGCATTAGGGTTCGAAGACTCGAACACCTATACGGATTCTCCTGCAGAGTGGCATATATGTAAATACGGCGTTTACTTTCCATTTCTCACGCATTAGGTTTCGAACACTCGAACACCTATACGGATTCTCCTGCACAGTGGCAGATATGTAAATACGGCGTTTACTTACCTATTCTCATGCATTAGGGTTCGAAGACTCGAACACCTATACGGATTCTCCTGCACAGTGGCAGATATGTAAATACGGCGTTTACTTACCTATTCTCCCGCATTAGGGTTCGAAGACTCGAACACCTATACGGATTCTCCTGCACAGTGGCATATATGTAAATACGGCGTTTACTTACCATTTCTCACGCATTAGGGTTCGAACACTCGAACACCTATACGGATTCTCCTGCCCAGTGGCATATATGTAAATATGGCGTTTACTTACGTATTGTCACGCATTAGGGTTCGAACACTCGAACACCTATACGGATTCTCCTGCACAGTGGCAGATATGTAAATACGGTGTTTACTTACCGTTTCCCATGCATTACGGTTCGAACACTCGAACACCTATACGGATTCTCCTGCACAGTGGCAGATATGTAAATACGGCGTTTAGTTACCATTTGTCACGCATTACGGTTCGAAACTCGAACACCTATACGGATTCTCCAGCACAGTGGCAGATATGTAAATACGGCGTTTACTTACCATTTCTCACGCATTACAGTTCGAACACTCGAACACCTATACGGATTCTCCTGCACAGTGGCAGATATGTTAATACGGCGTTTACTTACCATTTCTCATGCATTAGGGTTCGAAGACTCGAACACCTATACGGATTCTCCTGCACAGTGGCAGATATGTAAAGACGGCGTTTCCTTACCTATTCTCACGCATTAGGGTTCGAACACTCGAACAGCTATACGGATTCTCCTGCACCGTGGCAGATATGTAAATACGGCGTTTACTTACCTATTCTCCCGCATTATGATTCGAACACTCGAAAACCTATACGGACTCTCCTGCACAGTGGCAGATATGTAAATACGGCGTTTACTTACCTATTCTCATGCATTAGGGTTCGAAGACTCGAACACCTATACGGATTCTCCGCACAGTGGCAGATATGTAAATACGGCGTTTACTTACCTATTCTCACGCATTACGGTTCGAACACTCGAACACCTATACGGATTCTCCTGCAAAGTGGCAGATATGTAAATACGGCGTTTACTTACCTATTCTCACGCATTAGGGTTCGAACACTCGAACACCTATACGGATTCTCCTGCACAGTGGCAGATATGTAAATACGGCGTTTACTTACCTATTCTCTGGCATTATCGTTCGAAGACTCGAACACCTATACGGATAACCTGCACAGTGGCAGATATGTAAATACGGCGTGTACTTACCTATTCTCATGCATTAGGGTTCGAAGACTCGAAGACCTATACGGATTCCCTGCACAGTGGCAGATATGTAGATACGGCGTTTACTTACCATTTCTCACGCATTACGGTTCGCACACTCGCACACCTATACGGATTCTCCTGCACAGTGGCAGATATGTAAATACGGCGTTACTAACCTATTCTCAGGCATTATGGTTCGAAGACTCGAACACCTATACGGATTTTCCTGAAAAGTTGCAGATATGTAAATACGGCGTTTACGTACCTATTCTCACGCATTAGGGTTCGAACACTCGAACACCTATGCGGATTCTCCTACACAGTGGCAGATATGTAAATACGGCGTTTACTTACCTATTCTCAGGCATTACGGTTCGAAGACTCGAACACCTATACGGATTCTCCTGCACAGTGGCAGATATGTAAATACGGCGTTTACTTACCTATTCTCCCGCATTAAGGTTCGAACACTCGAACACCTATACGGATTCTCCGGCACAGTGGCAGATATGTAAATACGGCGTTTACTTACCCATTCTCATGCATTAGGATTCGAAAACTCGAACACCTATACGGATTCTCCGCACAGTGGCAAATATGTAAATACGGCGTTTACTTACCTATTCTCACGCATTAGGGTTCGAAGACTCGAACACCTATACGGATTCTCCGCACAGTGGCAAATATGTAAATACGGCGTTTACTTACCATTTCTCACGCATTAGGGTTCGAACACTCGAACACCTATACGGATTCTCCTGCACAGTGGCAGATATGTAAATACGGCGTTTAGTTACCTATTCTCATGCATTAGGGTTCGAAGACTCGAACACCTATACGGATTCTCCTGCACAGTGGCAGACATGTAAATACGGCGTTTACTTACCTGTTCTCACGCATTAGGGTTCGAACACTCGAACACCTATACGGACTCTCCTGCTCAGTGGCAGATATGTAAATACGGCGTTTACTTATCATTTCTCACGCATTACGGTTCGAACACTCGAACACCTATACGGATTCTCCTGCAAAGAGGCAGATATGTAAATACGGCGTTTACTTACCTATTCTCACGCATTAGGGTTCGAACACTCGAACACCTATACGGATTCTCCTGCACAGTGGCAGATATGTAAATACGGCGTTTACTTACCTATTCTCAGGCATTATCGTTCGAAGGCTCGAACACCTATACGGAGAACCTGCACAGTGGCAGATATGTAAATACGGCGTTTACTTACCTATTCTCATGCATTAGGGTTCGAACACTCGAACACCTATACGGATTCTCCTGCACAGTGGCAGATATGTAAATACGCCGTTTACTTACCTATTCTCATGCATTAGGGTTCGAAGACTAGAACACCTATACGGATTCCCTGCACAGTGGCAGATATGTAAATACGGCGTTTACTTACCATTTCTCACGCATTACGGTTCGAACACTCGCACACCTATATGGATTCTCCTGCACAGTGGCAGATATATAAATACGGCATTTACTTACCTATTCTCAGGCATTATGGTTCGAAGACTCGAACACCTACACGGATTCTCCTTCACAGTGGCAGATATGTAAATACGGCGTTTACTTGCCTATTCTCACGCATTAGGGTTCGAACGCTCGAACACCTATACGGATTCTCCTGCACAGTGGCAGATATGTAAATAAGGCGTTACTTACCTATTCTCAGGCATTATGGTTCGAAGACTCGAACACCTATACGGATTCTCCTGTACAGTGGCAGATATGTAAATACGGCGTTACTTACCTATTCTCAGGCATTATGGTTCGAAGACTCGAACACCTATACGGATTCTCCTGAAAAGTTGCAGATATGTAAATACGGCGTTTACTTACCTATTGTCATGCATTAGGGTTCGAAGTCTCGAACACCTATACGGATTCTCTGCACAGTGGCAGATATGTAAATACGGCGTTTACTTACCTATTCTCACGCATTAGGGTTCGAAGACTCGAACACCTATACGGATTCTCCTGCAGAGTGGCATATATGTAAATACGGCGTTTACTTTCCATGTCTCACGCATTAGGTTTCGAACACTCGAACACCTATACGGATTCTCCTGCACAGTGGCAGATATGTAAATACGGCGTTTACTTACCTATTCTCATGCATTAGGGTTCGAAGACTCGAACACCTATACGGATTCTCCTGCACAGTGGCAGATATGTAAATACGGCGTTTACTTACCTATTCTCACGCATTAGGGTTCGAAGACTCGAACACCTATACGGATTCTCCTGCACAGTGGCATATATGTAAATACGGCGTTTACTTACCATTTCTCACGCATTAGGGTTCGAACACTCGAACACCTATACGGATTCTCCTGCACAGTGGCATATATGTAAATATGGCGTTTACTTACGTATTCTCACGCATTAGGGTTCGAACACTCGAACACCTATACGGATTCTCCTGTGCAGTGGCAGATATGTAAATACGGTGTTTACTTACCGTTTCCCATGCATTACGGTTCGAACACTCGAAAACCTATACGGATTCTCCTGCACAGTGGCAGATATGTAAATACGGCGTTTAGTTACCATTTGTCACGCATTATGGTTCGAAACTCGAACACCTATACGGATTCTCCTGCACAGTGGCAGATATGTAAATACGGCGTTTACTTACCATTTCTCACGCATTACAGTTCGAACACTCGAACACCTATACGGATTCTCCTGCACAGTGGCAGATATGTAAATACGGCGTTTACTTACCATTTCTCATGCATTAGGGTTCGAAGACTCGAACACCTATACGGAGTCTCCTGCACAGTGGCAGATATGTAAAGACAGCGTTTCCTTACCTATTCTCACGCATTAGGGTTCGAACACTCGAACAGCTATACGGATTCTCCTGCACCGTGGCAGATATGTAAATACGGCGTTTACTTACCTATTCTCGCGCATTATGATTCGAACACTCGAAAACCTATACGGACTCTCCTGCACAGTGGCAGATATGTAAATAAGGCGTTTACTTACCTATTCTCATGCATTAGGGTTCGAAGAATCGAACACCTATACGGATTCTCCTGCACAGTGGCATATATGTAAATATGGCGTTTACTTACGTATTCTCACGCATTAGGGTTCGAACACTCGAACACCTATACGGATTCTCCTGCACAGTGGCAGATATGTAAATATGGTGTTTACTTACCGTTTCCCATGCATTACGGTTCGAACACTCGAAAACCTATACGGATTCTCCTGCACAGTGGCAGATATGTAAATACGGCGTTTAGTTACCATTTGTCACGCATTACGGTTCGAAACTCGAACACCTATACGGATTCTCATGCACAGTGGCAGATATGTAAATACGGCGTTTACTTACCATTTCTCACGCATTACAGTTCGAACACTCGAACACCTATACGGATTCTCCTGCACAGTGGCAGATATGTAAATACGGCGTTTACTTACCATTTCTCATGCATTAGGGTTCGTAGACTCGAACACCTATACGGAGTCTCCTGCACAGTGGCAGATATGTAAAGACGGCGTTTCCTTACCTATTCTCACGCATTAGGGTTCGAACACTCGAACAGCTATACGGATTCTCCTGCACCGTGGCAGATATGTAAATACGGCGTTTACTTACCTATTCTCGCGCATTATGATTCGAACACTCGAAAACCTATACGGACTCTCCTGCACAGTGGCAGATATGTAAATAAGGCGTTTACTTACCTATTCTCACGCATTAGGGTTCGAAGAATCGAACACCTATACGGATTCTCCTGCACAGTGGCATATATGTAAATACGGCGTTTACTTTGCATTTCTCACGAATTAGGGTTCGAACACTCGAACACCTATACGGATTCTCCTGGACAGTGGCAGATATGTAAATACGACGTTTACTTACCTATTCTCATGCATTAGGGTTCGAAGACTCGAACACCTATATGGATTCTCCTGCACAGCGCCATATATGTAAATACGGCGTTTACTTACCTATTCTCACGCATTAGGGTTCGAACACTCGAACACCTATACGGATTCTCCTGCACAGTGGCAGATATGTAAATACGCCGTTTACTTACCTATTCTCATGCATTAGGGTTCGAAGACTAGAACACCTATACGGATTCCCTGCACAGTGGCAGATATGTAAATACGGCGTTTACTTACCATCTCACGCATTACGGTTCGAACACTCGCACACCTATACGGATTCTCCTGCACAGTTGTAGATATATAAATACGGCATTTACTTACCTATTCTCAGGCATTATGGTTCGAAGACTCGAACACCTACACGGATTCTCCTTCACAGTGGCAGATATGTAAATACGGCGTTTACTTACCTATTCTCACGCATTAGGGTTCGAACACTCGAACACCTATACGGATTCTCCTGCACAGTGGCAGATATGTAAATACGGCGTTACTTACCTATTCTCAGGCATTATGGTTCGAAGACTCGAACACCGATACGGATTCTCCTGCACGGTGGCAGATATGTAAATACGGCGTTACTTACCTATTCTCAGGCATTATGGTTCGAAGACTCGAACACCTATACGGATTCTCCTGAAAAGTTGCAGATATGTAAATACGGCGTTTACTTACCTATTCTCATGCATTAGGGTTCGAAGACTCGAACACCTATACGGATTCTCTGCACAGTGGCAGATATGTAAATACGGCGTTTACTTACCTATTCTCACGCATTAGGGTTCGAAGACTCGAACACCTATACGGATTCTCCTGCAGAGTGGCATATATGTAAATACGGCGTTTACTTTCCATTTCTCACGCATTAGGTTTCGAACACTCGAACACCTATACGGATTCTCCTGCACAGTAGCAGATATGTAAATACGGCGTTTACTTACCTATTCTCATGCATTAGGGTTCGAACACTCGAACACCTATACGGATTCTCCTGCACAGTGGCAGATATGTAAATACGGCGTTTACTTACCTATTCTCACGCATTAGGGTTCGAAGACTCGAACACCTATACGGATTCTCCTGCACAGTGGCATATATGTAAATACGGCGTTTACTTACCATTTCTCACGCATTAGGGTTCGAACACTCGAACACCTATACGGATTCTCCTGCCCAGTGGCATATATGTAAATATGGCGTTTACTTACGTATTCTCACGCATTAGGGTTCGAACACTCGAACACCTATACGGATTCTCCTGCACAGTGGCAGATATGTAAATACGGTGTTTACTTACCGTTTCCCATGCATTACGGTTCGAACACTCGAACACCTATACGGATTCTCCTGCACAGTGGCAGATATGTAAATACGGCGTTTAGTTACCATTTGTCACGCATTACGGTTCGAAACTCGAACACCTATACGGATTCTCCAGCACAGTGGCAGATATGTAAATACGGCGTTTACTTACCATTTCTCACGCATTACAGTTCGAACACTCGAACACCTATACGGATTCTCCTGCACAGTGGCAGATATGTTAATACGGCGTTTACTTACCATTTCTCATGCATTAGGGTTCGAAGACTCGAACACCTATACGGATTCTCCTGCACAGTGGCAGATATGTAAAGACGGCGTTTCCTTACCTATTCTCACGCATTAGGGTTCGAACACTCGAACAGCTATACGGATTCTCCTGCACCGTGGCAGATATGTAAATACGGCGTTTACTTACCTATTCTCCCGCATTATGATTCGAACACTCGAAAACCTATACGGACTCTCCTGCACAGTGGCAGATATGTAAATACGGCGTTTACTTACCTATTCTCATGCATTAGGGTTCGAAGACTCGAACACGTATACGGATTCTCTGCACAGTGGCAGATATGTAAATACGGCGTTTCCTTACCTATTCTCACGCATTAGGGTTCGAACACTCGAACAGCTATACGGATTCTCCTGCAGAGTGGCATATATGTAAATACGGCGTTTACTTACCTATTCTCCCGCATTATGATTCGAACACTCGAAAACCTATACGGACTCTCCTGCACAGTGGCAGATATGTAAATACGGCGTTTACTTACCTATTCTCACGCACTAGGGTTCGAAGACTCGAACACCTATACGGATTCTCCTGCACAGTGGCATATATGTAAATACGGCGTTTACTTACCATTTCTCACGCATTAGGGTTCGAACACTCGAACACCTATACGGATTCTCCTGCACAGTGGCAGATATGCAAATATGGCGTGTACTTACCTATTCTCACGCATGAGGGTTCGAACACTCGAACACCTATACGGATTCTCCTGCACAGTGGCAGATATGTAAATACGGCGTTTACTTACCATTTCTCATGCATTACGGTTCGAAACTCGAACACCTATACGGATTCTCCTGCACAGTGGCAGATATGTAAATACGGCGTTTACTTACCATTTCTCACACATTACAGTTCGAACACTCGAACACCTATACAGATTCTCCATCACAGTGGCAGGTATGTAAATACGGAATTACTTACCATTCCTTATGCATTAGGGTTCGAAGACTCGAACACCTATTCGGATTCTCCAGCACAGTGGCAGATATGTAAAGACGGCGTTTCCTTACCTATTCTCACGCATTAGGGTTCGAACACTCGAACAGCTATACGGATTCTCCTGCACCGTGGCAGATATGTAAATACGGCGTTTACTTACCTATTCTCCCGCATCATGATTCGAACACTCGAAAACCTATACGGACTCTCCTGCACAGTGGCAGATATGTAAATACGGCGTTTACTTACCTATTCTCATGCATTAGGGTTCGAAGACTCGAACACCTATACGGATTCTCTGCACAGTGGCAGATATGTAAATACTGCGTTTACTTACCTATTCTCACGCATTAGGGTTCGAAGACTCGAACACCTATACGGATTCTCCTGCACAGTGGCATATATGTAAATACGGCGTTTACTTTGCATTTCTCACGCATTAGGGGTCGAACACTCGAACACCTATACGGATTCTCCTGCACAGTGGCAGATATCTAAATACGGCGTTTACTTACCTATTCTCATGCATTAGGGTTCGAAGACTCGAACACCTATACGGATTCTCCTGCACAGTGGCATATATGTAAATACGGCGTTTACTTACCTATTCTCACGCATTAGGGTTCGAAGACTCGAACACCTATACGGATTCTCCTGCACAGTGGCATATATGTAAATACGGCGTTTACTTACCATTTCTCACGCATTAGGGTTCGAACACTCGAACACCTATACGGATTCTCCTGCACAGTGGCAGATATGCACATATGGCGTGTACTTACCTATTCTCACGCATTAGGGTTCGAACAGTAGAACACCTATACGGATTCTCCTGCACAGTGGCAGATATGTAAATACGGCGTTTACTTACCTACTCTCATGCATTAGGGTTCGAAGACTCGAACACCTATACGGATTCTCCTGCACAGTGGCAGATATATAAATACGGCGTTTTACTTACCTATTCTCATGCATTAGGGTTCGAAGACTCGAACACCTATACGGATTCTCCTGCACAGTGGCATATATGTAAATACGACGTTTACTTACCTATTCTCACGCATTAGGGTTCGAAGACTCGAACACCTATACGGATTCTCCTGCACAGTGGCATATATGTAAATACGGCGTTTACTTACCATTTCTCACGCATTAGGGTTCGAACACTCGAACACCTATACGGATTCTCCTGCACAGTGGCAGATATGCACATATGGCGTGTACTTACCTATTCTCACGCATTAGGGTTCGAACACTAGAACACCTATACGGATTCTCCTGCACAGTGGCAGATATGTAAATACGGCGTTTACTTACCATTTCTCACGCATTACGGTTCGAAACTCGAACACCTATACGGATTCTCCTACACAGTGGCAGATATGTAAATACGGCGTTTACTTACCATTTCTCACACATTACAGTTCGAACACTCGAACAGCTATACGGATTCTCCATCACAGTGGCAGGTATGTAAATACGGCGTTTACTTACCATTCCTTATGCATTAGGGTTCGAAGACTCGAACACCTATACGGATTCTCCTGCACAGTGGCAGATATGGAAAGACGGCGTTTCCTTACCTATTCTCACGCATTAGGGTTCGAACACTCGAACAGCAATACGGATTCTCCTGCACCGTGGCAGATATGTAAATACGGCGTTTACTTACCTATTCTCCCGCATTATGATTCGAACACTCGAAAACCTATACGGACTCTCCTGCACAGTGGCAGATATGTAAATACGGCGTTTACTTACCTATTCTCATGCATTAGGGTTCGAAGGACTCGAACACCTATACGGATTCTCTGCACTGTGGCAGATATGTAAATACGGTGTTTACTTACCTATTCTCACGCATTAGGGTTCGAAGACTCGAACACCTATACGGATTCTCCTGCACAGTGGCATATATGTAAATACGGCGTTTACTTTGCATTTCTCACGCATTAGGGTTCGAACACTCGAACACCTATACAGATTCTCCTGCGTAGTGGCAGATATGTAAATACGGCGTTTACTTACCTACTCTCATGCATTAGGGTTCGAAGACTCGAACACCTATACGGATTCTCCTGCACAGTGCCATATATGTAAATACGGCGTTTACTTACCTATTCTCACGCATTAGGGTTCGAAGACTCGAACACCTATACGGATTCTCCTGCACAGTGGCATATATGTAAATACGGCGTTTACTTACAATTTCTCACGCATTAGGGTTCGAACACTCGAACACCTATACGGATTCTCCTGCACAGTGGCAGATATGCACATATGGCGTGTGCTTACCTATTCTCACGCATTAGGGTTCGAACACTCGAACACCTATACGGATTCTCCTGCACAGTGGCAGATATGTAAATACGGCGTTTACTTACCATTTCTCTCGCATTACGGTTCGAAACTCGAACACCTATACGGATTCTCCTGCACAGTGGCAGATATGTAAATACGGCGTTTACTTACCATTTCTCACACATTACAGTTCAAACACACGAACACCTATACGGATTCTCCATCACAGTGGCAGGTATGTAAATACGGCGTTCACTTACCATTCCTTATGCATTAGGGTTCGAAGACTCGAACACCTATACGGATTCTCCTGCACAGTGGCAGATATGTAAAGACGGCGTTTCCTTACCTATTCTCACGCATTACGGTTCGAACACTCGAACAGCTATACGGATTCTCCTGCACCGTGGCAGATATGTAAATACGGCGTTTACTTACCTATTCTCCCGCATTATGATTCGAACACTCGAAAACCTATACGGACTCTCCTGCACAGTGGCAGATATGTAAATACGGCGTTTACTTACCTATTCTCATGCATTAGGGTTCGAAGACTCGAACACCTATACGGATTCTCTGCACAGTGGGCAGATATGTAAATACGGCGTTTCCTTACCTATTCTCACGCATTAGGGTTCGAAGACTCGAACACCTATACGGATTCTCCTGCACAGTGGCATTATATGTAAATACGGCGTTTACTTTGCATTTCTCACACATTAGGGTTCGAACACTCGAACACCTATACGGATTCTCCTGCACAGTGGCAGCTATGTAAATACGGCGTTTACTTACCTATTCTCATGCATTAGGGTTCGAAGACTCGAACAGCTATACGGATTCTCCTGCACAGTGGCATATATGTAAATACGGCGTTTACTTACCTATTCTCACGCATTAGGGATCGAAGACTCGAACACCTATACGGATTCTCCTGCACAGTGGCATATATGTAAATACGGCGTTTACTTACCATTTCTCACGCATTAGGGTTCGAACACTCGAACACCTATACGGATTTTCCTGCACAGTGGCAGATATGCAAATATGGCGTATACTTACCTATTCTCACGCATTAGGGTTCGAACACTCGAACACCTATACGGATTCTCCAGCACAGTGGCAGATATGTAAATACGGCGTTTTACTTACCATTTCCCACGCATTACGGTTCGAAACTCGAACACCTATACGGATTCTCCTGCACAGTGGCAGATATGTAAATACGGCGTTTACTTACCATTTCTCACACATTACAGTTCGAACACTCGAACACCTATACGGATTCTCCATCACAGTGGCAGGTATGTAAATACGGCGTTTACTTAGCATTCCTTATGCATTAGGGTTCGAAGACCCGAACACCTATACGGATTCTCCTGCACAAGTCGCAGATATGTAAAGACGGCGTTTCGTTACCTATTCTCACGCATTAGGGTTTGAACACTCGAACAGCTATACGGATTCTCCTCCACAGTGGCAGATATGTAAATACGGCGTTTACTTACCTATTCTCACGCATTAGGGTTCGAACACTCGAACACCTATACGGATTCTCCTGCACAGTGGCAGATATGTAAATACGGCGTTTACATACCTATTCTCAGGCATTATCGTTCAAAGACTCGAACAGCTATACGGATTCTCCTGCACAGTGGCAGATATGTAAATACGGCGTTTACTTACCGATTCTCACGCATTGGGGTTCGAACACTCGAACACCTATACGGATTCTCCTGCATAGTGGCAGATATGTAAATACGGCGTTTACTTACCTATTCTCATACATTAGGGTTCGAAGACTCGAATACCTATACGGATTCTCTGCACAGTGGCAGATATGTAAATACGGCGTTTACTTACCATTTCTCACGCATTACGGTTCGAACACTCGCACACCTATACGGATTGTCCTGCACAGTGGCAGATATGTAAATACGGCGTTACTTACCTATTCCCAGGCATTATGGTTCGAAGACTCGAACACCTATATGGATTCTCCTGCACAGTGGCAGATATGTAAATACGGCATTTACTTACCTATTCTCACGCATTAGGGTTCGAACACTCGAACACCTATACGGATTCTCCTGCACAGTGGCATATATGTAAATACGGCGTTTACTTACCTATTCTCAGGCATTATGGTTCGAAGACTCGAACACCTATACGGATTCTCCTGCACCGTGGCAGATATGTAAATACGGCGTTTACTTACCTATTCTCCCGCATTAGGGTTGGAACACTCGAACACCTATACGGATTCTCCTGCACAGTGGCAGATATGTAAATGCGGCGTTTACTTACCTATTCTAACGCATTAGGGTTCGAAGACTCGAACACCTATACGGATTCTCCTGCACAGTGGCATATATGTAAATACGGCATTTACTTACCATTTCTCATGCATTAGGGTTCGAACACTCAAACACCTATACGGATTCTCCTGCACAGTGGCAGATATGTAAATACGGCGTTTACTTACCTATTCTCATGCATTAGGGTTCGAAAACTCGAACACCTATACGGATTGTCCTGCACAGTGGCAGATATGTAAATACGGCGTTTACTTACCTATTCCCAGGCATTATGGTTCGAAGACTCGAACACCTATATGGATTCTCCTGCACAGTGGCAGATAGGTAAATACGACATTTACTTACCTATTCTCACGCATTAGGGTTCGAACACTCGAACACCTATACGGATTCTCCTGCACAGTGGCATATATGTAAATACGGCGTTTACTTACCTATTCTCAGGCATTATGGTTCGAAGACTTGAACACCTATACGGATTCTCCTGCACCGTGGCAGATATGTAAATACGGCGTTTACTTACCTATTCTCCCGCATTAGGGTTGGAACACTCGAACACCTATACGGATTCTCCTGCACAGTGGCAGATATGTAAATATGGTGTTTACTTACCGTTTCTCATGCATTACGGTTCGAACACTCGAACAGCTATACGGATTCTCCTGCAAAGTGGCAGATATGTAAATACGGCGTTTACTTACCTATTTTCACGCATAAGGGTTCGAAGACTCGAACACCTATACGGATTCTCCTGCACAGTGGCATATATGTAAATACGGCGTTTACTTACCTTTTGTCACGCATTAGCGTTCGAACACTCGAACACCTATACGGATTCTCCTGCCCAGTGGCAGATATGTAAATACGGCGTTTACTTACCTATTCTCATGCATTAGGGTTCGAAAACTCGAACACCTATACGAATTCTCCTGCACGGTGGCAGATATGTATATACGGCATTTACTTACCTATTCTCACGCATTGGGGTTCGAACACTCGAACACCTATACGGATTCTCCTGCACAGTGGCAGATATGTAAATACGGTGTTTACTTACCGTTTCTCATGCATTACGGTTCGAACACTCGAACACCTATACGGATTCTCCTGCAAAGTGGCAGATATGTAAATACGGCGTTTACATACCTGTTCTCATGCATTAGGGTTCGAAGACTCGAACACCTATACGGATTCTCCTACACAGTGGCAGATATGTAAATACGGCGTTTACTTACTTATTCTCACGCATTACGGTTCGAACACTCGAACACCTATACGGATTCTCCTGGACAGTGGCATATATGTAAATACGGCGTTTACTTACCATTTCTCACGCATTAGGGTTTGAACACTCGAACACCTATACGGATTCTCCTGCACAGTGGCAGATATGTAAATAGGGCGTTTACTTACATATTGTCAGGCATTACGGTTCGAACACTCGAACACCTATACGGATTCTCCTGCACAGGGGCTTATATGTAAATACGGTGTTTACTTACCATTTCTCATGCATTACGGTTCGAACACTCGAACACCTATACGGATTCTCCGGCACAGTGGCAGATATGTAAATACGGCGTTTACATAGCAATTCTCACGCATTACGGTTCGAACACTAGAACACCTATACGGATTCTCCTGCACAGTGGCAGATATGTAAATACGGCGTTTACTTACCAATTCTCAGGCATTACGGTTCGAACACTCGAAGACCGATACGGACTCTCCTGCACAGTGGCAGATATGTAAATACGGCGTTTACTTACCAATTCTCAGGCATTACGGTTCGAACACTCGAACACCTATACGGATTCTCCTGCACAGTGGCAGATATGTAAATACGGTGATTACTTACCTATTCTCGGGCATTATCGTTCGAAGACTCGAACACCTATATGGATTCTCCTGCACAGTGGCAGATATGTAAACACGACGTTCACTTACCTATTCTCAGGCATTAGGGTTCGAACACTCGAACACCAATACGGATTCTCCTGCACAGTGGCAGATATGTAAATACGGCGTTTACTTACCTATTCTCATGCATTAGGGTTCGAAGACTCGAACACCTATACGGATTCTCCTGCACAGTGGCAGATATGTAAATACGGCGTTTACTTACCTATTCTCACGCATTAGGGTTCGAATACTCGAACACCTACACGGATTCTCCTGCGCAAGTGGCAGATATGTAAATACGGCGTTTATTTACCATTTCTCACGCATTACGGTTCGAACACTCGAACACCTATACGAATTCTCCAGCACAGTGGCAGATATGTAAATACGGCGTTTTACTTACCTATTCTCAGGCAATAGGTTCGAACACTCGAACACCTATCCGGATTCTCCTGCACAGTGGCAGATATGTAAATACGGCATTTACTTACCTATTCTCACGCATTAGGGTTCGAACACTCGAACACAAAACGGATTCTCCTGTACAGTGGCAGATATGTAAATACGGCGTTTACTCACCGTTTCTCATGCATTACGGTTCGAACACTCGAACGCCTATACGGTTTCTCCTGCACAGTGGCAGATATGTAAATACGACGTTTACTTACCCTTTCTCACGCATTACGGTTCGACACTCGAAGACCTATACGGATTCTCCTGCACAGTGGTAGATATGTAAACACGGCGTTTACTTACCATTTCTCACGCATTACGGTTCGAACACTCGAACACCTATACGGATTCTCCTGCACAGTGGCAGATATGTAAATACGGCGTTTACTTACCATTTCTCATGCATTAGGGTTCGAAGACTCGAACACCTATACGGATTCTCCTGCACAGTGGCAGATTTGTAAATACGGCGTTTACTTACCTATTCTCACGCATTGGGGGTTTGAACACTCGAACACCTATACGGATTCTCCTGCACAGTGGCAGATATGTAAATACGGCGTTTACTTACCATTTCTCACGCATTACGGTTCAAAACTCGAACACCTATACGGATTCTCCTGCACAGTGGCAGATATGTAAATACGTTGTTTACTTACCATTTCTCACGCATTACGGTTCGAACACTCGAACACCTATACGGATTCTCCTGCACAGTGGCAGATATTGTAAATACGGCGTTTACTTACCATTTCTCACGCATTACGGTTCCAACACTCGAACGCCTATACGGATTCTCCTGCACAGTGGCAGATATGTAAATACGGCGTTTACTTGCCGTTTCTCATGCATTACGGTTCGAACACTCGAACACCTATACGAATTCTCCTGCACAGTGGCAGATATGTAAATACGGCATTTACTTACCATTTCTCACGCATAAGGGTTCGAACACTCGAACACCTATACGGATTCTCCAGCACAGTGGCAGATATGTAAATACGGCGTTTACTTACCATTTCTCACGCATTAGGGTTCGAACACACGAACACCTATACGGATTCTCCTGCACAGTGGCAGATATGTAAATACGGTGTTTAGTTACCATTTCTCACGCATTAGGGTTCGAACACTCGAACACCTATACGGACTCTCCTGCACAGTGGTAGATATGGAAATACGGCGTTTACTTACCATTTCTCGCGCATTAGGGGTCGAACACTCGAACACCTATACGAATTCTCCAGCACAGTGGCAGATATGTAAATACGGCGTTTACTTACCTATTCTCAGGGCAATAGGGTTCGAACACTCGAACACCTATACGGATTCTCCTGCACAGTGGCATATATGTAAATACGGAGTTTACTTACCATTTCTCAGGCATTACGGTTCGAACACTCGAACAGCTATACGGATTCTCCCGCACAGTGGGAGATATATAAATATGCGTTTACTTACCATTTCTCACGCATTACGGTTCAACACTCGAACACCTATACGGATTCTCCTGCACAGTGGCAGATATGTGAATACGGCGTTTACTTACCGTTTCTCATGCATTACGGTTCGAACACTCGAACACCTATACGAATTCTCCTGCAAAGTGGCAGATATGTAAATACGGCGTTTTACTTACCATTTCTCACGCATTAGGGTTCGAACACTCGAACACCTATACGGATTCTGCTGCACAGTGGCAGATATGTAAATACGGCGTTTACTTACCATTTCTCACGCATTAGGGTTCGAACACTCGAACACCTATACGGATTCTCCTGCACAGTGGCAGATATGTAAATACGACGTTTACGTACCATTTCTCACGCATTAGGGTTCGAACACTCGAACACCTATACGGACTCTCCTGCACAGTGGCAGATATGTAAATACGGCGTTTACTTACCATTTCTCACGCATTACGGTTCGAACACTCGAACACCTATACGAATTCTCCAGCACAGTGGCAGATATGTAAATACGGTGTTTACTTACCTATTCTCAGGCAATAGGTTCGAACACTCGAACACCTTTACGGATTCTCCTGCACAGTGGCATATATGTAAATACGGGGTTTACTTACCATTTCTCACGCATTACGGTTCGAACACCTCGAACAGCTATACGGATTCTCTTGCACAGTGGGAGATATGTAAATACGGCGTTTACTTACCATTTCTCAGGCATTACGGTTCGAACACTCGAGCACCTATACGGATTCTCCTGCACAATGGCAGATATGTAAATACGACGTTTACTTACCATTTCTCACGCATTACGGGCCGAACACTCGAACACCTATACGGATTCTCCTGCACAGTGGCAGATATCTAAATATGCGTTTACTTACCATTTCTCACGCATTAGGTTTCGAACACGTTTACACCTATACGGATTCTCCCTGCACCGTGGCAGATATGTAAATACGGCGTTTACTTACCAATTCTCACGCATTAGGGTTCGAACACTCGAACACCTATACGGACTCTCCCGCACAGTGGCAGATATGTAAATACGGCGTTTATTTACCATTTCTCACGCATTACGGTTCGAACACTCGAACACCTATACGAATTCTCCAGCACAGTGGCAGATATGTAAATACGGCGTTTACTTACCTATTCTCAGGCAATAGGGTTCGAACACTCGAACACCCTATCCGGATTCTCCTGCACAGTGGCATATATGTAAATACGGCGTTTACTTACCATTTCTCACGCATTACGATTCGAACACTCGAACAGCTATACGGATTCTCCTGCACAGTGGGAGATATGTAAATGCGGCGTTTACTTACCTATTCTCAGGCAATAGGGTTCGAACACTCGAGCACCTATACGGATTCTCCTGCAAAATGGCAGATATGTAAATACGGCGTTTACTTACCATTTCTCACGCATTACGGTTCGAACACTCGAACACCTATACGGATTCTCCTGTGCAGTGGCAGATATGTAAATACGGCATTACTTTCCAAATCTCATGCATTAGGGTTCGAACTCTCGAACACCTATACGGATTCTCCTATACAGCGGCAGAGATGTAAATACGGCGTTTACTTACCATTTCTCATGCATTAGGGTTCGAAGACTCGAACACCTATACGGATTCTCTTGCACAGTGGCAGATATGTAAATACGGCGTTGACTTACCATTTCTCATGCATTAGGGTTCGAAGACTCGGACACCTATACGGATTCTCCTGCACAGTGGCAGAGATGTAAATACGGCGTTTACTTACCTATTCTCACGGATTAGGGTTCGAACACTCAAACACCTATACGGATTCTCCTGCACAGTGGCAGATATGTAAATACGGCGTTTACGTACCGTATCTCATGCATTACGGCTCGAACACTCGAACACCTATACGGATTCTCCTGCACAGTGGCAGATATGTAAATACGGCGTTTACTTACCGTTTCTCGCGCATTTCGGTTCGAAACTCGAACACCTATACGGATTCTCCTGCACAGTGGCAGATATGTAAATACGGCGCTTGCTTACCATTGCTCACGCATTACGGTTCGAACACACGAACACCTATACGGATTCTCCTGCGCAGTGGCAGATATGTAAATACGGTGTTTACTTACCATTTCTCACGCATTAGGGTTCGAACACTCGAACACCTATACGGATTCTCCTTCACAGTGGCAGATATGTAAATACGGCGTTTACTTACCATTTCTCACGCATTAGGGTTCGAACACTCGAACACCAATACGGATTCTCCTGCACAGTGGCAGATATGTAAATACGGCGTTTACTTACCGGTTCTCACGCATTAGGGTTCGAACACTCGAACACCTATACGGACTCTCCTGCACAGTGGCAGATATATAAATACGGCGTTTACTTACCACTTCTCACGCATTACGGTTCGAACACCCGAACACCTATACGAATTCTCCAGCACAGTGGCAGATATGTAAATACGGCGTTTACTTACCTATTCTCAGGCATTAGGGTTCGAACACTCGAACACCTATACGGATTCTCCTGCACAGTGGCATATATGTAAATACGGCGTTTACTTACCATTTCTCACGCATTACGGTTCGAACACTCGAACAGCTATACGGATTCTCCTGCACAGTGGCAGATATGTAAATACGGCGTTTACTTACCATTTCTCACGCATTACAGTTCGAACACTCGAGCACCTATACGGATTCTGCAGCACAATGGCAGATATGTAAATACGGCGTTTACTTACCATTTCTCACGCATTACGGTTCGAACACTCGAACACCTATACGGATTCTCCTGCGCAGTGGCAGATATGTAAATACGGCGTTTACTTTCCAAATCTCACGCATTAGGGTTCGAACTCTCGAACACCTATACGGATTCTCCTATACAGTGGCAGATATGTAAATACGGCGTTTACTTACCATTTCTCATGCATTAGGGTTCGAAGACTCGAACACCTATACGGATTCTCTTGCACAGTGGCAGATATGTAAATACGGCGTTGACTTACCATTTCTCATGCATTAGGGTTCGAAGACTCGGACACCTATACGGACTCTCCTGCACAGTGGCAGAGATGTAAATACGGCGTTTACTTACTTATTCTCACGGATTAGGGTTCGAACACTCGAACACCTATACGGATTCTCCTGCACAGTGGCAGATATGTAAATACGGCATTTACGTACCGTATCTCATGCATTACGGCTCGAACACTCGAACACCTATACGGATTCTCCTGCACAGTGGAAGATATGTAAATACGGCGTTTACTTACCATTTCTCGCGCATTACGGTTCGAAACTCGAAGACCTATACGGATTCTCCTGCACAGTGGCAGATATGTAAATACGGCGCTTGCTTACCATTCCTCACGCATTACGGTTCGAACACTCGAACACCTATACGGATTCTCCTGCGCAGTGGCAGATATGTAAATACGGCGTTTACTTACCATTTCTCACGCATTAGGGTTCGAACACTCGAACACCAATACGGATTCTCCTGCACAGTGGCAGATATGTAAATACGGCGTTTACTTACCAGTTCTCACGCATTAGGGTTCGAACACTCGAACACCTATACGGACTCTCCTGCACAGTGGCAGATATATAAATACGGCGTTTACTTACCACTTCTCACGCATTACGGTTCGAACACCCGAACACCTATACGAATTCTCCAGCACAGTGGCAGATATGTAAATACGGCGTTTACTTTCCTATTCTCAGGCATTAGGGTTCGAACACTCGAAGACCTATACGGATTCTCCTGCACAGTGGCATATATGTAAATACGGCGTTTACTTACCATTTCTCACGCATTACGGTTCGAACACTCGAACAGCTATACGGATTCTCCTGCATAGTGGCAGATATGTAAATACGGCGTTTACTTACCATTTCTCAGGCATTACGGTTCGAACACTCGAGCACCTATACGGATTCTCCTGCACAATGGCAGATATGTAAATACGGCGTTTACTTACCTATTCTCAGGCATTAGGGTTCGAACACTCGAAGACCTATACGGATTCTCCTGCACAGTGGCATATATGTAAATACGGCGTTTACTTACCATTTCTCACGCATTACGGTTCGAACACTCGAACAGCTATACGGATTCTCCTGCACAGTGGCAGATATGTAAATACGGCGTTTACTTACCATTTCTCAGGCATTACGGTTCGAACACTCGAGCACCTATACGGATTCTCCTGCACAATGGCCGATATGTAAATACGGCGTTTACTTACCATTTCTCACGCATTACGGTTCGAACACTCGAACACCTATACGGATTCTCCTGCACAGTGGCAGATATGAAAATACGGCGTTTACTTTCCAAATCTCATGCATTAGGCTTCGAACTCTCGAACACCTATACGGATTCTCCTGCAAAGTGGCAGATATGTAAATATGGCGTTTACTTACCTATTCTCACGCATTAGGGTTTGAACACTCGAACACCTATACGGATTCTGTGCACAGTGGCAGATATGTAAATACGGCGTTTACTTACCTATTCTCACGCATTAGGGTTCGAAGACTCGAACACCTATACGGATTCTCCTGCACAGTGGCACATATGCAAATACGGCGTTTACTTACCATTTCTCACGCATTAGGGTTCGAAGACTCGAACACCTATACGGATTCTCCTGCACAGTGGCAGATATGTAAATACGGCGTTTACTTACCTATTCTCAGGCATTAGGGTTCGAAGACTCGAACACCTATACGGATTCTCCTGCACAGTGGCAGATATGTAAATACGGCGTTTACTTACCTATTCTCACGCATTAGGGTTCGAACACTCGAACACCTATACGGATTCTCCTGCATAGTGGCTGATATGTAAATACGGTGTTTACTTACCGTTTCTCATGCATTACGGTTCGAACACTCGAACACCTATATGGATTCTCCTACACAGTGGCAGATATGTAAATACGGCGTTTACTTACCATTTCTCACGCATTACGGTTCGAAACTCGACCACCTATAGGGATTCTCTTGCACAGTGGCAGATATGTAAATACGGCGTTTATTTACCATTTCTCACGCATTACAGTTCGAACACTCGAACACCTATACGGATTCTCCTACACAGTGGCAGATATGTAAATACGGCGTTTACTTCCCATTTCTCATGCATTAGGGTTCGAAGACTCGAACACATATACGGATTCTCCTGCATAGTGGCAGATATGTAAATACGGCGTTTACTTACCTATTCTCATGCATTAGGGTTTGAACACTCGAAGACCTATACGGATTCTCTTGCACAGTGGAAGATATGTAAATACGGCGTTTACTTACCTATTCTCACGCATTAGGGTTCGAAGACTCGAACACCTATACGGATTCTCCTGCACAGTGGCACATATGCAAATACGGCGTTTACTTACCATTTCTCACGCATTAGGGTTCGAACACTCGAACACCTATACGGATTCTCCTGCAAAGTGGCAGATATGTAAATACGGCGTTTACTTACCTATTCTCACGCATTAGGGTTCGAACACTCGAACACCTATACGGATTCTCCTGCACAGTGGCAGATATGTAAATACGGCGTTTACTTACCTATTCTCGGGCATTATCGTTCGAAGACTAGAACACCTATACGGATTCTCCTGCACAGTGGCAGATATGTAAACACGGCGTTCACTTACCTATTCTCAGGCATTAGGGTTCGAACACTCGAACACCAATACGGATTCTCCTGCACAGTGGCAGATATGTAAATACGGCGTTTACTTACCTATTCTCATGCATTAGGGTTCGAAGACTCGAACACCTATACGGATTCTCCTGCACAGTGGCAGATATGTAAATACGGCGTTTACTTCCCTATTTTCACGCATTGGGTTCGAATACTCGAACACCTACACGGATTCTCCTGCACAGTGGCATATATGTAAATACGTCGTTTACTTACCATTTCTCGCGCATTAGGGTTCGAACACTCGAACACCTATACGGATTCTCCTGCACAGTGGCAGATATGTAAATACGGCGTTTACTTACCTATTCTCAAGCATTAGGGTTCGAAGACTTGAACACCTATACGGATTCTCCTGCACAGTGGCAGTTACGTAAATACGGCGTTTACTTACCTATTCTCACGCATTAGGGTTCGAACACTCGAACACCTACACAGATTCTCCTACACAGTGGCAGATATGTAAATACGGCGTTTACACACCGTTTCTCATGCATTACGGTTCGAACACTCGAACGCCGATACGGTTTCTCCTGCACAGTGGCAGATATGTAAATACGACGTTGACTTACCATTTCTCACGCATTACGGTTCGAAACTCGAACACCTATACGGATTCTCCTGCACAGTGGTAGATATGTAAATACGGTGTTTACTTACCATTTCTCACGCATTACGGTTCGAACACTCGAACACCTATACGGATTCTCCTTCACAGTGGCAGATATGTAAATAAGGCATTTACTTACCATTTCTCATGCATTAGGGTTCGAAGACTCGAACACCTATACGGATTCTCCTGCACAGTGGCAGATTTGTAAATACGGCGTTTACTTACCTATTCTCACGCATTAGGGTTTGAACACTCGAACACCTATACGGATTCTCCTGCACAGTGGCAGATATGTAAATACGGCGTTCACTTGCCATTTCTCACGCATTACGGTTCGAACACTCGAACACGTATACGGATTCTCCTGCAACAGTGGCAGATATGTAAATACGGCGTTTACTGACGATTTCTGATGCATTACGGTTCGAACACTGGAACACCTATACGGATTCTCCTGCACCGTGGCAGATATGTAAATACGGCGTTTACTTACCTATTCTCAGGCATTAGGGTTCGAACACTCGAACACCTATACGGATTCTCCTGCAAAGTGGCAGATGTGTAAATACAGCGTTTACTTACCTATTCTCACGCATTAGGGTTCGAACACTCGAACAGCTATACGGATTCTCCTGCACAGTGGCAGATATGTAAATACGGCATTTGCTTACCATTTCTCAGGCATTACGGTTCGAACACTCAAGCACCTATACGGATTCTCCTGCACAATGGCAGATATGTAAATACGGCGTTTACTTACCATTTCTCACGCATTACGGTTCGAACACACGAACACCTATACGGATTCTCCTGCACAGTGGCAGATATGAAAATACGGCGTTTACTTTCCATTTCTCACGCATTAGGGTTCGAACACTCGAACACCTATACGGATTCTCCTGCACAGTGGCAGATATGTAAATACGGCGTTTACTTACCATTTCTCACGCATTAGGGTTCGAACACTCGAACACCTATACGAATTCTCCAGCACAGTGGCAGATATGTAAATACGGCGTTTAGTTACCTATTCTCAGGCAATAGGGTTCGAACACTCAAACACCTATACGGATTCTCCTGCACAGTGGCATATATGTAAATACGGCGTTTACTTACCATTTCTCACGCATTACGGTTCGAACACTCGAACACCTATACGAATTCTCCAGCACAGTGGCAGATATGTAAATACGGCGTTTAGTTACCTATTCTCAGGCAATAGGGTTCGAACACTCAAACACCTATACTGATTCTCCTGCACAGTGGCATATATGTAAATACGGCGTTTACTTACCATTTCTCACGCATTACGGTTCGAATAATCGAACAGCTATACGGATTCTCCTGCACAGTGGGAGATATGTAAATACGGCGTTTACTTACCATTTCTCAGGCATTACGGTTCGAACACTCGAGCACCTATACGGATTCTCCTGCACAATGGCAGATATGTTAATACGGCGTTTACTTACCATTTCCCACGCATTACGGTTCGAACACTCGAACACCTATACGGATTCTCCTGCGCAGTGGCAGATATGTAAATACGGCGTTTACTTTCCAAATCTCATGCATTAGGGTTCGAACTCTCGAACACCTAAACGGATTCTCCTGTACAGTGGCAGATATGTAAATTCGGCGTTTACTTACCATTTCTCATGCATTAGGGTTCGAAGACTCGAACACCTATACGGATTCTCTTGCACTGTGGGAGATATGTAAATACGGTGTTGACTTACCATTTCTCATGCATTAGGGTTCGAAGACTCGGACACCTATACGGATTCTCCTGCACAGTGGCAGATATGTAAATACGGCGTTTACTTACCTATTCTCACGCATTAGGGTTCGAACACTCGAACACCTATACGGATTCTCCTGCACAGTGGCAGATATGTAAATACGGCGTTTACTTACCATTTCTCACGCATTAGGGTTCGAACACTCGAACACCTATACGGACTCTCCTGCACAGTGGCAGATATATAAATACGGCGTTCACTTACCACTTCTCACGCATTACGGTTCGAACACTCGAACACCTATACGGATTCTCCTGCACAGTGGCATATATGTAAATACGGCGTTTACTTACAATTTCTCACGCATTACGGTTCGAACACTCGAACAGCTATACGGATTCTCCTGCACAGTGGCAGATATGTAAATACGGCGTTTACTTACCATTTCTCAGGCATTACGGTTCGAACACTCGAGCACCTATACGGATTCTCCTGCACAATGGCAGATATGTAAATACGGCGTTTACTTACCATTTCTCACGCATTACGGTTCGAACACTCGAACACCTATACGGATTCTCCTGCACAGTGGCAGATATGTAAATACGGCGTTTGCTTTCCAAATCTCATGCATTAGGCTTCGAACTCTCGAACACCTATACGGATTCTCCAGTACAGTGGCAGATATGTAAATACGGCGTTTACTTACCATTTCTCATGCATTAGGGTTCGAAGACTCGAACACCTATACGGATTCTCTTCACTGTGGCAGATATGTAAATACGGCGTTGACTTACCATTTCTCATGCATTAGGGTTCGAAGACTCGGACACCTATACGGATACTCCTGCACAGTGGCAGATATGTAAATACGGCGTTTACTTACCTATTCTCACGCATTAGGGTTCGAACACTCGAACACCTATACTGATTCTCCTGCACAGTGGCAGATATGTAAGTACGGCGTTTACGTACCGTATCTCATGCATTACGGCTCGAACACTCGAACACCTATACGGATTCTCCTGCACTGCGGTAGATATGTAAATATGGCGTTTACTTACCATTTCTCAAGCATTACGGTTCGAAACTCGAACACCTATACGGATTCTCCGGCACAGTGGCAGATATGTAAATACGGCGTTTACTTACCATTTCTCATGCATTAGGGTTCAAAGACTCGAACACCTATACGGATTCTCCTGCACAGTGGCAGATATGTAAATACGGCGATTACTTACCTATTCTCACGCATTAGGGTTTGAACACTCGAACACGTATACGGATTCTCCTGCACAGTGGCAGATATGTAAATACGGCGTCTACTTAACATTTCTCACGCGTTACGGTTCGAACACTCGAACACCTATGCGGATTCTCCTGCACAGTGGCAAATATGTAAATACGGCGTTTACTTACCATTTCTCATGCATTACGGTTCGAACACTCGAACACCTATACGGATTCTCCTGCACAGTGGCAGATATGTAAATACGGCGTTTAGTTACCTATTCTCAGGCATTAGGGTTCGAAGACTCGAACACCTATACGGATTCTCCTGCACAGTGGCAGATATGTAAATACGGCGTTTACTTACCTATTGTCACGCATTAGGGTTCGAACACTCGAACACCTATGCGGATTCTCCTGCACAGTGGTAGATATGTAAATACGGCATTTACTTACCATTTCTCACGCATTACGGTTCGAACACTCGAACACCGATACGGATCCTCCTGCACAGTGGCAGATATGTAAATACGGCGTTTACTTACCATTTCTCACGCATTACGGTTCGAACACTCGAACACCAATACGGATTCTCCTGCACAGTGGCAGATATGTAAATACGGCGTTTACTTACCGTTTCTCATGCATTACGGTTCGAACACTCGAACACCTATACGGATTCTCCTGCACAGTGGCAGATATGTAAATACGGCGTTTACTTACCATTTCTCACGCATTACGGTTCAAAACTCGAACACCTATACGGATTCTCCTACATAGTGGCAGATATGTAAAAACGGCGTTTACTTACCGTTTCTTACGCATTACGGTTCGAACACTCGAACACCTATACGGATTCTCCTGCATAGTGGTAGTTATGTAAATACGGCGTTTACTTACCATTTCTCATGCATTAGGGTTCGAAGACTCGAACACCTATACGGGTTCTCGTACACAATGGCAGATATGTAAATACGGCGTTTACTTACCTATTCTCACGCATTAGGGTTCGAACACTCGAACACCTATACGGATTCTCCTGCACAGTGGCAGATATGTAAATACGGCGTTTACGTGCCATTTCTCACGCATTACGGTTCGAACACTCACACACCGATACGGATTCTCCTGCACAGTGGCAGATATGTAAATACGACGTTTACATACCATTTCTTATGCATTACAGTTCGAGCGCTCGAACACCTATACGGATTCTCCTGCACAGTGGCGGATATGTAAATACGGCGTTTACTTACCATTTCTCAGGCAGTGGGGTTCGAACACTCGAACACCTATACGGATTCTCCTGCACAGTGGCAGATATGTAAATACGGCGTTTACTTGCCACTTCGCACGCATTACGGTTCGAGCCCTCGAACACCTATACGAATTCTCCAGCACAGTGGCAGATATGAAAATACGGCGTTTACTTACCTATTCTCAGGCATTAGGGTTCGAACACTCGAACACCTATACGGATTCTCCTCCACAGTGGCATATATGTAAATACGGCGTTTACTTACCATTTCTCACGCATTACGGTTCGAACACTCGAACACCTATATGGATTCTCCTGCACAGTGGCAGATATGTAAATACGGCGTTTACTTACCATTTCTCATGCATTACGGTTCGAACACTCGAGCACCTATACGGATTCTCCTGCACAATGGCAGATATGTAAATACGGCGTTTACTTACCATTTCTCACGCATTACGGTTCGATCACTCGAACACCTATATGGATTCTCCTGCACAGTGGCAGATATGTAAATACGGCGTTTACTTACCTATTCTCATGCATTAGGGTTCGAAGACTCGAACACCTATACGGATTCTCTACACAGTGGCAGATATGTAAATACGGCGTTTACTTACCTATTCTCACGCATTAGGGTTCGAAGACTCGAACACCTATACGGATTCTCCTGCACAGTGGCATATATGTAAATACGGCGTTTACTTACCATTTCTCACGCATTAGGGTTCGAACACTCGAACACCTATACAGATTCTCCTGCACAGTGGCAGATATGTAAATACGGCGTTTACTTACCATTTCTCATGCATTACGGTTCGAACAATCGAACACCTACTCGGATTCTCCTGCACAGTGGCGGATATGTAAATACGGCGTTTACTTACCATTTCTCACGCATTACGGTTCGAACACTCGAACACCAATACGGATTCTCCTGCACCGTGGCAGATATGTTAATACGGCATTTACTTACCTATTCTCAGCCATTAGGGTTCGAAGACTCGAACACCTATACGGATTCTCCTGCAAAGTGGCAGATGTGTAAATACGGCGTTTACTTACCTATTCTCATGCATTAGGGTTCGAACACTCGAACAGCTATACGGATTCTCCTGCACAGTGGGAGATATGTAAATACGGCATTTACTTACCATTTCTCAGGCATTACGGTTCGAACACTCAAGCACCTATACGGATTCTCCTGCACAATGGCAGATATGTAAATACGGCGTTTACTTACCATTTCTCACGCATTACGGTTAGAACACTCGAACACCTATATGGATTCTCCTGCACAGTGGCAGATATGTAAATACGGCGTTTACTTACCATTTCTCACGCATTACGGTTCGAACACTCGAACACCTATACGGATTCTCCTGCACAGTGGCAGATATGTAAAGACGGCGTTTACTTACCATTTCTCACGCATTAGGGTTCGAACACTCGAACACCTATACGGACTCTCCTGCACAGTGGCAGATATGTAAATACGGCGTTTACTTACCATTTCTCACGCATTACAGTTCAAACACTCGAACACCTATACGAATTCTCCAGCACAGTGGCAGATATGTAAATACGGCGTTTACTTACCTATTCTCAGGCAATAGGGTTCAAACACTCGAACACCTATACGGATTCTCCTGCACAGTGGCAGATATGTAAATACGGCGTTTACTTACCATTTCTCACGCATTACGGTTCGAACACTCGAACAGCTATACGGATTCTCCTGCACAGTGGGACATATGTAAATACGGCGTTTACTTACCATTTCTCAGGCATTACGGTTCGAACACTCGAGCACCTATACGGATTCTCCTGCACAATGGCAGATATGTAAATACGGCGTTTACTTACCATTTCTCACGCATTACGGTTCGAACACTCGAACACCTATACGGATTCTCCTGCGCAGTGGCAGATATGTAAATACGGCGTTTACTTTCCAAATCTCATGCATTTACTTTCGGATTCTCCTGCACAGTGGCAGATATGTAAATACGGCATTTACTTACCTATTCTCACGCATTAGGGTTCGAACACTCGAACACCTATGCGGATTCTCCTGCACAGTGGTAGAGATGTAAATACGGCGTTTACTTACCATTTCTCACGCATTACGGTTCGAACACTCGAACACCGATACGG
Organism: Camellia granthamiana; assembly: GCA_036172215.1. Taxonomy (NCBI): domain Eukaryota; kingdom Viridiplantae; phylum Streptophyta; class Magnoliopsida; order Ericales; family Theaceae; genus Camellia; species Camellia granthamiana. The sequence continues at coordinate 44,936 of JAXFYN010000150.1, forward strand.
ATCCTCCTGCACAGTGGCAGATATGTAAATACGGCGTTTACTTACCATTTCTCACGCATTAGGGTTCGAACACTCGAACACCTATACTGATTCTCCTCCACAGTGGCAGATATGTAAATACGGCGTTTACTTACCTATTCTCACGCATTACGGTTCGAACACTCGAACACCTATACTGATTCTCCTGCACAGTGGCAGATATGTAAATACGGCGTTTACGTACCGTATCTCATGCATTACGGCTCGAACACTCGAACACCTATACGGATTCTCCTGCACAGCGGTAGATATGTAAATACGGCGTTTACTTACCATTTCTCACGCATTACGGTTCGAAACTCGAACAGCTATACGGATTCTCCTGCACAGTGGCAGATATGTAAATACGGCGTTTACTTACCATTTCACATGCATTAGGGTTCGAAGACTCGAACACCTATACGGATTCTCCTGCACAGTGCCAGATATGTAAATATGGCGTTTACTTACCTATTCTCACGCATTAGGGTTTGAACACTCGAACACGTATAGGGATTCTCCTGCACAGTGGCAGATATGTAAATACGGCGTCTACTTAACATTTCTCACGCGTTACGGTTCGAACACTCGAACACCTATGCGGATTCTCCTGCACAGTGGCAGATATATAAATACGGCGTTTACTTACCATTTCTCATGCATTACGGTTCGAACACTCGAACACCTATACGGATTCTCCTGCACAGTGGCAGATATGTAAATACGGCGTTTACTTACCTATTCTCAGGCATTAGGGTTCGAAGACTCGAACACCTATACGGATTCTCCTGCACAGTGGCAGATATGTAAATACGGCGTTTACTTAGCTATTCTCACGCATTAGGGTTCGAACACTCGAACACCTATGCGGATTCTCCTGCACAGTGGTAGATATGTAAATACGGCGTTTACTTACCATTTCTCACGCATTACGGTTCGAACACTCGAACACCGATACGGATCCTCCTGCACAGTGGCAGATATGTAAATACGGCGTTTACTTACCATTTCTCACGCATTAGGGTTCGAACACTCGAACACCTATACGGATTCTCCCGCACAGTGGCAGATATGTAAATACGGCGTTTACTTACCATTTCTCACGCATTACGGTTCGAAACTCGAACACCTATACGGATTCTCCCGCACAGTGTCAGATATGTAAATACGTTGTTTACTTACCATTTCTCACGCATTACGGTTCGAACACTCGAACACCTATACGGATTCTCCTGCACAGTGGCAGATATGTAAATACGGCGTTTACTTACCTATTCTCACGCATTAGGGTTCGAACACTCGAACACCTATGCGGATTCTCCTGCACAGTGGTAGATATGTAAATACGGCATTTACTTACCATTTCTCACGCATTACGGTTCGAACACTCGAACACCGATACGGATCCTCCTGCACAGTGGCAGATATGTAAATACGGCGTTTACATACCATTTCTCACGCATTACGGTTCGAACACTCGAACACCTATGCGGATTCTCCTGCACAGTGGTAGATATGTAAATACGGCGTTTACTTACCATTTCTCACGCATTACGGTTCGAACACTCGAACACCTATACGGATTCTCCTGCACAGTGGCAGATATGTAAATACGGCGTTTACTTATCATTTCTCACGCATTACGGTTCGAACACTCGAACACCAATACGGATTCTCCTGCACAGTGGCAGATATGTAAATACGGCGTTTACTTACCATTTCTCACGCATTACGGTTCGAACACTCGAACACCTATACGGATTCTCCTGCACAGTGGCAGATATGTAAAAACGGCGTTTACTTATCATTTCTCACGCATTACGGTTCGAACACTCGAACACCAATACGGATTCTCCTGCACAGTGGCAGATATGTAAATACGGCGTTTACTTACCGTTTCTTACGCATTACGGTTCGAACACTCGAACACCTATACGGATTCTCCTGCATAGTGGTAGTTATGTAAATACGGCGTGTACTTACCATTTCTCAAGCATTGGGGTTCGAAGACTCGAACACGTATACGGGTTCTCCTACACAGTGGCAGATATGTAAATACGGCGTTTACTTACCTATTCTCACGCATTAGGGTTCGAACACTCGAACACCTATACGGATTCTCCTGCACAGTGGCAGATATGTAAATACGGCGTTTACTTACCATTTCTCACGAATTACGGTTCGAACACTCACACACCGATACGGATTCTCCTGCACAGTGGCAGATATGTAAATACGGCGTTTATATACCATTTCTTATGCATTATAGTTCGAGCACTCGAACACCTATACGGATTCTCCTGCACAGTGGCGGATATGTAAATACGGCGTTTACTTACCATTTCTCACGCAGTGCGGTTCGAACACTCGAACACCTATACGGATTCTCCTACACAGTGGCAGATATGTAAATACGGCGTTTACTTACCACTTCGCACGCATTACGGTTCGAAACTCGAACACCTATACGGATTCTCCCGCACAGTGGCAGATATGTAAATACGTTGTTTACTTACCATTTCTCACGCATTACGGTTCGAACACTCGAACACCTATACGGATTCTCCTGCACAGTGGCAGATATGTAAATACGGCGTTTACTTATCATTTCTCACGCATTACGGTTCGAACACTCGAACACCAATACGGATTCTCCTGCACAGTGGCAGATATGTAAATAGGGCGTTTACTTACCGTTTCTCATGCATTACGGTTCGAACACTCGAACACCTATACGGATTCTCCTGCACAGTGGCAGATATGTAAATACGGCGTTTACTTACCATTTCTCACGCATTACGGTTCGAAACTCGAACACCTATACGGATTCTCCTGCACAGTGGCAGATATGTAAATACGTTGTTTACTTACCATTTCTCACGCGGTTTCGAACACTCGAACACCTATACGGATTCTCCTGCACAGTGGCAGATATGTAAATACGGCGTTTACTTATCATTTCTCACGCATTACGGTTCGAACACTCGAACACCAATACGGATTCTCCTGCACGAGTGGCAGATATGTAAATACGGCGTTTACTTACCATTTCTCACGCATTACGGTTCGAACACTCGAACACCTATACGGATTTCTCCTGCACAGTGGCAGATATGTAAATACGGCGTTTACATATCATTTCTCACGCATTACGGTTCGAACACTCGAACACCAATACGGATTCTCCTGCACAGTGGCAGATATGTAAATACGGCGTTTACTTACCGTTTCTTACGCATTACGGTTCGAACACTCGAACACCTATACGGATTCTCCTGCATAGTGGTAGTTATGTAAATACGGCGTGTACTTACCATTTCTCATGCATTGGGGTTCGAAGACTCGAACACGTATACGGGTTCTCCTACGCTAGTGGCAGATATGTAAATACGGCGTTTACTTACCTATTCTCACACATTAGGGTTCGAACACTCGAACACCTATACGGATTCTCCTGCACAGTGGCAGATATGTAAATACGGCGTTTACTTACCATTTCTCACGAATTACGGTTCGAACACTCACACACCGATACGGATTCTCCTGCACAGTGGCAGATATGTAAATACGGCGTTTATATACCATTTCTTATGCATTATAGTTCGAGCACTCGAACACCTATACGGATTCTTCTGCACAGCGGCGGATATGTAAATACGGCGTTTACTTACCATTTCTCACGCAGTGGGGTTCGAACACTCGAACACCTATACGGATTCTCCTACACAGTTGGCAGATATGTAAATACGGCGTTTACTTACCACTTCGCACGCATTACGGTTCGAACCCTCGAACACCTATACGAATTCTCCAGCACAGTGGCAGATATGTAAATACGGCGTTTACTTACCTATTCTCAGGCATTAGGGTTCGAACACTCGAACACCTATACGGATTCTCCTCCACAGTGGCATATATGTAAATACAGCGTTTACTTACCATTTCTCACGCATTACGGTTCGAACACTATAACACCTATACAGATTCTCCTGCACAGTGGCAGATATATAAATACGGCGTTTACTTACCATTTCTCAGGCATTACGGTTCGAACACTCGAGCACCTATACGGATTCTCCTGCACAATGGCAGATATGTAAATACGGCGTTTACTTACCTATTCTCAGGCATTAGGGTTCGAAGACTCGAACACCTATACGGATTCTCCTGCACAGTGGCAGATATGTAAATACGGCGTTTACTTACCTATTCTCACGCATTAGGGTTCGAACACTCGAACACCTATGCGGATTCTCCTGCACAGTGGTAGATATGTAAATACGGCGTTTACTTACCATTTCTCACGCATCACGGTTCGAACACTCGAACACCGATACGGATCCTCCTGCACAGTGGCAGATATGTAAATACGGCGTTTACTTACCAGTTCTCACGCATTAGGGTTCGAACACTCGAACACCAATACGGATTCTCCTGCACAGTGGCAGATATGTAAATACGGCGTTTACTTACCAGTTCTCACGCATTAGGGTTCGAACACTCGAACACCTATGCGGATTCTCCTGCACAGTGGTAGATATGTAAATACGGCGTTTACATACCATTTCTCACGCATTACGGTTCGAACACTCGAACACCTATACGGATTCTCCCGCACAGTGGCAGATATGTAAATACGGCGTTTACTTACCATTTCTCACGCATTACGGTTCGAAACTCGAACACCTATACGGATTCTCCCGCACAGTGGCAGATATGTAAATACGTTGTTTACTTACCATTTCTCACGCATTACGGTTCGAACACTCGAACACCTATGCGGATTCTCCTGCACAGTGGTAGATATGTAAATACGGCGTTTACTTACCATTTCTCACGCATTACGGTTCGAACACTCGAACACCAATACGGATTCTCCTGCACAGTGGCAGATATGTAAATACGGCGTTTACTTACCAGTTCTCACGCATTAGGGTTCGAACACTCGAACACCTATACGGACTCTCCTGCACAGTGGCAGATATATAAATACGGCGTGCACATTCCACCTCTCACGCATTACGGTTCGAACACCCGAACACCTATACGAATTCTCCAGCATAGTGGCAGATATGTAAATACGGCGTTTACTTACCTATTCTCAGGCATTAGGGTTCTAACACTCGAACACCTATACGGATTCTCCTGCACAGTGGCATATATGTAAATACGGCGTTTACTTACCATTTCTCACGCATTACGGTTCGAACACTCGAACAGCTATACGGATTCTTCTGCACAGTGGCAGATATGTAAATACGTCGTTTACTTACCATTTCTCAGGCTTTACGGTTCGAACACTCGAGCACCTATACGGATTCTCCTGCACAATGGCAGATATGTAAATACGGCGTTTACTTACCATTTCTCACGCATTACGGTTCGAACACTCGAACACCTATACGGATTCTCCTGCACAGTGGCAGATATGTAAATACGGCGTTTACTTTCCAAATCTCATGCATTAGGCTTCGAACTCTCGAACACCTATACGGATTCTCCAGTACAGTGGCAGATATGTAAATACGGCGTTTACTTACCATTTCTCATGCATTAGGGTTCGAAGACTCGAACACCTATACGGATTCTCTTGCACAGTGGCAGATATGTAAATACGGCGTGGACTTACCATTTCTCATGCATTAGGGTTCGAAGACTCGGAGACCTATACGGATTCTCCTGCACAGTGGCAGATATGTAAATACGGCGTTTACTTACCTATTCTCACGCATTAGGGTTCGAACACTCGAACACCTATACTGATTCTCCTCCACAGTGGCAGATATGTAAATAGGGCGTTTACTTACCTATTCTCACGCATTAGGGTTCGAACACTCGAACCCCTATACTGATTCTCCTGCACAGTGGCAGATATCTAAATACGGCGTTTACGTACCGTATCTCATGCATTACGGCTCGAACACTCGAACACCTATACGGATTCTCCTGCACAGCGGTAGATATGTAAATACGGCGTTTACTTACCATTTCTCACGCATTACGGTTCGAAACTCGAACACCTATACGGATTCTCCTGCACAGTGGCAGATATGAAAATACGGCGTTTACTTACCATTTCACATGCATTAGGGTTCGAAGACTCGAACACCTATACGGATTCTCCTGCACTGTGGCAGATATGTAAATATGGCGTTTACTTACCTATTTTCACGCATTAGGGTTTGTACACTCGAACACGTATACGGATTCTCCTGCACAGTGGCAGATATGTAAATACGGCGTCTACTTAACATTTCTCACGCGTTACGGTTCGAACACTCGAACACCTATGCGGATTCTCCTGCACAGTGGCAGATATGTAAATACGGCGTTTACTTACCATTTCTCATGCATTACGGTTCGAACACTCGAACACCTATACGGATTCTCCTGCACAGTGGCAGATATGTAAATACGGCGTTGACTTACCTATTCTCAGGCATTAGGGTTCGAAGACTCGAACACCTATGCGGATTCTCCTGCACAGTGGTAGATATGTAAATACGGCATTTACTTACCATTTCTCACGCATTACGGTTCGAACACTCGAACACCGATACGGATCCTCCTGCACAGTGGCAGATATGTAAATACGGCGTTTACATACCATTTCTCACGCATTACGGTTCGAACACTCGAACACCTATACGGATTCTCCCGCACAGTGGCAGGTATGTAAATACGGCGTTTACTTACCATTTCTCACGCATTACGGTTCGAAACTCGAACACCTATACGGATTCTCCCGCACAGTGGCAGATATGTAAATACGTTGTTTACTTACCATTTCTCACGCATTACGGTTCGAACACTCGAACACCTATGCGGATTCTCCTGCACAGTGGTAGATATGTAAATACGGCGTTTACTTACCATTTCTCACGCATTACGGTTCGAACACTCGAACACCGATACGGATCCTCCTGCACAGTGGCAGATATGTAAATACGGCGTTTACTTACCATTTCTCACGCATTAGGGTTCGAACACTCGAACACCTATACGGATTCTCCCGCACAGTGGCAGATATGTAAATACGGCGTTTACTTACCATTTCTCACGCATTACGGTTCGAAACTCGAACACCTATACGGATTCTCCCGCACAGTGGCAGATATGTAAATACGTTGTTTACTTATCATTTCTCACGCATTACGGTTCGAACACTCGAACACCAATACGGATTCTCCTGCACAGTGGCAGATATGTAAATACGGCGTTTACTTACCGTTTCTTACGCATTACCGTTCGAACACTCGAACACCTATACGGATTCTCCTGCATAGTGGTAGTTATGTAAATACGACGTGTACTTACCATTTCTCATGCATTGGGGTTCGAAGACTCGAACACCTATACGGGTTCTCCTACACAGTGGCAGATATGTAAATACGGCGTTTACTTACCTATTCTCACGCATTAGGGTTCGAACACTCGAACACCTATACGGATTCTCCTGCACAGTGGCAGATATGTAAATACGGCGTTTACTTACCATTTCTCACGCATTACGGTTCGAACACTCACACACCGATACGGATTCTCCTGCACAGTGGCAGATATGTAAATACGGCGTTTATATACCATTTCTTATGCATTACAGTTCGAGCACTCGAACACCTGTACGGATTCTCCTGCACAGTGGCGGATATGTAAATACGGCGTTTACTTACCATTTCTCACGCAGTGGGGTTCGAACACTCGAACACCTATACGGATTCTTCTACACAGTGGCAGATATGTAAATACGGCGTTTACTTACCACTTCGCACGCATTACGGTTCGAACCCTCGAACACCTATACGAATTCTCCAGCACAGTGGCAGATATGTAAATACGGCGTTTACTTACCTATTCTCAAGCATTAGGGTTCGAACACTCGAACACCTATACGGATTCTCCTCCACAGTGGCATATATGTAAATACAGCGTTTACTTACCATTTCTCACGCATTACGGTTCGAAACTCGAACACCTATACGGATTCTCCCGCACAATGGCAGATATGTAAATACGGCGTTTACTTACCGTTTCTCACGCATTACGGTTCGAACACTCGAACACCTATACGGATTCTCCTGCACAGTGGCAGATATGTAAATACGGCGTTTACTTTCCAAATCTCATGCATTAGGCTTCGAACTCTCGAACACCTATACGGATTCTCCAGTACAGTGGCAGATATGTAAATACGGCGTTTACTTACCATTTCTCATGCATTAGGGTTCGAAGACTCGAACACCTATACGGATTCTCTTGCACAGTGGCAGATATGTAAATACGGCGTTGACTTACCATTTCTCATGCATTAGGGTTCGAAGACTCGGAAACCTATACGGATTCTCCTGCACAGTGGCAGATATGTAAATACGGCGTTTACTTACCTATTCTCACGCATTAGGGTTCGAAAACTCGAACACCTATACTGATTCTCCTCCACAGTGGCAGATATGTAAATACGGCGTTTACTTACCTATTCTCACGCATTAGGGTTCGAACACTCGAATACCTATACTGATTCTCCTGCACAGTGGCAGATATGTAAATACGGCGTTTACGTACCGTATCTCATGCATTACGGCTCGAACACTTGAACACCTATACGGATTCTCCTGCACAGCGGTAGATATGTAAATACGGCGTTTACTTACCATTTCTCACGCATTACGGTTCGAAACTCGAACACCTATACGGATTCTCCTGCACAGTGGCAGATATGTAAATACGGCGTTTACTTACCATTTCACATGCATTAGGGTTCGAAGACTCGAACACCTATACGGATTCTCCTGCACAGTGGCTGATATGTAAATATGGCGTTTACTTACCTATTCTCACGCATTAGGGTTTGAACACTCGAACACGTATACGGATTCTCCTGCACAGTGGCAGATATGTAAATACGGCGTCTACTTAACATTTCTCACGCGTTACGGTTCGAACACTCGAACACCTATGCGGATTCTCCTGCACAGTGGCAGATATGTAAATACGGCGTTTACTTACCATTTCTCATGCATTACGGTTCGAACACTCGAACACCTATACGGATTCTCCTGCACAGTGGCAGATATGTAAATACGGCGTTTACTTACCTATTCTCAGGCATTAGCGTTCGAAGACTCGAACACCTATACGGATTCTCCTGCACAGTGGCAGATATGTAAATACGGCGTTTACTTACCTATTCTCACGCATTAGGGTTCGAACACTCGAACACCTATGCGGATTCTTCGGCACAGTGGTAGATATGTAAATACGGCATTTACTTACCATTTCTCACGCATTACGGTTCGAACACTCGAACACCGATACGGATCCTCCTGCACAGTGGCAGATATGTAAATACGGCGTTTACTTACCATTTCTCACGCATTAGGGTTCGAACACTCGAACACCTATACGGATTCTCCCGCACAGTGGCAGATATGTAAATACGGCGTTTACTTACCATTTCTCACGCATTACGGTTCGAAACTCGAACACCTATACGGATTCTCCCGCACAGTGGCAAATATGTAAATACGTTGTTTACTTACCATTTCTCACGCATTACGGTTCGAACACTCGAACACCTATACGGATTCTCCTGCACAGTGGCAGATATGTAAATACGGCGTTTACTTATCATTTCTCACGCATTACGGTTCGAACACTCGAACACCAATACGGATTCTCCTGCACAGTGGCAGATATGTAAATAGGGCGTTTACTTACCGTTTCTCATGCATTACGGTTCGAACACTCGAACACCTATATGGATTCTCCTGCACAGTGGCAGATATGTAAATACGGCGTTTACTTACCATTTCTCACGCATTACGGTTCGAAACTCGAACACCTATACGGATTGTCCTGCACAGTGGCAGATATGTAAATACGTTGTTTACTTACCATTTCTCACGCATTACGGTTCGAACACTCGAACACCTATACGGATTCTCCTGCACAGTGGCAGATATGTAAATACGGCGTTTACTTATCATTTCTCACGCATTACGGTTCGAACACTCGAACACCAATACGGATTCTCCTGCACAGTGGCAGATATGTAAATACGGCGTTTACTTACCATTTCTCACGCATTACGGTTCGAACACTCGAACACCAATACGGATTCTCCTGCACAGTGGCAGATATGTAAATACGGCGTTTACTTACCGTTTCTTACGCATTACGGTTCGAACACTCGAACACCTATACGGATTCTCCTGCATAGTGGTAGTTATGTAAATATGGCGTGTACTTACCATTTCTCACGCATTGGGGTTCGAAGACTCGAACACCTATACGGGTTCTCCTACACAGTGGCAGATATGTAAATACGGCGTTTACTTACCTATTCTCACGCATTAGGGTTCGAACACTCGAACACCTATACGGATTCTCCTGCACAGTGGCAGATATGTAAATACGGCGTTTACTTACCATTTCTCACGCATTACGGTTCGAACACTCACACACCGATACGGATTCTCCTGCACAGTGGCAGATATGTAAATACGGCGTTTATATACCATTTCTTATGCATTACAGTTCGAGCACTCGAACACCTATACGGATTCTCCTGCACAGTGGCGGATATGTAAATACGGCGTTTACTTACCATTTCTCACGCAGTGGGGTTCGAACACTCGAACACCTATACGGATTCTCCTACACAGTGGCAGATATGTAAATACGGCGTTTACTTACCACTTCGCACGCATTACGGTTCGAACCCTCGAACACCTATACGAATTCTCCAGCACAGTGGCAGATATGTAAATACGGCGTTTACTTACCTATTCTCAGGCATTAGGGTTCAAACACTCGAACACCTATACGGATTCTCCTCCACAGTGGCATATATGTAAATACAGCGTTTACTTACCATTTCTCACGCATTACGGTTCGAACAATATAACACCTATACGGATTCTCCTGCACAGTGGCAGATATGTAAATACGGCGTTTACTTACCATTTCTCATGCATTACGGTTCGAACACTCGAGCACCTATACGGATTCTCCTGCACAATGGCAGATATGTAAATACGGCGTTTACTTACCTATTCTCAGGCATTAGGGTTCGAAGACTCGAACACCTATACGGATTCTCCTGCACAGTGGCAGATATGTAAATACGGCGTTTACTTTCCTATTCTCACGCATTAGGGTTCGAACACTCGAACACCTATGCGGATTCTCCTGCATAGTGGTAGATATGTAAATACGGCGTTTACTTACCATTTCCCACGCATTACGGTTCGAACACTCGAACACCGATACGGATCCTCCTGCACAGTGGCAGATATGTAAATACGGCGTTTACTTACCATTTCTCACGCATTAGGGTTCGAACACTCGAACACCTATACGGATTCTCCCGCACAGTGGCAGATATGTAAATACGGCGTTTACTTACCATTTCTCACGCATTACGGTTCGAAACTCGAACACCTATACAGATTCTCCCGCACAGTGGCAGATATGTAAATACGTTGTTTACTTACCATTTCTCACGCATTACGGTTCGAACACTCGAACACCTATACGGATTCTCCTGCACAGTGGCAGATATGTAAATACGGCGTTTACTTATCATTTCTCACGCATTACGGTTCGAACACTCGAACACCAATACGGATTCTCCTGCACAGTGGCAGATATGTAAATAGGGCGTTTACTTACCGTTTCTCATGCATTACGGTTCGAACACTCGAACACCTATACGGATTCTCCTGCACAGTGGCAGATATGTAAATACGGCGTTTACTTACCATTTCTCACGCATTACGGTTCGAAACTCGAACACCTATACGGATTCTCCTGCACAGTGGCAGATATGTAAATACGTTGTTTACTTACCATTTCTCACGCATTACGGTTCGAACACTCGAACACCTATACGGATTCTCCTGCACAGTGGCAGATATGTAAATACGGCGTTTACTTATCATTTCTCACGCATTACGGTTCGAACACTCGAACACCAATACGGATTCTCCTGCACAGTGGCAGATATGTAAATACGGCGTTTACTTACCATTTCTCACGCATTACGGTTCGAACACTCGAACACCTATACGGATTCTCCTGCACAGTGGTAGATATGTAAATACGGCGTTTACTTATCATTTCTCACGCATTACGGTTCGAACACTCGAACACCAATACAGATTCTCCTGCACAGTGGCAGATATGTAAATACGGCGTTTACTTACCGTTTCTTACGCATTACGGTTCGAACACTCGAACACCTATACGGATTCTCCTGCATAGTGGTAGTTATGTAAATACGGCGTGTACTTACCATTTCTCATGCATTGGGGTTCGAAGACTCGAACACCTATACGGGTTCTCCTACACAGTGGCAGATATGTAAATACGGCGTTTACTTACCTATTCTCACGGATTAGGGTTCGAACACTCGAACACCTATACGGATTCTCCTGCACAGTGGCTGATATGTAAATACGGCGTTTACTTACCATTTCTCACGCATTACGGTTCGAACACTCACACACCGATACGGATTCTCCTGCACAGTGGCAGATATGTAAATACGGCGTTTATATACCATTTCTTATGCATTACAGTTCGAGCACTCGAACACCTATACGGATTCTCCTGCACAGTGGCGGATATGTAAATACGGCGTTTACTTACCATTTCTCACGCAGTGGGGTTCGAACACTCGAACACCTATACGGATTCTCCTACACAGTGGCAGATATGTAAATACGGCGTTTACTTACCACTTCGCACGCATTACGGTTCGAACCCTCGAACACCTATACGAATTCTCCAGCACAGTGGCAGATAAGTAAATACGGCGTTTACTTACCTATTCTCAGGCATTAGGGTTCGAACACTCGAACTCCTATACGGATTCTCCTCCACAGTGGCATATATGTAAATACAGCGTTTACTTACCATTTCTCACGCATTACGGTTCGAACACTATAACACCTATACGGATTCTCCTGCACAGTGGCAGATATGTAAATACGGCGTTTACTTACCATTTCTCGTGCATTACGGTTCGAACACTCGAGCACCTATATGGATTCTCCTGCACAATGGCAGATATGTAAATACGGCGTTTACATACCATTTCTCACGCATTACGGTTCGAACACTCGAACACTATACGGATTCTCCTGCACAGTGGCAGATATGTAAATACGGCGTTTACTTACCTATTCTCATGCATTAGGGTTCGAAGACTCGAACACCTATAGGGGTTCTCTACACAGTGGCAGATATGTAAATACGGCGTTTACTTACCTATTCTCACGCATTAGGGTTCGAAGACTCGAACACCTATACGGATTCTCCTGCACAGTGGCATATATGTAAATACGGCGTTTACTTACCATTTCTCACGCATTAGGGTTCGAACACTCGAACACCTATACGGATTCTCCTGCACAGTGGCAGATATGTAAATACGGCGTTTACTTACCATTTCTCATGCATTACGGTTCGAACAATCGAACACCTACTCGGATTCTCCTGCACAGTGGCGGATATGTAAATACGGCGTTTACTTACCATTTCTCACGCATTACGGTTCGAACACTCCAACACCAATACGGATTCTCCTGCACAGTGGCAGATATGTAAATACGGCGTTTACTTACCATTTCTCATGCATTACGGTTCGAACACTCGAACACCTATACGGATTCTCCAGCACAGTGGCTTATATGTAAATACGGCGTTTACTTACCATTTCTCACGCATTACGGTTCAAAACTCGAACACCTATACGGATTCCCCTGCGCAGTGGCAGATATGTAAATACGTTGTTTACACACCATTTCTCACGCATTACGGTTCGAACACTCGAACACCTATACGGATTCTCCTGCACGGTGGCAGATATGTAAATACGGCGTTTACTTACCATTTCTCACGCATTACGGTTCGAACACTCGAACACCTCTACAGATTCTCCTGCACAGTGGCAGATATGTAAATACGGCGTTGACTTACCGTTTCTCATGCATTACGGTTCGAACACTCGAACACCTATACGGATTCTCCTGCACAGTGGCAGATACGTAAATACGGCGTTTACTTACCTATTCTCACGCATTAGGGTTCGAACACTCGAACACCTATACGGATTCTCCTGCACAGTCGCAGATATGTAAATACGGCGTTTACTCACCGTTTCTCAGGCATTACGGTTCGAACACTCGAACGCCTATACGGATTCTCCTGCACAGTGGCAGATATGTAAATACGGCGTTTACTTAACATTTCTCACGCATTACGGTTCGAACACTCGAACACCTATACGGATTCTCCTGCACAGTGGCAGAGATGTAAATACGGCATTTACTTACCGTATCTCATGCATTACGGCTCGAACACTCGAACACCTATACGGATTCTCCTGCACAGTGGCAGATATGTAAATACGGCGTTTACTTACCATTTCTCATGCATTACGGTTCGAACACTCGAACACCTACTCGGATTCTCCTGCACAGTGGCGCATATGTAAATACAGCGTTTACTTACCATTTCTCACGCATTACGGTTCGAACACTCGAACACCAATACGGATTCTCCTACACAGTGGCAGATAGGTAAATAAGGCGTTTACTTACCATTTCTCATGCATTACGGTTCGAAGACTCGAACACCTATACGGATTCTCCAGCACAGTGGCTTATATGTAAATACGGCGTTTACTTACCATTTCTCACGCATTACGGTTCGAACACTCGAACACCTATACGGATTCTCCTGTACAGTGGCAAATATGTAAATACGGCGTTTACTTACCATTTCTCACGCATTAGGGTTCGAACACTCGAACACCTATACGGATTCTCCTGGCAGATATGTAAATACGGCGTTTACTTACCATTTCTCACGCATTACGGTTCGAAACTCGAACACCTATGCAGATTCTCCTGCACAGTGGTAGATATGTAAATACGTTGTTTACACACCATTTCTCACGCATTACGGTTCGAACACTCGAACACCTATACGGATTCTCCTGCACAGTGGCAGATATGTAAATACGGCGTTTACTTACCGTTTCTCACGCGTTACGGTTCGAACACTCGAACACCTATACGGATTCTCCTGCACAGTGGCAGATATGTAAATACGGCGTTTACTTACCATTTCTCATGCATTATGGTTCGAAGACTCGAACACCTATACGGATTCTCCTGCACAGTGGCAGATATGTAAATACGACGTATACTTACCTATTCTCACGCATTACGATTCGAACACTCGAACACCTATACGGATTCTCCTGCAGAGTGGCAGATATGTAAATACGGCGTTTACTTACCATTTCTCACGCATTACGGTTCGAACACTCGAACACCTATACGGATTCTCCTGCACAGTGGCAGATATGTAAATACGGCGTTTACTTACCGTATCTCATGCATTACGGCTCGAACACTCGAACACCTATTCGGATTCTCCTGCACAGTGGCAGATATGTAAATACGGCGTTTACTTACCATTTCTCACGCATTACGGTTCGAAACTCGAACACCTATACGGATTCTCCCGCACAGTGGCAGATATGTAAATACGGCATTTACTTACCATTTCTCACGCATTACGGTTCGAACACTCGAACACCTATACGGATTCACCTGCACAGTGGCAGATATGTAAATACGGCGTTTACGTACCATTTCTCATGCATTAGGGTTCGAAGACTCGAACACCTATACGGATTCTCCTGCACAGTGGCAGATATGTAAATACGACGTTTACTTACCTATTCTCACGCATTAGGGTTTGAACACTCGAACACCTATACGGATTCTCCTGCACAGTGGCAGATATGTAAATACGGCGTTTACTTACCATTTCTCACGCATTACGGTTCGAACACTCGAACACCTATACGGATTCTCCTGCACAGTGGCAGATATGTAAATACGGCGTTTACTTACCGTATCTCATGCATTACGGTTCGAACACTCGAACACCTATACGGATTCTCCTGCACAGTGGCAGATATGTAAATACAGCGTTTACTTACCATTTCTCATGCATTACGGTTCGAACACTCGAACACCTACTCGGATTCTCCTACACAGTGGCGCATATGTAAATACAGCGTTTACTTAACATTTCTCACGCATTACGGTTCGAACACTTGAACACCAATACGGATTCTCCTACACAGTGGCAGATATGTAAATAAGGCGTTTACTTACCATTTCTCATGCATGACGGTTCGAACACTCGAACACCTATACGGATTCTCCAGCACAGTGGCTTATATGTAAATACGGCGTTTACTTACCATTTCTCACGCATTACGGTTCGAACACTCGAACACCTATACGGATTCACCTGCACAGTGGCAGATATGTAAATACGGCGTTTACGTACCATTTCTCATGCATTAGGGTTCGAAGACTCGAACACCTATACGGATTCTCCTTCACAGTGGCAGATATGTAAATACGGCGTATACTTACCTATTCTCACGCATTACGATTCGAACACTCGAACACCTATACGGATTCTCCTGCATAGTGGCAGATATGTAAATACGGCGTTTACTTACCATTTCTCACGCATTACGGTTCGAACACTCGAACACATATACGGATTCACCTGCACAGTGGCAGATATGTAAATACGGCGTTTACGTACCATTTCTCATGCATTAGGGTTCGAAGACTCGAACACCTATACGGATTCTCCTACACAGTGGCAGATATGTAAATACGGCGTATACTTACCTATTCTCACGCATTACGATTCGAACACTCGAACACCTATACGGATTCTCCTGCACAGTGGCAGATATATAAATACGGCGTTTACTTACCATTTCTCACGCATTACGGTTCGAAACTCGAACACCTATACGGATTCTCCTGCACAGTGGCAGATATGTAAATACGGCATTTACTTACCATTTCTCACGCATTACGGTTCGAACACTCGAACACCTATACGGATTCACCTGCACAGTGGCAGATATGTAAATACGGCGTTTACTTACCATTTCTCATGCATTAGGGTTCGAAGACTCGAACACCTATACGGATTCTCCTCCACAATGGCAGATATGTAAATTCGACGTTTACTTACCTATTCTGACGCATTAGGGTTTGAACACTCGAACACCTATACGGATTCTCCTGCACAGTGGCAGATATGTAAATACGGCGTTTACTTACCATTTCTCACGCATTACGGTTCGAACACTCGAACACCTATGTGGATTCTCCTGCACAGTGGCAGATATGTAAATACGGCGTTTACTTACCATTTCTCATGCATTACGGTTCGAACACTCGAACACCTACTCGGATTCTCCTGCACAGTGGCGCATATGTAAATACAGCGTTTACTTACCATTTCTCACGCATTACGGTTCGAACACTCGAACACCAATACGGATTCTCCTACACAGTGCCAGATATGTAAATAAGGCGTTTACTTACCATTTCTCATGCATTACGGTTCGAACACTCGAACACCTATACAGATTCTCCAGTACAGTGGCAAATATGTAAATACGGCATTTACTTACCATTTCTCACGCATTAGGGTTCGAACACTCGAACACCTATACGGATTCTCCTGCACAGTGGCAGATATGTAAATACGGCGTTTACTTACCGTTTCTCACGCGTTACGGTTCGAACACTCGAACACCTATACGGATTCTCCTGCACAGTGGCAGATATGTAAATACGGCGTTTACTTACCATTTCTCATGCATTATGGTTCGAAGACTCGAACACCTATACGGATTCTCCTGCACAGTGGCAGATATGTAAATACGGCGTTTACTTACCTATTCTCACGCATTACGATTCGAACACTCGAACACCTATACGGATTCTCCTGCATAGTGGCAGATATGTAAATACGGCGTTTACTTACCATTTCTCACGCATTACGGTTCGAACACTCGAACACCTATACGGATTCTCCTGCACAGTGGCAGATATGTAAATACGACGTTTACTTCCCGTATCGCATGCATTACGGCTCGAACACTCGAACACCTATACGGATTCTCCTGCACAGTGGCAGATATGTAAATACGGCGTTTACTTATCATTTCTCACGCATTACGGTTCGAAACTCGAACACCTATACGGATTCTCCTGCACAGTGGCAGATATGTAAAAACGGCATTTACTTACCATTTCTCACGCATTACGGTTCGAACACTCGAACACCTATACAGATTCACCTGCACAGTTGCAGATATGTAAATACGGCGTTTACTCACCATTTCTCATGCATTAGGGTTCGAAGACTCGAGCACCTATACGGATTCTTCTGCACAGTGGCAGATATGTAAATACGACGTTTACTTACCTATTCTCACGCATTAGGGTTTGAACACTCGAACACCTATACGGATTCTCCTGCACAGTGGCAGATATGTAAATACGGCGTTTACTTACCATTTCTCACGCATTACGGTTCGAACACTCGAACACCTATGTGGATTCTCCTGCACAGTGGCAGATATGTAAATACGGCGTTTACTTACCATTTCTCATGCATTACGGTTCGAACACTCGAACACCTATACGGATTCTCCTGCGCAGTGGCAGATATGTAAATACGGCGTTTACTTACCGTTTCTCAGGCATTAGGGTTCGAAGACTCGAACACCTATACGGATTCTCCTGCACAGTGAGAGATATGTAAATATGGCGTTTACTTACCTATTCTCACGCATTAGGGTTCGAACACTCGAACACCTATACGGATTCTCCTGCACAGTGGCAGATATGTAAATACGGCGTTTACTTACCATTTCTCACGCAGTGGGGTTCGAACACTCGAACACCTATACGGATTCTCCTGCACAGTGGCAGATATGTAAATACGGCGTTTACTTACCACTTCGCACGCATTACGGTTCGAAGCCTCGAACACCTATATGAATTCTCCGGCACAGTGGCAGATATGTAAATACGGCGTTTACTTACCTATTCTCAGGCATTAGGGTTCGAACACTCGAACACCTATACGGATTCTCCTCCACAGTGGCATATATGTAAATTCGGCGTTTAATTACCATTTCTCACGCATTACGGTTCGAACACTCGAACACCTATACGGATTCTCCTGCACCGTGGCAGATATGTAAATACGGCGTTTACTTACCATTTCTCATGCATTTCGGTTCGAACACTCGAGCACCTATACGGATTCTCCTGCACAGTGGCAGATATGTAAATACGTCGTTTACTTACCTATTCTCATGCATTAGGGTTCGAAGACTCGAACACCTATACGGATTCTCTGCACAGTGGCAGATATGTAAATACGGCGTTTACTAGCCTATTCTCACGAATTAGGGTTCGAAGACTCGAACACCTATACGGATTCTCCTGCACAGTGGCATATATGTAAATACGGCGTTTACTTACCATTTCTCACGCATTAGGGTTCGAACACTCGAACACCTATACGGATTCTCCTGCACAGTGGCAGATACGTAAATACGGCGTTTACTTACCATTTCTCATGCATTACGGTTCGAACAATCGAACACCTACTCGGATTCTCCTGCACAGTGGCAGATATGTAAATACGGCGTTTACTTACCATTTCTCATGCATTACGGTTCGAACACTCGAGCACCTATACGGATTCTCCTGCACAGTGGCAGATATGTAAATACGTCGTTTACTTACCTATTCTCATGCATTAGGGTTCGAAGACTCGAACACCTATACGGATTCTCTGCACAGTGGCAGATATCTAAATACGGCGTTTACTTACCTATTCTCACGAATTAGGGTTCGAAGACTCGAACACCTATACGGATTCTCCTGCACAGTGGCATATATGTAAATACGGCGTTTACTTACCATTTCTCACGCATTAGGGTTCGAACACTCGAACACCTATACGGATTCTCCTCCACAGTGGCAGATACGTAAATACGGCGTTTACTTACCATTTCTCATGCATTACGGTTCGAACAATCGAACACCTACTCGGATTCTCCTGCACAGTGGCGGATATGTAAATACGGCGTTTACTTACCATTTCTCACGCATTACGGTTCGAACACCCGAACACCAATACGGATTCTCCTGCACAGTGGCAGATATGTAAATACGGCGTTTACTTACCATTTCTCATGCATTACGGTTCGAACACTCGAACACCTATACGGATTCTCCAGCACAGTGGCTTATATGTAAATACGGCGTTTACTTACCATTTCTCACGCATTACGGTTCGAAACTCGAACACCTATGCAGATTCTCCTGCACAGTGGTAGATATGTAAATACGTTGTTTACACACCATTTCTCACGCATTACGGTTCGAACACTCGAACACCTATACGGATTCTCCTGCACAGTGGCAGATATGTAAATACGGCGTTTACTTACCGTTTCTCATGCGTTACGGTTCGAACACTCGAACACCTATACGGATTCTCCTGCAGAGTGGCAGATATGTAAATACGGCGTTTACTTACCATTTCTCATGCATTATGGTTCGAAGACTCGAACACCTATACGGATTCTCCTGCACAGTGGCAGATATGTAAATACGGCGTTTACTTACCTATTCTCACGCATTACGATTCGAACACTCGAACACCTATACGGATTCTCCTGCATAGTGGCAGATATGTAAATACGGCGTTTACTTACCATTTCTCACGCATTACGGTTCGAACACTCGAACACCTATACGGATTCTCCTGCACAGTGGCAGATATGTAAGTACGGCATTTACTTACCGTATCTCATGCATTACGGCTCGAACACTCGAACACCTATACGGATTCTCCTGCACAGTGGCGGATATGTAAATACGGCGTTTACTTACCCTTTCTCACGCATTACGGTTCGAAACTCGAACACCTATACGGATTCTCCTGCACAGTGGCAGATATGTAAATACGGCATTTACTTACCATTTCTCACGCATTACGGTTCGAACACTCGAACACCTATACGGATTCACCTGCACAGTGGCAGATATGTAAATACGGCGTTTACTTACCATTTCTCATGCATTAGGGTTCGAAGACTCGAACACCTATACGGATTCTCCTGCACAATGGCAGATGTGTAAATTCGACGTTTACTTACCTATTCTCACGCATTAGGGTTTGAACACTCGAACACCTATACGGATTCTCCTGCACAGTGGCAGATATGTAAATACGGCTTTTACTTACCATTTCTCACGCATTACGGTTCGAACACTCGAACACCTATGTGGATTCTCCTGCACAGTGGCAGATATGTAAATACGGCGTTTACTTACCATTTCTCATGCATTACGGTTCGAACACTCGAACACCTATACGGATTCTCCTGCACAGTGGCAGATATGTAAATACGGCGTTTACTTACCATTTCTCATGCATTATGGTTCGAAGACTCGAACACCTATACGGATTCTCCTGCACAGTGGCAGATATGTAAATACGGCGTTTACTTACCTATTCTCACGCATTACGATTCGAACACTCGAACACCTATACGGATTCTCCTGCATAGTGGCAGATATGTAAATACGGCGTTTACTTACCATTTCTCAGGCATTACGGTTCGAACACTCGAACACCGATACGGATTCTCCTGCACAGTGGCAGATATGTAAATACGGCGTTTACTTACCGTATCTCATGCATTACGGCTCGAACACTCGAACACCTATACGGATTCTCCTGCACAGTGGCGGATATGTAAATACGGCGTTTACTTACCATTTCTCACGCATTACGGTTCGAAACTCGAACACCTATACGGATTCTCTTGCACAGTGGCAGATATGTAAATACGGCATTTACTTACCATTTCTCACGCATTACGGTTCGAACACTCGAACACCTATACGGATTCACCTGCACAGTGGCAGATATGTAAATACGGCGTTTACTTACCATTTCTCATGCATTAGGGTTCGAAGACTCGAACACCAATACGGATTCTCCTGCACAATGGCAGATATGTAAATTCGACGTTTACTTACCTATTCTCACGCATTAGGGTTTGAACACTCGAACACCTATACGGATTCTCCTGCACAGTGGCAGATATGTAAATACGGCGTTTACTTACCATTTCTCACGCATTACGGTTCGAACACTCGAACACCTATGTGGATTCTCCTGCACAGTGGCAGATATGTAAATACGGCGTTTACTTACCATTTCTCATGCATTACGGTTCGAACACTCGAACACCTATACGGATTCTCCTGCACATTGGCAGATATGTAAATACGGCGTTTACTTACCATTTCTCATGCATTACGGTTCGAACACTCGAACACCTACTCGGATTCTCCTGCACAGTGGCGCATATGTAAATACAGCGTTTACTTACCATTTCTCACACATTACGGTTCGAACACTCGAACACCGATACGGATTCTCCTACACAGTGGC
This sequence comes from Camellia granthamiana, assembly GCA_036172215.1. Taxonomy (NCBI): domain Eukaryota; kingdom Viridiplantae; phylum Streptophyta; class Magnoliopsida; order Ericales; family Theaceae; genus Camellia; species Camellia granthamiana. Next base: position 67,349 of record JAXFYN010000150.1, read on the forward strand.
AGATATGTAAATAAGGCGTTTACTTACCATTTCTCATGCATTACGGTTCGCACACTCGAACACCACGGATTCTCCAGCACAGTGGCTTATATGTAAATACGGCGTTTACTTACCATTTCTCACGCATTACGGTTCGAACACTCGAACACCTATACAGATTCTCCTGTACAGTGGCAAATATGTAAATACGGCGTTTACTTACCATTTCTCACGCATTAGGGTTCGAACACTCGAACACCTATACGGATTGTCCAACACAGTGGCAGATATGTAAATACGGCGTTTACTTACCATTTCTCACGCATTACGGTTCGAAACTCGAACAGCTATGCAGATTCTCCTGCACAGTGGTAGATATGTAAATACGTTGTTTACACACCATTTCTCACGCATTACGGTTCGAACACTCGAACACCTATACGGATTCTCCTGCACAGTGGCAGATATGTAAATACGGCGTTTACTTACCGTTTCTCACGCGTTACGGTTCGAACACTCGAACACCTATACGGATTCTCCTGCACAGTGGCAGATATGTAAATACGGCGTTTACTTACCATTTCTCATGCATTATGGTTCGAAGACTCGAACACCTATACGGATTCTCCTGCACAGTGGCAGATATGTAAATACGGCGTTTACTTACCTATTCTCACGCATTACGATTCGAACACTCGAACACCTATACGGATTCTCCTGCATAGTGGCAGATATGTAAATACGGCGTTTACTTACCATTTCTCACGCATTACGGTTCGAACACTCGAACACCTACACGGATTCTCCTGCACAGTGGCAGATATGTAAATACGGCGTTTACTTACCGTATCTGATGCATTACGGCTCGAACACTCGAACACCTATACGGATTCTCCGGCACAGTGGCAGATATGTAAATACGGCGTTTACTTACCATTTCTCACGCATTACGGTTCGAAACTCGAACACCTATACGGATTCTCCTGCACAGTGGCAGATATGTAAATACGGCATTTACTTACCATTTCTCACGCATTACGGTTCGAACACTCGAACACCTATACGGATTCACCTGCACAGTGGCAGATATGTAAATACGGCGTTTACTCACCATTTCTCATGCATTAGGGTTCGAAGACTCGAACACCTATACGGATTCTCCTGCACAGTGGCAGATATGTAAATACGACATTTACTTACCTATTCTCACGCATTAGGGTTTGAACACTCGAACACCTATACGGATTCTCCTGCACAGTGGCAGATATGTAAATACGGCGTTTACTTACCATTTCTTACGCATTACGTTCGAACACTCGAACACCTATGTGGATTCTCCTGCACAGTGGCAGATATGTAAATACGGCGTTTACTTACCATTTCTCATGCATTACGGTTCGAACACTCGAACACCTATACGGATTCTCCTGCGCAGTGGCAGATATGTAAATACGGCGTTTACTTACCGTTTCTCAGGCATTAGGGTTCGAAGACTCGAACACCTATACGGATTCTCCTGCACAGTGAGAGACATGTAAATACGGCGTTTACTTACCTATTCTCACGCATTAGGGTTCGAACACTCGAACACCTATACGGATTCTCCTGCACAGTGGCAGATATGTAAATACGGCGTTTACTTACCATTTCTCACGCAGTGGGGTTCGAACACTCGAACACCTATACGGATTCTCCTGCACAGTGACAGATATGTAAATACGGCGTTTACTTACCACTTCGCACGCATTACGGTTCGAACCCTCGAACACCTATATGAATTCTCCAGCACAGTGGCAGATATGTAAATACGGCGTTTATTTACCTATTCTCAGGCATTAGGGTTCGAACACTCGAACACCTATACGGATTCTCCTCCACAGTGGCATATATGTAAATTCGGCGTTTAATTACCATTTCTCACGCATTACGGTTCGAACACTCGAACACCTATACGGATTCTCCTGCACAGTGGCAGATATGTATATACGGCGTTTACTTACCATTTCTCATGCATTTCGGTTCGAACACTCGAGCACCTATACGGATTCTCCTGCACAGTGGCAGATATGTAAATACGTCGTTTACTTACCTATTCTCATGCATTAGGGTTCGAAGACTCGAACACCTATACGGATTCTCTGCACAGTGGCAGATATGTAAATACGGCGTTTACTTACCTATTCTCACGAATTAGGGTTCGAAGACTCGAACACCTATACGGATTCTCCTGCACAGTGGCATATAAGTAAATACGGCGTTTACTTACCATTTCTCACGCATTAGGGTTCGAACACTCGAACACCTATACGGATTCTCCTGCACAGTGGCAGATACGTAAATACGGCGTTTACTTACCATTTCTCATGCATTACGGTTCGAACAATCGAACACCTACTCGGATTCTCCTGCACAGTGGCAGATATGTAAATACGGCGTTTACTTACCATTTCTCATGCATTACGGTTCGAACACTCGAGCACCTATACGGATTCTCCTGCACAGTGGCAGATATGTAAATACGTCGTTTACTTACCTATTCTCATGCATTTGGGTTCGAAGACTCGAACACCTATACGGATTCTCTGCACAGTGGCAGATATCTAAATACGGCGTTTACTTACCTATTCTCACGAATTAGGGTTCGAAGACTCGAACACCTATACGGATTCTCCTGCACAGTGGCATATATGTAAATACGGCGTTTACTTACCATTTCTCACGCATTAGGGTTCGAACACTCGAACACCTATACGGATTCTCCTCCACAGTGGCAGATACGTAAATACGGCGTTTACTTACCATTTCTCATGCATTACGGTTCGAACAATCGAACACCTACTCGGATTCCCCTGCACAGTGGCGGATATGTAAATACGGCGTTTACTTACCATTTTTCACGCATTACGGTTCGAACACTCGAACACCAATACGGATTCTCCTACACAGTGGCAGATATGTAAATACGGCGTTTACTTACCATTTCTAATGCATTACGGTTCGAACACTCGAACACCTATACGGATTCTCCAGCACAGTGGCTTATATGTAAATACGGCGTTTACTTACCATTTCTCACGCATTACGGTTCAAAACTCAGACACCTATACGGATTCTCCTGCACAGTGGCAGATATGTAAATACGTTGTTTACACACCATTTCTCACGCATTACGGTTCGAACACTCGAACACCTATACGGATTATCCTGCACGGTGGCAGATATGTAAATACGGCGTTTACTTACCGTTTCTCATGTATTACTGTTCGAACACTCGAACACCTATACGGATTCTACTGCACCGTGGCAGATATGTAAATACGGCGTTTACTTACCTATTCTCACGCATTAGGGTTCGAACACTCGAACACCTATACGGTTTCTCCTGCACAGTGGCAGATATGTAAATACGGCGTTTACTCACCGTTTCTGATGCATTACGGTTCGAACACTCGAACGCCTATACGGATTCTCCTGCACTGTGGCAGATATGTAAATACGGCGTTTACTTACCATTTCTCACGCATTACGGTTCGAACACTCGAACACCAATACGGATTCTCCTACACAGTGGCAGATATGTAAATAAGGCGTTTACTTACCATTTCTCATGCATTACGGTTCGAACACTCGAACACCTATACGGATTCTCCAGCACAGTGGCTTATATGTAAATACGGCGTTTACTTACCATTTCTCACGCATTACGGTTCGAACACTCGAACAACTATACGGATTCTCCTGTACAGTGGCAAATATGTAAATACGGCGTTTACTTACCATTTCTCACGCATTAGGGTTCGAACACTCGAACACCTATACGGATTCTCCTGCACAGTGGCAGATATGTAAGTACGGCGTTTACTTACCATTTCTCACGCATTACGGTTCGAAACTCGAACACCTATGCAGATTCTCCTGCACAGTGGTAGATATGTAAATACGTTGTTTACACACCATTTCTCACCCATTACGGTTCGAACACTCGAACACCTATACGGATTCTCCTGCACAGTGGCAGATATGTAAATACGGCGTTTGCTTACCGTTTCTCACGCGTTACGGTTCGAACACTCGAACACCTATACGCATTCTCCTGCACAGTGGCAGATATGTAAATACGGCGTTTACTTACCATTTCTCAGGCATTATGGTTCGAAGACTCGAACACCTATACGGATTCTCCTGCACAGTGGCAGATATGTAAATACGGCGTTTACTTACCTATTCTCACGCATTACGATTCGAACACTCGAACACCTATACGGATTCTCCTGCATAGTAGCAGATATGTAAATACGGCGTTGACTTACCATTTCTCACGCATTACGGTTCGAACACTCGAACACCTATACGGATTCTCCTGCACAGTGGCAGATATGTAAATACGGCGTTTACTTACCGTATCTCATGCATTACGGCTCGAACACTCGAACACCTATACGGATTCTCCTGCACAGTGGCAGATATGTAAATACGGCGTTTACTTACCATTTCTCACGCATTACGGATCGAAACTCGAACACCTATACGGATTCTCCTGCACAGTGGCAGATATGTAAATACGGCATTTACTTACCATTTCTCACGCATTACGGTTCGATTACTCGAACACCTATACGGATTCACCTGCACAGTGGCAGATATGTAAATATGGCGTTTACGTACCATTTCTCATGCATTAGGGTTCGAAGACTCGAACACCTATACGGATTCTCCTGCACAGTGGCAGATATGTAAATACGACGTTTACTTACCTATTCTCACGCATTAGGGTTTGAACACTCGAACACCTATACGGATTCTCCTGCACAGTGGCAGATATCTAAATACGGCGTTTACATACCATTTCTCACGCATTACGGTTCGAACACTCGAACACCTATGTGGATTCTCCTGCATAGTGGCAGATATGTAAATACGGCGTTTACTTACCATTTCTCATGCATTACGGTTCGAACACTCGAACACCTATACGGATTCTCCTGCGCAGTGGCAGATATGTAAATACGGCGTTTACTTACCGTTTCTCAGGCATTAGGGTTCGAAGACTCGAACACCTATACGGATTCTCCTGCACAGTGAGAGACATGTAAATACGGCGTTTACTTACCTATTCTCACGCATTAGGGTTCGAACACTCGAACACCTATACGAATTCTGCTGCACAGTGGCAGATATGTAAATACGGCGTTTACTTACCATTTCTCACGCAGTGGGGTTCGAACACTCGAACACCTATACGGATTCTCCTGCACAGCGGCAGATATGTAAATACGGCGTTTACTTACCACTTCGCACGCATTACGGTTCGAACCCTCGAACACCTATATGAATTCTCCAGCACAGTGGCAGATATGTAAATACGACGTTTACTTACCTATTCTCAGGCATTAGGGTTCGAACACTCGAACACCTATACGGATTCTCCTCCACAGTGGCATATATGTAAATTCGGCGTTTAATTACCATTTCTCACGCATTACGGTTCGAACACTCGAACACCTATACGGATTCTCCTGCACCGTGGCAGATATGTAAATACGGCGTTTACTTACCATTTCTCATGCATTACGGTTCGAACACTCGAGCACCTATACGGATTCTCCTGCACAGTGGCAGATATGTAAATACGTCGTTTACTTACCTATTCTCATGCATTAGGGTTCGAAGACTCGAACACCTATACGGATTCTCTGCACAGTGGCAGATATCTAAATACGGCGTTTAATTACCTATTCTCACGAATTAGGGTTCGAAGACTCGAACACCTATACTGATTCTCCTGCACAGTGGCATATATGTAAATACGGCTTTTACTTACCATTTCTCACGCATTAGGGTTCGAACACTCGAACACCTATACGGATTCTCCTCCACAGTGGCAGATACGTAAATACGGCGTTTACTTACCATTTCTCATGCATTACGGTTCGAACAATCGAACACCTACTCGGATTCTCCTGCACAGTGGCGGATATGTAAATACGGCGTTTACTTACCATTTCTCACGCATTACGGTTCGAACACTCGAACACCAATACGGATTCTCCTGCACAGTGGCCGATATGTAAATACGGCGTTTACTTACCATTTCTCATGCATTACGGTTCGAACACTCGAACACCTATACGAATTCTCCAGCACAGTGGCTTATATGTAAATACGGCGTTTACTTACCATTTCTCACGCATTACGGTTCAAAACTCAGACACCTATACGGATTCTCCTGCACAGTGGCAGATATGTAAATACGTTGTTTACACACCATTTCTCACGCATTACGGTTCGAACACTCGAACACCTATACGGATTCTCCTGCACGGTGGCAGATATGTAAATACGGCGTTTACTTACCATTTCTCACGCATTACGGTTCGAACACTCGAACACCTCTACAGATTCTCCTGCACAGTGGCAGATATGTAAATACGGCGTTTAGTTACCGTTTCTCATGCATTACTGTTCGAACACTCGAACACCTATACGGATTCTACTGCACCGTGGCAGATATGTAAATACGGCGTTTCCTTACCTATTCTCACGCATTAGGGTTCGAACACTCGAACACCTATACGGTTTCTCCTGCACAGTGGCAGATATGTAAACACGGCGTTTACTCACCGTTTCTGATGCATTACAGTTCGAACACTCGAACGCCTATACGGATTCTCCTGCACAGTGGCAGATATGTAAATACGGCGTTTACTTACCATTTCTCACGCATTACGGTTCGAACACTCGAACACCAATACGGATTCTCCTACACAGTGGCAGATATGTAAATAAGGCGTTTACTTACCATTTCTCACGCATTACGGTTCGAACACTCGAACAAATATACGGATTCTCCAGCACAGTGGCTTATATGTAAATACGGCGTTTACTTACCATTTCTCACGCATTACGGTTCGAACACTCGAACACCTATACGGATTCTCCTGCACAGTGGCAAATATGTAAATACGGCGTTTACTTACCATTTCTCACGCATTAGGGTTCGAACACTCGAACACCTATACGGATTCTCCTGCACAGTGGCAGATATGTAAGTACGGCGTCTACTTACCATTTCTCACGCATTACGGTTCGAAACTCGAACACCTATGCAGATTCTCCTGCACAGTGGTAGATATGTAAATACGTTGTTTACACATCATTTCTCACGCATTACGGTTCGAACACTCGAACACCTATACGGATTCTCCTGCACAGTGGCAGATATGTAAATACGGCGTTTACTTACCGTTTCTCACGCGTTACGGTTCGAACACTCGAAGACCTATACGGATTCTCCTGCACAGTGGCAGATATGTAAATACGGCGTTTGCTTACCATTTCTCATGCATTATGGTTCGAAGACTCGAACACCTATACGGATTCTCCTGCACAGTGGCAGATATGTAAATACGGCGTTTACTTACCTATTCTCACGCATTACGATTCGAACACTCGAACACCTATACGGATTCTCCTGCATAGTAGCAGATATGTAAATACGGCATTTACTTACCATTTCTCACGCATTACGGTTCGAACACTCGAACACCTATACGGATTCTCCTGCACCGTGGCAGATATGTAAATACGGCGTTTACTTACCGTATCTCATGCATTACGGCTCGAACACTCGAACACCTATACGGATTCTCCTGCACAGTGGCAGATATGTAAATACGGCGTTTACTTACCCTTTCTCACGCATTACGGTTCGAAACTCGAACACCTATGCAGATTCTCCAGCACAGTGGTAGATATGTAAATACGTTGTTTACACACCATTTCTCACGCATTACGGTTCGAACACTGGAACACCTATACGGATTCTCCTGCACAGTGGCAGATATGTAAATACGGCGTTCACTTACCGTTTCTCACGCGTTACGGTTCGAACACTCGAACACCTATATGGATTCTCCTGCACAGTGGCAGATATGTAAATACGGCGTTTACTTACCATTTCTCATGCATTATGGTTCGAACAATCGAACACCTACTCGGATTTTCCTGCACAGTGGCGGATATGTAAATACGGCGTTTACTAACCATTTCTCACGCATTACGGTTCGAACACTCGAACACCAATACGGATTCTCCTGCACAGTGGCAGATATGTAAATACGGAGTTTACTTACCATTTCTCATGCATTACGGTTCGAACACTCGAACACCTATACGGATTCTCCAGCACAGTGGCTTATATGTAAATACGGCGTTTACTTACCATTTCTCACGCATTACGGTTCGAAACTCGAACACCTATACGGATTCTCCTGCACAGTGGCAGATATGTAAATACGGCATTTACTTACCATTTCTCACGCATTACGGTTCGAACACTCGAACACCTATATGGATTCACCTGCACAGTGGCAGATATGTAAATACGGCGTTTACGTACCATTTCTCATGCATTAGGGTTCGAAGACTCGAACACCTATACGGATTCTCCTGCACAGTGGCAGATATGTAAATACGACGTTTACTTACCTATTCTCACGCATTAGGGTTTGAACACTCGAACACCTATACGGATTCTCCTGCACAGTGGCAGATATGTAAATACGGCGTTTACATACCATTTCTGACGCATTACGGTTCGAACACTCGAACACCTATGTGGATTCTCCTGCACAGTGGCAGATATGTAAATACGGCGTTTACTTACCATTTCTCATGCATTACGGTTCGAACACCCGAACACCTATACGGATTCTCCTACGCAGTGGCAGATATGTAAATACGGCGTTTACTTACCATTTGTCAGGCATTAGGGTTCGAAGACTCGAACACCTATACGGATTCTCCTGCACAGTGAGAGACATGTAAATACGGCGTTTACTTACCTATTCTCACGCATTAGGGTTCGAACACTCGAACACCTATACGGATTCTCCTGCACAGTGGCAGATATGTAAATACGGCGTTTACTTACCATTTCTCACGCAGTGGGGTTCAAACACTCGAACACCTATACGGATTCTCCTGCACAGCGGCAGATATGTAAATACGGCGTTTACTTACCACTTCGCACGCATTACGGTTCGAACCCTCGAACACTTATATGAATTCTCCAGCACAGTGGCAGATATGTAAATACGATGTTTACTTACCTATTCTCAGGCATTAGGGTTCGAACACTCGAACACCTATACGGATTCTCCTCCACAGTGGCATATATGTAAATTCGGCGTTTAATTACCATTTCTCACGCATTACGGTTCGAACACTCGAACACCTATACGGATTCTCCTGCACAGTGGCAGATATGTAAATACGGCGTTTACTTACCATTTCTCATGCATTACGGTTCGAACACTCGAGCACCTATACGGATTCTCCTGCACAGTGGCAGATATGTAAATACGTCGTTTAGTTACCTATTCTCATGCATTAGGGTTCGAAGACTCGAACACCTATACGGATTCTCTGCACAGTGGCAGATATGTAAATACGGCGTTTACTTACCTATTCTCACGAATTAGGGTTCGAAGACTCGAACACCTATACGGATTCTCCTGCACAGTGGCATATATGTAAATACGGCGTTTACTTACCATTTCTCACGCATTAGGGTTCGAACACTCGAACACCTATACGGATTCTCCTGCACAGTGGCAGATACGTAAATACAGCGTTTACTTACCATTTCTCATGCATTACGGTTCGAACAATCGAACACCTACTCGGATTCTCCTGCACAGTGGCAGATATGTAAATACGGCGTTTACTTACCATTTCTCATGCATTACGGTTCGAACACTCGAGCACCTATACGGATTCTCCTGCACAGTGGCAGATATGTAAATACGTCGTTTACTTACCTATTCTCATGCATTAGGGTTCGAAGACTCGAACACCTATACGGATTCTCTGCACAGTGGCAGATATGTAAATACGGCGTTTACTTACCTATTCTCACGAATTAGGGTTCGAAGACTCGAACACCTATACGGATTCTCCTGCACAGTGGCATATATGTAAATACGGCGTTTAATTACCATTTCTCACGCATTAGGGTTCGAACACTCGAACACCTATACGGATTCTCCTCCACAGTGGCAGATACGTAAATACGGCGTTTGCTTACCATTTTTCATGCATTACGGTTCGAACAATCGAACACCTACTCGGATTCCCCTGCACAGAGGCAGATATGTAAATACGGCGTTTACTTACCATTTCTCACGCATTACGGTTCGAACACTCGAACACCAATACGGATTCTCCTGCACAGTGGCAGATATGTAAATACGGCGTTTACTTACCATTTCTCATGCATTACGGTTCGAACACTCGAACACCTATACGGATTCTCCAGCACAGTGGCTTATATGTAAATACGGCGTTTACTTACCATTTCTCACGCATTACGGTTCAAAACTCAGACACCTATACGGATTCTCCAGCACAGTGGCAGATATGTAAATACGTTGTTTACACACCATTTCTCACGCATTACGGTTCGAACACTCGAACACCTATACGGATTCTCCTGCACGGTGGCAGATATGTAAATACGGCGTTTACTTACCATTTCTCACGCATTACGGTTCGAACACTCGAACACCTCTACAGATTCTCCTGCACAGTGGCAGATATGTAAATACGGCGTTTACTTACCGTTTCTCATGCATTACTGTTCGAACACTCGAACACCTATACGGATTCTCCTGCACAGTGGCAGATATGTAAATACGGCGTTTACTTACCATTTCTCACGCATTACGGTTCAAAACGCAGACACCTATACGGATTCTCCAGCACAGTGGCAGATATGTAAATACGTTGTTTACACACCATTTCTCATGCATTATGGTTCGAACACTCGAACACCTATACGGATTCTCCTGCACAGTGGCAGATATGTAAATACGGCGTTTACTTACCGTTTCTCACGCGTTACGGTTCGAACACTCAAACACCTATATGGATTCTCCTGCACAGTGGCAGATATGTAAATACGGCGTTTACTTACTATTTCTCATGCATTATGGTTCGAAGACTCGAACACCTATACGGATTCTCCTGCACAGTGGCAGATATGTAAATACGGCGTTTACTTACCTATTCTCACGCATTACGGTTTGAACCCTCGAACACCTATACGGATTCTCCTACACAGTGGCAGATATGTAAATACGGCGTTTAGTTACCATTTCTCACGCATTAGGGTTCGAACACTCGAACACCGATACGGATTCTCCTGCACAGTGGCAGATATGTAAATACGGCGTTTACTTACCATTTCTCACGCATTAGGGTTCGAACACTCGAACACCTATACGGATTCTCCTGCACCTATTCTCACGCATTAGGGTTCGAATACTCGAACACCTATACGGATTCTCCTGCACAGTGGCAGATATGTAAATACGGCGTTTACTTACCGTATCTCATGCATTACGGTTCGAACACTCGAACACCTATACGGATTCTCCGGCACAGCGGCAGATATGTAAATACGGCGTTTACTTACCATTTCTCACGCATTACGGTTCGAAACTCGAACACCTATACGGATTCTCCAGCACAGTGGCAGATATGTAAATACGGCATTTACTTACCATTTCTCACGCATTACGGTTCGAACACTCGAACACCTATACGGATTCACCTGCACAGTGGCAGATATGTAAATACGGCGTTTACTTACCATTTCTCATGCATTAGGGTTCGAAGAGTCGAACACCTATACGGATTCTCCTGCACAGTGGCAGATATGTAAATACGACGTTTACTTACATATTCTCACGCATTACGGTTTGAACACTCGAACACCTATACGGATTCTCCTGCACAGTGGCAGATATGTAAATACGGCGTTTACTTACCGTTTCTTACGCATTACGGTTCGAACACTCGAACACCTATGTGGATTCTCCTGCACAGTGGCAGATATGTAAATACGGCGTTTACTTACCATTTCTCATGCATTACGGTTCGAACACTCGAACACCTATACGGATTCTCCTGCACAGTGGCAGATATATAAATACGGCGTTTACTTACCGTTTCTCAGGCATTAGGGTTCGAAGACTCGAACACCTATATGGATTCTCCTGCACAGTGAGAGACATGTACATACGGCGTTTACTTACCTAATGTCACGCATTAGGGTTCGAACACTCGAACACCTATACGGATTCTCCTGCACAGTGGCAGATATGTAAATACGGCGTTTACTTACCATTTCTCACGCATTACGGTTCGAACACTCTACACCGATACGGATTCTCCTGCACAGTGGCAGATATGTAAATACGGCGTTTCCTTACGATTTCTCATGAATTACGGTTCGAACACTCGAACACCAATACGGATTCTCATGCACAGTGGCAAATATGTAAATACGGCGTTTTACTACCGTTTCTCACGCATTAGGGTTCGAACACTCGAACCCCTATACGGATTTTCCTGCACAGTGGCAGATATGTAAATACGGCGTTTACTTACCGTATCTCATGCATTACGGCTCGAACACTCGAACACCTATACGGATTCTCCTGCACTGTGGCAGATATGTAAATACGGCGTTTACTTACCATTTCTCATGCATTACAGTTCGAACACTCGAACACATACTCGGATTCTCCTGCACAGTGGCGCATATGTAAATACGGCGTTTACTTACCATTTCTCACGCATTACGGTTCAAACACTCGAACACCAATACGGATTCTCCTACACAGTGGCAGATATGTAAATAAGGCGTTTACTTACCATTTCTCATGCATTACGGTTCGAACACTCGAACACCTTTACGGATTCTCCAGCACAGTGGCATATATGTAAATACGGCGTTTACTTACCATTTCTCACGCATTACGGTTCGAACACTCAAACACCTATACGGATTCTCCTGTACAGTGGCAAATATGTAAATACGGCGTTTACTTACCATTTCTCACGCATTAGGGTTCGAACACTCGAACACCTATACGGATTCTCCTGCACAGTGGCAGATATGTAAATACGGCGTTTACTTACCATTTCTCACGCATTACGGTTCAAAACGCAGACACCTATACGGATTCTCCAGCACAGTGGCAGATATGTAAATACGTTGTTTACACACCATTTCTCATGCATTATGGTTCGAACACTCGAACACCTATACGGATTCTCCTGCACAGTGGCAGATATGTAAATACGGCGTTTACTTACCGTTTCTCACGCGTTACGGTTCGAACACTCAAACACCTATAGGGATTCTCCTGCATAGTGGCAGATATGTAAATACGGCGTTTACTTACCATTTCTCATGCATTATGGTTCGAAGACTCGAACACCTATACGGATTCTCCTGCACAGTGGCAGATATGTAAATACGGCGTTTACTTACCTATTCTCACGCATTATGGTTCGAACCCTCGAACACCTATACGGATTCTCCTACACAGTGGCAGATATGTAAATACGGCGTTTACTTACCATTTCTCACGCATTAGGGTTCGAACACTCGAACACCTATACGGATTCTCCTGCACAGTGGCAGATATGTAAATACGGCGTTTACTTACCATTTCTCACGCATTAGGGTTCGAACACTCGAACACCTATATGGATTCTCCTGCACCTATTCTCACGCATTAGGGTTCGAATACTCGAACACCTATACGGATTCTCCTGCACAGTGGCAGATATGTAAATACGGCGTTTACTTACCGTATCTCATGCATTACGGTTCGAACACTAGAACACCTATACGGATTCTCCTGCACAGTGGCAGATATGTAAATACGTCGTTTACTTACCATTTCTCACGCATTACGGTTCGAAACTCGAACACCTATACGGATTCTCCTGCACAGTGGCAGATATGTAAATACGGCATTTACTTACCATTTCTCACGCATTACGGTTCGAACACTCGAACACCTATACGGATTCACCTGCACAGTGGCAGATATGTAAATACGGCGTTTACTTACCATTTCTCATGCATTAGGGTTCGAAGAGTCGAACACCTATACGGATTCTCCTGCACAGTGGCAGATATGTAAATACGACGTTTACTTACATATTCTCACGCATTACGGTTTGAACACTCGAACACCTATACGGATTCTCCTGCACAGTGGCAGATATGTAAATACGGCGTTTACTTACCGTTTCTTACGCATTACGGTTCGAACACTCGAACACCTATGTGGATTCTCCTGCACAGTGGCAGATATGTAAATACGGCGTTTACTTACCATTTCTCATGCATTACGGTTCGAACACTCGAACACCTATACGGATTCTCCTGCACAGTGGCAGATATATAAATACGGCGTTTACTTACCGTTTCTCAGGCATTAGGGTTCGAAGACTCGAACACCTATATGGATTCTCCTGCACAGTGAGAGACATGTACATACGGCGTTTACTTACCTAATGTCACGCATTAGGGTTCGAACACTCGAACACCTATACGGATTCTCCTGCACAGTGGCAGATATGTAAATACGGCGTTTACTTACCATTTCTCACGCATTACGGTTCGAACACTCTACACCGATACGGATTCTCCTGCACAGTGGCAGATATGTAAATACGGCGTTTCCTTACGATTTCTCATGAATTACGGTTCGAACACTCGAACACCAATACGGATTCTCATGCACAGTGGCAAATATGTAAATACGGCGTTTTACTACCGTTTCTCACGCATTAGGGTTCGAACACTCGAACCCCTATACGGATTTTCCTGCACAGTGGCAGATATGTAAATACGGCGTTTACTTACCGTATCTCATGCATTACGGCTCGAACACTCGAACACCTATACGGATTCTCCTGCACTGTGGCAGATATGTAAATACGGCGTTTACTTACCATTTCTCATGCATTACAGTTCGAACACTCGAACACATACTCGGATTCTCCTGCACAGTGGCGCATATGTAAATACGGCGTTTACTTACCATTTCTCACGCATTACGGTTCAAACACTCGAACACCAATACGGATTCTCCTACACAGTGGCAGATATGTAAATAAGGCGTTTACTTACCATTTCTCATGCATTACGGTTCGAACACTCGAACACCTTTACGGATTCTCCAGCACAGTGGCATATATGTAAATACGGCGTTTACTTACCATTTCTCACGCATTACGGTTCGAACACTCAAACACCTATACGGATTCTCCTGTACAGTGGCAAATATGTAAATACGGCGTTTACTTACCATTTCTCACGCATTAGGGTTCGAACACTCGAACACCTATACGGATTCTCCTGCACAGTGGCAGATATGTAAATACGGCGTTTACTTACCATTTCTCACGCATTACGGTTCAAAACGCAGACACCTATACGGATTCTCCAGCACAGTGGCAGATATGTAAATACGTTGTTTACACACCATTTCTCATGCATTATGGTTCGAACACTCGAACACCTATACGGATTCTCCTGCACAGTGGCAGATATGTAAATACGGCGTTTACTTACCGTTTCTCACGCGTTACGGTTCGAACACTCAAACACCTATAGGGATTCTCCTGCATAGTGGCAGATATGTAAATACGGCGTTTACTTACCATTTCTCATGCATTATGGTTCGAAGACTCGAACACCTATACGGATTCTCCTGCACAGTGGCAGATATGTAAATACGGCGTTTACTTACCTATTCTCACGCATTATGGTTCGAACCCTCGAACACCTATACGGATTCTCCTACACAGTGGCAGATATGTAAATACGGCGTTTACTTACCATTTCTCACGCATTAGGGTTCGAACACTCGAACACCTATACGGATTCTCCTGCACAGTGGCAGATATGTAAATACGGCGTTTACTTACCATTTCTCACGCATTAGGGTTCGAACACTCGAACACCTATATGGATTCTCCTGCACCTATTCTCACGCATTAGGGTTCGAATACTCGAACACCTATACGGATTCTCCTGCACAGTGGCAGATATGTAAATACGGCGTTTACTTACCGTATCTCATGCATTACGGTTCGAACACTAGAACACCTATACGGATTCTCCTGCACAGTGGCAGATATGTAAATACGTCGTTTACTTACCATTTCTCACGCATTACGGTTCGAAACTCGAACACCTATACGGATTCTCCTGCACAGTGGCAGATATGTAAATACGGCATTTACTTACCATTTCTCACGCATTACGGTTCGAACACTCGAACACCTATACGGATTCACCTGCACAGTGGCAGATATGTAAATACGGCGTTTACTTACCATTTCTCATGCATTAGGGTTCGAAGAGTCGAACACCTATACGGATTCTCCTGCACAGTGGCAGATATGTAAATACGACGTTTACTTACCTATTCTCACGCATTACGGTTTGAACACTCGAACACCTATACGGATTCTCCTGCACAGTGGCAGATATGTAAATACGGCGTTTACTTACCGTTTCTCACGCATTACGGTTCGAACACTCGAACACCTATGTGGATTCTCCTGCACAGTGGCAGATATGTAAATACGGCATTTAGTTACCATTTCTCACGCATTACGGTTCGAACACTCGAACACCGATACGGATTCACCTGCACAGTGGCAGATATGTAAATACGGCGTTTACTTACCATTTCTCACGCATTAGGGTTCGAACACTCGAACACCTATACGGATTCTCCTGCACCTATTCTCACGCATTAGGGTTCGAATACTCGAACACCTATACGGATTCTCCTGCACAGTGGCAGATATGTAAATACGGCGTTTACTTACCGTTTCTCAGGCATTAGGGTTCGAAGACTCGAACACCTATACGGATTCTCCTGCACAGTGAGAGACATGTACATACGGCGTTTACTTACCTATTGTAACGCATTAGGGTTCGAACACTCGAACACCTATACGGATTCTCCTGCACAGTGGCAGATATGTAAATACGGCGTTTACTTACCATTTCTCACGCATTACGGTTCGAACACTCTACACCGATACGGATTCTCCTGCACAGTGGCAGATATGTAAATACGGCGTTTACTTACGATTTCTCATGAATTACGGTTCGAACACTCGAACACCAATACGGATTCTCCTGCACAGTGGCAAATATGTAAATACGGCGTTTACTTACCGTTTCTCACGCATTAGGGTTCGAACACTCGAACACCTATACGGATTCTCCTGCACAGTGGCAGATATGTAAATACGGCGTTTACTTATCATTTCCCACGCATTACGGTTCGAAACTCGAACACCGATATGGATTCTCCTGCACAGTGGCAGATATGTAAATACGTTGTTTACTTACCATTTCTCACGCACTACGGTTCGAACACTCGAACACCTATACGGATTCTCCTGCACAGTGGCAAATATGTAAATACGGCGTTTACTTACTATTTCCCACGCATTACGGTTCGAACACTCGAACACCTATACGGATTCTCCTGCACAGTGGCAGATATGTAAATACGGTGTTTACTTACCGTTTCTCATGCATTACGGTTTGAAAAGTCGAACACCTATACGGATTCTCCTGCACAATGGCAGATATCTAAATACGGCGTTTACTTACCCTTTCTCACGCATTACAGTTCGAAACTCGAACACCTACACGGATTCTCCTGCATAGTGGCAGATATGTAAATATGGCGTTTACTTACCATTTCTCACGCATTATGGTTCGAACACTCGAACACCTATACGGATTCTCCTGCACAGTGGCAGATATGTAAATACGGCGTTTACTTACCATTTCTCATGCATTAGGGTTCGAAGACTCGAACACCTATATGGATTCTCCTGCACAGTGGCAGATATGTAAATACGGCATTTACTTACCTATTCTTACGCATTAGGGTTCGAACACTCGAACACCTATACGGATTCTCCTGCATAGTGGCAGATACGTAAATACGGCGTTTAGTACCATTTCTCATGCATTAGGGTTCGAAGACTCGAACACTTATACGGATTCTCCTGCACAGTGGCAGATATGTAAAAACGGCGTTTACTTACCATTTCTCATGCATTAGGGTTCGGAGACTCGAACACCTATACGGATTCTCCTGCACAGTGGCAGATATGTAAATACGGCGTTTACTTACCTATGCTCACGCATTAGGGTTCGAACACTCGAACACCTATACGGATTCTCCTGCACAGTGGCAGATATGTAAATACGGCGTTTACTTACCATTTCTCATGCATTACGATTCGAACACTCGAACACCTATACGGATTCTCCTGCACAGTGGCAAATATGTAAATACGGCGTTTACTTACCATTTCTCATGCATTAGGGTTCGAACACTCGAACACCGATACGGATTCTCCTGCACAGTGGCAGATATGTAAATACGGCGTTTACTTACCATTTCTCATGCATTAGGGTTCGAAGACTCGAACACCTATATGGATTCTCCTGCACAGTGGCAGATATGTAAATACGGCGTTTACTTACCTATTCTCACGCATTAGTGTTCGAACACTCGAACACCTATACGGATTCTCCTGCACAGTGGCAGATATGTAAATACGACGTTTACTTACCATTTCTCATGCATTAGGGTTCGGAGACTCGAACACCAATACGGATTCTCCTGCACAGTGGCAAATATGTAAATACGGCATTTACTTACCTATTCTCACGCATTAGGGTTCGAACACTCGAACACCTATACGGATTCTCCTGCACAGTGGCAGATATGTAAATACGGCGTTTACTTACCATTTCTCATGCATTACGGTTCGAACACTCGAACACCTATACGGATTCTCCTGCACAGTGGCAGATATGTAAATACGGTGTTTAATTACCATTTCTCACGCATTAGGGTTCTAACAGTCGAACACCTATACGGATTCTCCTGCACAGTGGCAGATATGTAAATACGGCTTTTACTTACCATTTCTCACGCATTACGGTTCGAACACTCGAACACCGATACGGATTCTCCTGCACAGTGGCAGATATGTAAATACGTCGTTTACTTCCCATTTCTCATGCATTACGGTTCGAACACTCGAACACCTATACGGATTCTCCTGCAGAGTGGCAGATATGCATTACGGTTCGAACACTCGAACACCTATACGGATTCTCCTGCACAGTGGCAGATATGTAAATACGGCGTTTACTTACCATTTCTCATGCATTAGGGTTCGAAGACTCGAACACCTATATGGATTCTCCTGCACAGTGGCAGATATGTAAATACGGCGTTTACTTACCTATTCTTACGCATTAGGGTTCGAACACTCGAACACCTATACGGATTCTCCTGCATAGTGGCAGATACGTAAATACGGCGTTTAGTACCATTTCTCATGCATTAGGGTTCGAAGACTCGAACACTTATACGGATTCTCCTGCACAGTGGCAGATATGTAAAAACGGCGTTTACTTACCATTTCTCATGCATTAGGGTTCGGAGACTCGAACACCTATACGGATTCTCCTGCACAGTGGCAGATATGTAAATACGGCGTTTACTTACCTATGCTCACGCATTAGGGTTCGAACACTCGAACACCTATACGGATTCTCCTGCACAGTGGCAGATATGTAAATACGGCGTTTACTTACCATTTCTCATGCATTACGATTCGAACACTCGAACACCTATACGGATTCTCCTGCACAGTGGCAAATATGTAAATGCGGCGTTTACTTACCATTTCTCATGCATTAGGGTTCGAACACTCGAACACCGATACGGATTCTCCTGCACAGTGGCAGATATGTAAATACGGCGTTTACTTACCATTTCTCATGCATTAGGGTTCGAAGACTCGAACACCTATATGGATTCTCCTGCACAGTGGCAGATATGTAAATACGGCGTTTACTTACCTATTCTCACGCATTAGTGTTCGAACACTCGAACACCTATACGGATTCTCCTGCAGAGTGGCAGATATGTAAATACGGCGTTTACTTACCATTTCTCATGCATTAGGGTTCGGAGACTCGAACACCAATACGGATTCTCCTGCACAGTGGCAAATATGTAAATACGGCATTTACTTACCTATTCTCACGCATTAGGGTTCGAACACTCGAACACCTATACGGATTCTCCTGCACAGTGGCAGATATGTAAATACGGCGTTTACTTATCATTTCTCATGCATTACGGTTCGAACACTCGAACACCTATACGGATTCTCCTGCACAGTGGCAGATATGTAAATACGGTGTTTAATTACCATTTCTCACGCATTAGGGTTCTAACAGTCGAACACCTATACGGATTCTCCTGCACAGTGGCAGATATGTAAATACGGCTTTTACTTACCATTTCTCACGCATTACGGTTCGAACACTCGAACACCGATACGGATTCTCCTGCACAGTGGCAGATATGTAAATACGTCGTTTACTTCCCATTTCTCATGCATTACGGTTCGAACACTCGAACACCTATACGGATTCTCCTGCACAGTGGCAGATATGCATTACGGTTCGAACACTCGAACACCTATACGGATTCTCCTGCACAGTGGCAGATATGTAAATACGGCGTTTACTTACCATTTCTCACGCATTAGGGTTCGAACACTCGAACACCTATACGGATTCTCCTGCACAGTGGCAGATATGTAAATACGGCATTTACTTACCTATTCTCGCACATTAGGGTTCGAATACTCGAACACCTATCCGGATTCTCCTGCACAGTGGCATATATGTAAATACGTCGTTTACTTACCATTTCTCACGCATTAGGGTTCGAACACTCGAACACCTATACGGATTCTCCTGCACAGTCGCAGATATGTAAATACGACGTTTACTTACCTATTCTCAGGCATTAGGGTTCGAAGACTCGAACACCTATACGGATTCTCCTGCACAGTGGCAGATATGTAAATACGGCGTTTACTTATCATTTCTCAGGCATTGCGGTTCGAACACTCGAAGACCTATACGGATTCTCCTCCATAGTGGCAGATATGTAAATAGGGCGTTCACTTACCATTTCTCATGCATTACGGTTCGAACACTCGAACACCTATACGGATTCTCCTGCACAGTGGCAGATATGTAAATACGGCGTTTACTTACCATTTCTCACGCATTACGGTTCGAACACTCGTACACCTATACGGATTCTACTGCATAGTGGCAGATATGTAAATACGGCGTTTACTTACCTATTCTCAGGCATTATGGTTCGAAGACTCGAACACCTATACGGATTCTCCTGCACAGTGGCAGATATGTAAATACGGCGTTTACTTACCTATTCTCACGCATTTGGGTCCGAACACTCGAACACCTATACGGATTTTCCTGCACAGTGGCAGATATGTAAATACGGCGTTTACTTGCCTATTCTCAGGCATTATGGTTCGAAGACTCGAACACCTATACGGATTCTCCTGCACAGTGGCAGATATGTAAAAACGGCGTTTTTCTTACCTATTCTCACGCACTAGGGTTCGAACACTCGAACACCTATACGGATTCTCCTGCACAGTGGCAGATATGTAAATACGGCGTTTACTTACCTATTCTCAAGCATTAGGGTTCGAAGACTCGAACACCTATACGGATTCTCTGCACAGTGGCAGATATGTAAATACGGCGTTTACTTACCTATTCTCACGCATTAGGGTTCGAAGACTCGAACACCTATACGGATTCTCCTGCACATTGGCATATATGTAAATACGGCGTTTACTTACCATTTCTCACGCATTAGGGTTCGAACACTTGAACACCTATACGGATTCTCCTGCACAGTGGCAGATATGTAAATACGGCGTTTACTTACCTATTCTCATGCATTAGGGTTCGAAGACTCGAACACCTATACGGATTCTCCTGCAGAGTGGCAGATATGTAAATACGGCGTTTACTTACCTATTCTCACGCATTAGGGTTCGAAGACTCGAACACCTATACGGATTCTCCTGCACAGTGGCAGATATGTAAATACGGCGTTTACTTACCATTTCTCATGCATTAGGGTTCGAAGACTCGAACACCTATATGGATTCTCCTGCACAGTGGCAGATATGTAAATACGGCATTTACTTACCTATTCTTACGCATTAGGGTTCGAACACTCGAACACCTATACGGATTCTCCTGCATAGTGGCAGATACGTAAATACGGCGTTTAGTACCATTTCTCATGCATTAGGGTTCGAAGACTCGAACACTTATACGGATTCTCCTGCACAGTGGCAGATATGTAAAAACGGCGTTTACTTACCATTTCTCATGCATTAGGGTTCGGAGACTCGAACACCTATACGGATTCTCCTGCACAGTGGCAGATATGTAAATACGGCGTTTACTTACCTATGCTCACGCATTAGGGTTCGAACACTCGAACACCTATACGGATTCTCCTGCACAGTGGCAGATATGTAAATACGGCGTTTACTTACCATTTCTCATGCATTACGATTCGAACACTCGAACACCTATACGGATTCTCCTGCACAGTGGCAAATATGTAAATACGGCGTTTACTTACCATTTCTCATGCATTAGGGTTCGAACACTCGAACACCGATACGGATTCTCCTGCACAGTGGCAGATATGTAAATACGGCGTTTACTTACCATTTCTCATGCATTAGGGTTCGAAGACTCGAACACCTATATGGATTCTCCTGCACAGTGGCAGATATGTAAATACGGCGTTTACTTACCTATTCTCACGCATTAGTGTTCGAACACTCGAACACCTATACGGATTCTCCTGCACAGTGGCAGATATGTAAATACGACGTTTACTTACCATTTCTCATGCATTAGGGTTCGGAGACTCGAACACCAATACGGATTCTCCTGCACAGTGGCAAATATGTAAATACGGCATTTACTTACCTATTCTCACGCATTAGGGTTCGAACACTCGAACACCTATACGGATTCTCCTGCACAGTGGCAGATATGTAAATACGGCGTTTACTTACCATTTCTCATGCATTACGGTTCGAACACTCGAACACCTATACGGATTCTCCTGCACAGTGGCAGATATGTAAATACGGTGTTTAATTACCATTTCTCACGCATTAGGGTTCTAACAGTCGAACACCTATACGGATTCTCCTGCACAGTGGCAGATATGTAAATACGGCTTTTACTTACCATTTCTCACGCATTACGGTTCGAACACTCGAACACCGATACGGATTCTCCTGCACAGTGGCAGATATGTAAATACGTCGTTTACTTCCCATTTCTCATGCATTACGGTTCGAACACTCGAACACCTATACGGATTCTCCTGCAGAGTGGCAGATATGCATTACGGTTCGAACACTCGAACACCTATACGGATTCTCCTGCACAGTGGCAGATATGTAAATACGGCGTTTACTTACCATTTCTCATGCATTAGGGTTCGAAGACTCGAACACCTATATGGATTCTCCTGCACAGTGGCAGATATGTAAATACGGCGTTTACTTACCTATTCTTACGCATTAGGGTTCGAACACTCGAACACCTATACGGATTCTCCTGCATAGTGGCAGATACGTAAATACGGCGTTTAGTACCATTTCTCATGCATTAGGGTTCGAAGACTCGAACACTTATACGGATTCTCCTGCACAGTGGCAGATATGTAAAAACGGCGTTTACTTACCATTTCTCATGCATTAGGGTTCGGAGACTCGAACACCTATACGGATTCTCCTGCACAGTGGCAGATATGTAAATACGGCGTTTACTTACCTATGCTCACGCATTAGGGTTCGAACACTCGAACACCTATACGGATTCTCCTGCACAGTGGCAGATATGTAAATACGGCGTTTACTTACCATTTCTCATGCATTACGATTCGAACACTCGAACACCTATACGGATTCTCCTGCACAGTGGCAAATATGTAAATACGGCGTTTACTTACCATTTCTCATGCATTAGGGTTCGAACACTCGAACACCGATACGGATTCTCCTGCACAGTGGCAGATATGTAAATACGGCGTTTACTTACCATTTCTCATGCATTAGGGTTCGAAGACTCGAACACCTATATGGATTCTCCTGCACAGTGGCAGATATGTAAATACGGCGTTTACTTACCTATTCTCACGCATTAGTGTTCGAACACTCGAACACCTATACGGATTCTCCTGCACAGTGGCAGATATGTAAATACGGCGTTTACTTACCATTTCTCATGCATTAGGGTTCGGAGACTCGAACACCAATACGGATTCTCCTGCACAGTGGCAAATATGTAAATACGGCATTTACTTACCTATTCTCACGCATTAGGGTTCGAACACTCGAACACCTATACGGATTCTCCTGCACAGTGGCAGATATGTAAATACGGCGTTTACTTACCATTTCTCATGCATTACGGTTCGAACACTCGAACACCTATACGGATTCTCCTGCACAGTGGCAGATATGTAAATACGGTGTTTAATTACCATTTCTCACGCATTAGGGTTCTAACAGTCGAACACCTATACGGATTCTCCTGCACAGTGGCAGATATGTAAATACGGCTTTTACTTACCATTTCTCACGCATTACGGTTCGAACACTCGAACACCGATACGGATTCTCCTGCACAGTGGCAGATATGTAAATACGTCGTTTACTTCCCATTTCTCATGCATTACGGTTCGAACACTCGAACACCTATACGGATTCTCCTGCACAGTGGCAGATATGCATTACGGTTCGAACACTCGAACACCTATACGGATTCTCCTGCACAGTGGCAGATATGCATTACGGTTCGAACACTCGAACACCTATACGGATTCTCCTGCACAGTGGCAGATATGTAAATACGGCGTTTACTTACCATTTCTCACGCATTAGGGTTCGAACACTCGAACACCTATACGGATTCTCCTGCACAGTGGCAGATATGTAAATACGGCATTTACTTACCTATTCTCGCACATTAGGGTTCGAATACTCGAACACCTATCCGGATTCTCCTGCACAGTGGCATATATGTAAATACGTCGTTTACTTACCATTTCTCACGCATTAGGGTTCGAACACTCGAACACCTATACGGATTCTCCTGCACAGTCGCAGATATGTAAATACGACGTTTACTTACCTATTCTCAGGCATTAGGGTTCGAAGACTCGAACACCTATACGGATTCTCCTGCACAGTGGCAGATATGTAAATACGGCGTTTACTTATCATTTCTCAGGCATTGCGGTTCGAACACTCGAAGACCTATACGGATTCTCCTCCATAGTGGCAGATATGTAAATAGGGCGTTCACTTACCATTTCTCATGCATTACGGTTCGAACACTCGAACACCTATACGGATTCTCCTGCACAGTGGCAGATATGTAAATACGGCGTTTACTTACCATTTCTCACGCATTACGGTTCGAACACTCGTACACCTATACGGATTCTACTGCATAGTGGCAGATATGTAAATACGGCGTTTACTTACCTATTCTCAGGCATTATGGTTCGAAGACTCGAACACCTATACGGATTCTCCTGCACAGTGGCAGATATGTAAATACGGCGTTTACTTACCTATTCTCACGCATTTGGGTCCGAACACTCGAACACCTATACGGATTTTCCTGCACAGTGGCAGATATGTAAATACGGCGTTTACTTGCCTATTCTCAGGCATTATGGTTCGAAGACTCGAACACCTATACGGATTCTCCTGCACAGTGGCAGATATGTAAAAACGGCGTTTTTCTTACCTATTCTCACGCACTAGGGTTCGAACACTCGAACACCTATACGGATTCTCCTGCACAGTGGCAGATATGTAAATACGGCGTTTACTTACCTATTCTCAAGCATTAGGGTTCGAAGACTCGAACACCTATACGGATTCTCTGCACAGTGGCAGATATGTAAATACGGCGTTTACTTACCTATTCTCACGCATTAGGGTTCGAAGACTCGAACACCTATACGGATTCTCCTGCACATTGGCATATATGTAAATACGAGTTTACTTACCATTTCTCACGCATTAGGGTTCGAACACTTGAACACCTATACGGATTCTCCTGCACAGTGGCAGATATGTAAATACGGCGTTTACTTACCTATTCTCATGCATTAGGGTTCGAAGACTCGAACACCTATACGGATTCTCCTGCAGAGTGGCAGATATGTAAATACGGCGTTTACTTACCTATTCTCACGCATTAGGGTTCGAACACTCGAACACCTAGACGGATTCTCCTGCAGAGTGGCAGATATGTAAATACGGTGCTTACTTACCGTTTCTCATGCATTACGGTTCGAACACTCGAACACCTATACGGATTTTCCTGCACAGTGGCAGATATGTAAATACGGCGTTTACTTACCATTTCTCAGGCATTACGGTTCGAACACTCGAAGACCTATACGGATTCTCCTGCACAGTGGCAGATATGTAAATACGACGTTTACTTACCATTTTTCATGCATTACGGTTCGAACACTCGAACACCTATACGGATTCTCCTTCACAGTGGCAGATATGTAAGTACGGCGTTTACTTACCATTTCTCACGCGTTACGGTTCGAACACTCACACACCTATACGGATTCTCCTGCACAGTGGCAGATATGTAAATACGGCATTTACTTACCTATTCTCAGGCATTATGGTTCGAAGACTCGAACTCCTATACGGATTCTCCTGCACAGTGGCAGATATGTAAATACGGCGTTTACTTACCTATTCTCACGCATTTGGGTTCGAACACTCGAACACCTATACGGATTCTCCTGCACAGTGGCAGATATGTAAATACGGCGTTTACTTACCTATTCTCACGCATTAGGGTTCGAACACTCGAACACCTAGACGGATTCTCCTGCAGAGTGGCAGATATGTAAATACGGTGCTTACTTACCGTTTCTCATGCATTACGGTTCGAACACTGGAACACCTATACGGATTCTCCTGCACAGTGGCAGATATGTAAATACGGCGTTTACTTACCATTTCTCAGGCATTACGGATCGAACACTCGAGGACCTATACGGATTCTCCTGCACAGTGGCAGATATGTAAATACGACGTTTACTTACCATTTCTCATTCATTACAGTTCGAACACTCGAACACCTATACGGATTCTCCTGCACAGTGGCAGATATGTCAGTACGGCGTTTACTTACCATTTCTCACGCATTACGGTTCGAACACTCGCACACCTATACGGATTCTCCTGCACAGTGGCAGATATGTAAATACGGCATTTACTTACCTATTCTCAGGCATTATGGTTCGAAGACTCGAACACCTATACCGATTCTCCTGCACTGTGGCAGATATGTAAATACGGCGTTTACTTACCTATTCTCACGCATTAGGGTTCGAACACTCGAACACCTATACGGATTCTCCTGCACAGTGGCAGATATGTAAATACGGCGTTTACTTACCTATTCTCATGCATTAGGGTTCGAAGACTCGAACACCTATACGGATTCTCTGCACAGCGGCAGATATGTAAATACGATGTTTACTTACCTATTCTCACGCATTAGGGGTCGAATACTCGAACACCTATACGGATTCTACTGCACAGTGGCATATATGTAAATACGGCGTTTACTTACCATTTCTCACGCATTAGGGTTCGAACACTCGAACACCTATACGGATTCACCTGCACAATGGCAGTTATGTAAATACGGCGTTTAATTACCTATTCTCATGCATTAGGGTTCGAAGACTCGAACACCTATACGGATTCTCCTGCACAGTGGCAGTTATGTAAATACGGCGTTTACTTAGCATTTCTCACGCATTACGGTTCGAACACTCGAACACCTATACGGATTCTCCTGCACAGTGGCAGATATGTAAATACGGCATTTACTTACCATTTCTCACGCATTACGGTTCGAACACTCGCACACCTATACGGATTCTACTGCACAGTGGCAGATATGTAAATACGGCGTTTACTTACCTATTCTCAGGCATTATGGTTCGAAGACTCGAACACCTATACGGATTCTCCTGCACAGTGGCAGATTTGTAAATACGGCGTTTACTTACCTATTCTCACGCATTAGGGTTCGAACACTCGAACACCTATACGGATTCTCCTGCACAGTGACAGATATGTAAATACGGTGTTTACTTACCTATTCTCAGGCATTATGGTTCGAAGACTCGAACACCTATACGGATTCTCCTGCACAGTGGCAGATATGTAAATACGGCGTTTACTCACCTATTCTCACGCATTAGGGTTCGAACACTCGAACACCTATACGGATTCTCCTGCACAGTGGCAGATATGTAAATACGGCGTTTACTAACCTATTCTCATGCATTAGGGTTCGAAGACTCCAACACCTATACGGATTCTCTGCATAGTGGCAGATATGTAAATACGGCGTTTACTTACCTATTCTCACGCATTAGGGTTCGAAGACTCGAACACCTATACGGATTCTCCTGCACAGTGGCATATATGTAAATACGGCATTTACTTACCATTTCTCACGCATGGGGGTTCGAACACTCGAACACCTATACGGATTCTCCTGCACAGTGGCAGATATGTAAATACGGCGTTTACTTATCTATTCTCATGCATTAGGGTTGGAAGACTCGAACACCTATACGGATTCTCCTGCACAGTGGCAGATATGTAAATACGGCGTTTACTTACCTATTCTCACGCATTAGGGTTCAAACACTCGAACACCTAGACGGATTCTCCTGCAGAGTGGCAGATATGTAAATACGGTGCTTACTTACCGTTTCTCATAAATTACGGTTTGAACACTCGAACACCTATACGGATTCTCCTGCACAGTGGCAGATATGTAAATACGGCGTTTACTTACCATTTCTCAGGCATTACGGTTCGAACACTCGAAGACCTATACGGATTCTCCTACACAGTGGCAGATATGTAAATACGACGTTTACTTACCATTTCTCATGCATTACGGTTCGAACACTCGAACACCTATACGGATTCTCCTGCACAGTGGCAGATATGTAAATACGGCGTTTACTTACCTATTCTCATGCATTAGGGTTCGAAGACTCGAACACCTATACGGATTCTCCTGCACAGTGGCGGATATGTAAATACAGCGTTTACTTACCATTTCTCACGCATTACGGTTCGAACACTCGAACACCTCTACGGATTCTCCTGCACAGTGGCAGATATGTAAATACGGTGTTTACTTACCATTTCTCTGGCATTACGGTTCGAACACTCGAAGACCTATACGGATTCTCTGCACGGTGGCAGATATGTAAATACGGCGTTTACTTACCATTTCTCACGCATTACGGTTCGAACACTCGCACACCTATACGGATTCTACTGCACAGTGGCAGATATGTAAATACGGCGTTTACTTACCTATTCTCACGCGTTAGGGTTCGAACACTCGAACACCTATACAGATTCTCCTGCACAGTGGCAGATATGTAAATACGGCGTTTACTTACCTATTCTCAGGCATCATGGTTCGAAGACTCGAACACCTATACGGATTCTCCTGCACAGTGGCAGATATGTAAATACGGCGTTTTTCTTACCTATTCTCACGCATTAGGGTTCGAACACTCGAACACCTATACGGATTCTCCTGCACAGTGGCAGATATGTAAATACGGCGTTTACTTACCTATTCTCATGCATTAGGGTTCGAAGACTCGAACACCTATACGGATTCTCTGCACAGTGGCAGATATGTAAATACGGCGTTTACTTACCTATTCTCACGCATTAGGGTTCGTAGACTCGAACACCTATACGGATTCTCCTGCACAGTGGCATATATGTAAATACGGCATTTACTTACCATTTCTCACGCATTAGGGTTCGAACACTCGAACACCTATACGGATTCTCCTGCACAGTGACAGATATGTAAATACGGTGTTTACTTACCTATTCTCAGGCATTATGGTTCGAAGACTCGAACACCTATACGGATTCTCCTGCACAGTGGCAGATATGTAAATACGGCGTTTACTCACCTATTCTCACGCATTAGGGTTCGAACACTCGAACACCTATACGGATTCTCCTGCACAGTGGCAGATATGTAAATACGGCGTTTACTAACCTATTCTCATGCATTAGGGTTCGAAGACTCCAACACCTATACGGATTCTCTGCATAGTGGCAGATATGTAAATACGGCGTTTACTTACCTATTCTCACGCATTAGGGTTCGAAGACTCGAACACCTATACGGATTCTCCTGCACAGTGGCATATATGTAAATACGGCATTTACTTACCATTTCTCACGCATGGGGGTTCGAACACTCGAACACCTATACGGATTCTCCTGCACAGTGGCAGATATGTAAATACGGCGTTTACTTATCTATTCTCATGCATTAGGGTTGGAAGACTCGAACACCTATACGGATTCTCCTGCACAGTGGCAGATATGTAAATACGGCGTTTACTTACCTATTCTCACGCATTAGGGTTCAAACACTCGAACACCTAGACGGATTCTCCTGCAGAGTGGCAGATATGTAAATACGGTGCTTACTTACCGTTTCTCATAAATTACGGTTTGAACACTCGAACACCTATACGGATTCTCCTGCACAGTGGCAGATATGTAAATACGGCGTTTACTTACCATTTCTCAGGCATTACGGTTCGAACACTCGAAGACCTATACGGATTCTCCTACACAGTGGCAGATATGTAAATACGACGTTTACTTACCATTTCTCATGCATTACGGTTCGAACACTCGAACACCTATACGGATTCTCCTGCACAGTGGCAGATATGTAAATACGGCGTTTACTTACCTATTCTCATGCATTAGGGTTCGAAGACTCGAACACCTATACGGATTCTCCTGCACAGTGGCGGATATGTAAATACAGCGTTTACTTACCATTTCTCACGCATTACGGTTCGAACACTCGAACACCTCTACGGATTCTCCTGCACAGTGGCAGATATGTAAATACGGTGTTTACTTACCATTTCTCTGGCATTACGGTTCGAACACTCGAAGACCTATACGGATTCTCTGCACGGTGGCAGATATGTAAATACGGCGTTTACTTACCATTTCTCACGCATTACGGTTCGAACACTCGCACACCTATACGGATTCTACTGCACAGTGGCAGATATGTAAATACGGCGTTTACTTACCTATTCTCACGCGTTAGGGTTCGAACACTCGAACACCTATACAGATTCTCCTGCACAGTGGCAGATATGTAAATACGGCGTTTACTTACCTATTCTCAGGCATCATGGTTCGAAGACTCGAACACCTATACGGATTCTCCTGCACAGTGGCAGATATGTAAATACGGCGTTTTTCTTACCTATTCTCACGCATTAGGGTTCGAACACTCGAACACCTATACGGATTCTCCTGCACAGTGGCAGATATGTAAATACGGCGTTTACTTACCTATTCTCATGCATTAGGGTTCGAAGACTCGAACACCTATACGGATTCTCTGCACAGTGGCAGATATGTAAATACGGCGTTTACTTACCTATTCTCACGCATTAGGGTTCGTAGACTCGAACACCTATACGGATTCTCCTGCACAGTGGCATATATGTAAATACGGCATTTACTTACCATTTCTCACGCATTAGGGTTCGAACACTCGAACACCTATACGGATTCTCCTGCACAGTGGCAGATATGTAAATACGGCGTTTACTTACCTATTCTCATGCATTAGGGTTCGAAGACTCGAACACCTATACGGATTCTCCTGCACAGTGGTAGATATGTAAATACGGCGTTTACTTACCTATTCTCACGCATTAGGGTTCGAACACTCGAACACCTAGACGGATTCTCCTGCAGAGTGGCAGATATGTAAATACGGTGCTTACTTACCGTTTCTCATAAATTACGGTTCGAACACTCGAACACCTATACGGATTCTCCTACACAGTCGCAGATATGTAAATACGACGTTTACTTACCATTTCACAGGCATTACGGTTCGAACACTCGAAGACCTATACGGATTCTCCTACACAGTGGCAGATATGTAAATACGACGTTTACTTACCATTTCTCATGCATTACGGTTCGAACACTCGAACACCTATACGGATTCTCCTGCACAGTGGCAGATATGTAAATACGGCGTTTACTTACCTATTCTCACGCGTTAGGGTTCGAACACTCGAACACCTATACGGATTCTCCTGCACAGTGGCAGATATGTAAATACGGCGTTTACTTACCTATTCTCAGGCATCATGGTTCGAAGACTCGAACACCTATACGGATTCTCCTGCACAGTGGCAGATATGTAAATACGGCGTTTTTCTTACCTATTCTCACGCATTAGGGTTCGAACACTCGAACACCTATACGGATTCTCCTGCACAGTGGCAGATATGTAAATACGGCGTTTACTTACCTATTCTCATGCATTAGGGTTCGAAGACTCGAACACCTATACGGATTCTCTGCACAGTGGCAGATATGTAAATACGGCGTTTACTTACCTATTCTCACGCATTAGGGTTCGTAGACTCGAACACCTATACGGATTCTCCTGCACAGTGGCATATATGTAAATACGGCATTTACTTACCATTTCTCACGCATTAGGGTTCGAACACTCGAACACCTATACGGATTCTCCTGCACAGTGGCAGATATGTAAATACGGCGTTTACTTACCTATTCTCATGCATTAGGGTTCGAAGACTCGAACACCTATACGGATTCTCCTGCACAGTGGCAGATATGTAAATACGGCGTTTACTTACCTATTCTCACGCATTAGGGTTCGAACACTCGAACACCTAGACGGATTCTCCTGCAGAGTGGCAGATATGTAAATACGGTGCTTACTTACCGTTTCTCATAAATTACGGTTCGAACACTCGAACACCTATACGGATTCTCCTGCACAGTCGCAGATATGTAAATACGACGTTTACTTACCATTTCACAGGCATTACGGTTCGAACACTCGAAGACCTATACGGATTCTCTACACAGTGGCAGATATGTAAATACGACGTTTACTTACCATTTCTCATGCATCACGGTTCGAACACTCGAACACCTATACGGATTCTCCTGCACAGTGGCGGATATGTAAATACGGCGTTTACTTACCATTTCTCACGCATTACGGTTCGAACACTCGAACACCTCTACGGATTCTCCTGCACAGTGGCAGATATGTAAATACGGTGTTTACTTACCATTTCTCAGGCATTACGGTTCGAACACTCGAAGACCTATACGGATTCTCCTTCACAGTGGCAGATATGTAAATACGGCGGTCACTTACCATTTCTCATACATTACGGTTCGAACACTCGAACACCTATACGGATTCTCCTGCACGGTGGCAGATATGTAAATACGGCGTTTACTTACCATTTCTCACGCATTACGGTTCGAACACTCGCACACCTATACGGATTCTACTGCACAGTGGCAGATATGTAAATACGGCATTTACTTACCTATTCTCAGGCATTATGGTTCGAAGACTCGAACACCTATACGGATTCTCCTGCACAGTGGCAGATATGTAAATACGGCGTTTACTTACCTATTCTCACGCATTAGGGTTCGAACACTCGAATACCTATACGGATTCTCCTGCACAGTGGCAGATATGTAAATACGGCGTTTACTTACCTATTCTCAGGCATTATGGTTCGAAGAGTCGAACACCTATACGGATTCTCCTACACAGTGGCAGATATGTAAATACGGCGTTTTTCTTACCTATTCTCACGCATTAGGGTTCGAACACTCGAACACCTATACGGATTCTCCTGCACAGTGGCAGATATGTAAATACGGCGTTTACTTACCTATTCTCATGCATTAGGGTTCGAAGACTCGAACACCTATACGGATTCTCTGCACAGTGGCAGATATGTAAATACGGCGTTTACTTACCTATTCTCACGCATTAGGGTTCGTAGACTCGAACACCTATACGGATTCTCCTGCACAGTGGCATATATGTAAATACGGCATTTACTTACCATTTCTCACGCATTAGGGTTCGAACACTCGAACACCTATACGGATTCTCCTGCACAGTGGCAGATATGTAAATACGGCGTTTACTTACCTATTCTCATGCATTAGGGTTCGAAGACTCGAACACCTATACGGATTCTCCTGCACAGTGGCAGATATGTAAATACGGCGTTTACTTACCTATTCTCACGCATTAGGGTTCGAACACTCGAACACCTAGACGGATTCTCCTGCAGAGTGGCAGATATGTAAATACGGTGCTTACTTACCGTTTCTCATAAATTACGGTTCGAACACTCGAACACCTATACGGATTCTCCTGCACAGTCGCAGATATGTAAATACGACGTTTACTTACCATTTCACAGGCATTACGGTTCGAACACTCGAAGACCTATACGGATTCTCTACACAGTGGCAGATATGTAAATACGACGTTTACTTACCATTTCTCATGCATCACGGTTCGAACACTCGAACACCTATACGGATTCTCCTGCACAGTGGCGGATATGTAAATACGGCGTTTACTTACCATTTCTCACGCATTACGGTTCGAACACTCGAACACCTCTACGGATTCTCCTGCACAGTGGCAGATATGTAAATACGGTGTTTACTTACCATTTCTCAGGCATTACGGTTCGAACACTCGAAGACCTATACGGATTCTCCTTCACAGTGGCAGATATGTAAATACGGCGGTCACTTACCATTTCTCATACATTACGGTTCGAACACTCGAACACCTATACGGATTCTCCTGCACGGTGGCAGATATGTAAATACGGCGTTTACTTACCATTTCTCACGCATTACGGTTCGAACACTCGCACACCTATACGGATTCTACTGCACAGTGGCAGATATGTAAATACGGCATTTACTTACCTATTCTCAGGCATTATGGTTCGAAGACTCGAACACCTATACGGATTCTCCTGCACAGTGGCAGATATGTAAATACGGCGTTTACTTACCTATTCTCACGCATTAGGGTTCGAACACTCGAATACCTATACGGATTCTCCTGCACAGTGGCAGATATGTAAATACGGCGTTTACTTACCTATTCTCAGGCATTATGGTTCGAAGAGTCGAACACCTATACGGATTCTCCTGCACAGTGGCAGATATGTAAATACGGCGTTTTTCTTACCTATTCTCACGCATTAGGGTTCGAACACTCGAACACCTATACGGATTCTCCTGCACAGTGGCAGATATGTAAATACGGCGTTTACTTACCTATTCTCATGCATTAGGGTTCGAAGACTCGAACACCTATACGGATTCTCTGCACAATGGCAGATATGTGAATACGGCGTTTACTTACCTATTCTCACGCATTAGGGTTCGAAGACTCGAACACCTATACGGATTCTCCTGCACAGTGGCATATATGTAAATACGGCGTTTGCTTACCATTTCTCACGCATTAGGGTTCGAACACTCGAAGACCTATACGGATTCTCCTACACAGTGGCAGATATGTAAAAACGACGTTTACTTACCATTTCTCATGCATTACGGTTCGAACACTCGAACACCTATACGGATTCTCCTGCACAGTGGCAGATATGTAAATGTGGCGTTACTTACCATTTCTCACGCATTACGGTTCGAACACTCGCACACCTATACGGATTCTCCTGCACAGTGGCAGATATGTAAATACGGCGTTTACTTACCTATTCTCAGGCATTATGGTTCGAAGACTCGAACACCTATACGGATTCTCCTGCACAGTGGCAGATATGTAAATACGGCGTTTACTTACCTATTCTCACGCATTAGGGTTCGAACACTCGAACACCTATACGGATTCTCCTGCACAGTGGCAGATATGTAAATACGGCGTTTACTTACCAATTCTCATGCATTAGAGTTCGAAGACTCGAACACCTATACGGATTCTCTGCACAGTGGTAGATATGTAAATACGACGTTTACTTACCTATCCTCACGCATTAGGGTTCGAAGACTCGGACACCTATACGGATTCTCCTGCACAGTGGCAGTTATGTAAATACGGCGTTTACTTACCATTTCTCACGCATTACGGTTCGAACACTCGAACACCTATACGGATTCTCCTGCACAGTGGCAGATATGTAAATACGGCGTTTACTTACCATTTCTCAGGCATTACGGATCGAACACTCGAGGACCTATACGGATTCTCCTGCACAGTGGCAGATATGTAAATACGACGTTTACTTACCATTTCTCATTCATTACAGTTCGAACACTCGAACACCTATACGGATTCTCCTGCACAGTGGCAGATATGTCAGTACGGCGTTTACTTACCATTTCTCACGCATTACGGTTCGAACACTCGCACACCTATACGGATTCTCCTGCACAGTGGCAGATATGTAAATACGGCATTTACTTACCTATTCTCAGGCATTATGGTTCGAAGACTCGAACACCTATACCGATTCTCCTGCACTGTGGCAGATATGTAAATACGGCGTTTACTTACCTATTCTCACGCATTAGGGTTCGAACACTCGAACACCTATACGGATTCTCCTGCACAGTGGCAGATATGTAAATACGGCGTTTACTTACCTATTCTCATGCATTAGGGTTCGAAGACTCGAACACCTATACGGATTCTCTGCACAGCGGCAGATATGTAAATACGATGTTTACTTACCTATTCTCACGCATTAGGGGTCGAATACTCGAACACCTATACGGATTCTACTGCACAGTGGCATATATGTAAATACGGCGTTTACTTACCATTTCTCACGCATTAGGGTTCGAACACTCGAACACCTATACGGATTCACCTGCACAATGGCAGTTATGTAAATACGGCGTTTAATTACCTATTCTCATGCATTAGGGTTCGAAGACTCGAACACCTATACGGATTCTCCTGCACAGTGGCAGTTATGTAAATACGGCGTTTACTTAGCATTTCTCACGCATTACGGTTCGAACACTCGAACACCTATACGGATTCTCCTGCACAGTGGCAGATATGTAAATACGGCATTTACTTACCATTTCTCACGCATTACGGTTCGAACACTCGCACACCTATACGGATTCTACTGCACAGTGGCAGATATGTAAATACGGCGTTTACTTACCTATTCTCAGGCATTATGGTTCGAAGACTCGAACACCTATACGGATTCTCCTGCACAGTGGCAGATTTGTAAATACGGCGTTTACTTACCTATTCTCACGCATTAGGGTTCGAACACTCGAACACCTATACGGATTCTCCTGCACAGTGACAGATATGTAAATACGGTGTTTACTTACCTATTCTCAGGCATTATGGTTCGAAGACTCGAACACCTATACGGATTCTCCTGCACAGTGGCAGATATGTAAATACGGCGTTTACTCACCTATTCTCACGCATTAGGGCTCGAACACTCGAACACCTATACGGATTCTCCTGCACAGTGGCAGATATGTAAATACGGCGTTTACTAACCTATTCTCATGCATTAGGGTTCGAAGACTCCAACACCTATACGGATTCTCTGCATAGTGGCAGATATGTAAATACGGCGTTTACTTACCTATTCTCACGCATTAGGGTTCGAAGACTCGAACACCTATACGGATTCTCCTGCACAGTGGCATATATGTAAATACGGCATTTACTTACCATTTCTCACGCATTGGGGTTCGAACACTCGAACACCTATACGGATTCTCCTGCACAGTGGCAGATATGTAAATACGGCGTTTACTTATCTATTCTCATGCATTAGGGTTGGAAGACTCGAACACCTATACGGATTCTCCTGCACAGTGGAAGATATGTAAATACGGCGTTTACTTACCTATTCTCACGCATTAGGGTTCAAACACTCGAACACCTAGCCGGATTCTCCTGCAGAGTGGCAGATATGTAAATACGGTGCTTACTTACCGTTTCTCATAAATTACGGTTTGAACACTCGAACACCTATACGGATTCTCCTGCACAGTGGCAGATATGTAAATACGGCGTTTACTTACCATTTCTCAGGCATTACGGTTCGAACACTCGAAGACCTATACGGATTCTCCTACACAGTGGTAGATATGTAAATACGGCATTTACTTACCATTTCTCACGCATTACGGTTCGTACACTCGCTCACCTATACGGATTCTACTGCACAGTAGCAGATATGTAAATACGGCGTTTACTTACCTATTCTCAGGCATTATGGTTCGAAGACTCGAACTCCTATACGGATTCTCCTGCACAATGATAGATATGTAAATACGGCGTTTACGTACCTATTCTCACGCATTAGGGTTCGAACACTCGAACACCTATACGGATTCTCCTGCACAGTGGCAGATATGTAAATACGGCGTTTACTTACCTATTCTCATGCATTAGGGTTGAAAGACTCGAACAGCTATACGGATTCTCTACACAGTGGCAGAAATGTAAATACGGCGTTTACTTACCTATTCTCACGCATTAGGGTTCGAAGACTCGAACACCTATACGGATTCTCCTGCACAGTGGCATATATGTAAATACGGCATTTACTTACCATTTCTCACGCATTAGGGTTCGAACACTCGAACACCTATACGGATTCTCCTGCACAGTTGCAGATATGTAAATACGGCGTTTACTTACCTATTCTCATGCATTAGGGTTCGAAGACTCGAACACCTATACGGATTCTCCTGCACAGTGGCAGATATGTAAATACGGTGTTTACTTACCTATTCTCACGCATTAGGGTTCGAACACTCGAACACCTAGACGGATTCTCCTGCAGAGTGGCAGATATGTAAATACGGTGCTTACTTACTGTTTCTCATACATTACGGTTCGAACACTCAAACACCTATACGGATTCTCCTGCACAGTGGCAGATATGTAAATACGGCGTTTACTTACCATTTCTCAGGCATTACGGTTCGAACACTCGAAGACCTATGCGGATTCTCCTACACAGTGGCAGATATGTAAATACGATGTTTACTTCCCATTTCTCATGCATTACCGTTCGAACACTCGAACACCTATACGGATTATCCTGCACAGTGGCAGATATGTAAATACGGCGTTTACTTACCCATTCTCATGCATTAGGGTTCGAAAACTCGAACACCTATACGGATTGTCCTTCACAGTGGCAGATATGTAAATACGGCATTTACTTACCATTTCTCACGCATTACGGTTCGAACACTCGAACACCTCTACGGATTCTCCTTCACAGTGGCAGATATGTAAATACGGCGTTTACTTGCCATTTCTCAGGCATTACGGTTCGAACACTCGAAGACCTATACAGATTCTCCTACACAGTGGCAGATATGTAAATACCGCGTTCACTTACCATTTCTCATGCATTACGGTTCGAACACTCGAACACCTATACAGATTCTCCTGCACAGTGGCAGATATGTAAATACGGCGTTTACTTACCATTTCTCACGCGTTAGGGTTCGAACACTCGAACACCTATACGAATTCTCCTGCACTGTGGCAGATATGTAAACACGGCGTTTACTTACCTATTCTCACGCATTAGGGTTCGAACACTCGAACACCTAGACGGATTCTCCTGCAAAGTGGCAGATATGTAAATACGGTGCTTACTTACCGTTTCTCATGCATTACGGTTCGAACACTCGAACACCTATACGGATTCTCCTGCACAGTGGCAGATATGTAAATACGGCGTTTACTTACCATTTCTCAGGCATGACGGTTCGAACACTCGAAGACCTATACGGATTCACCTACACAGTGGCAGATATGTAAATACGACGTTTACTTACCATTTCCCATGCATTACGGTTCGAACTCTCGAACACCTATACGGATTCTCCTGCACAGTGGCAGATATGTAAATACGGCGTTTACTTACCATTTCTCACGCATTACGGTTCGAACACTCGCACACCTATACGGATTCTCCTGCACAGTGGCAGATATGTAAATACGGCGTTTACTTATCTATTCTCAGGCATTATGGTTCGAAGACTCGAACAGCTATACGGATTCTCCTGCACAGTGGCAGATATGTAAATACGGCGTTTACTTACCTATTCTCACGCATTAGGGTTCGAACACTCGAACACCTATACGGATTCTCCTGCACAGTGGCAGATATGTAAATGCGGCGTTTACTTGCCTATTCTCATGCATTAGGGTTCGAAGACTCGAACACCTATACGGATTCTCTGCACAGTGGCAGATATGTAAATACGACGTTTACTTACCTATTCTCACGCATTAGGGTTCGAATACTCGAACACCTATACGGATTCTCCTGCACAGTGGCATATATGTAAATACGGTGTTTACTTACCATTTCTCACGCATTAGGGTTCGAACACTCGAACACCTATACGGATTCTCCTGCACAGTGGCAGATATGTAAGTACGGCGTTTACTTACCTATTCTCATGCATTAGGGTTCGAAGACTCGAACACCTATACGGATTCTCCTGCACAGTGGCAGATATGTAAATACGGCGTTTACTTACCATTTCTCAGGCATTACGGTTCGAACACTTGAAAACCTATACGGATTCTCCTACACAGTGGCAGATATGTAAATACGGCGTTTACTTACCATTTCTCATGCATTACGGTTCGAACACTCGAACACCTATACGGATTCTCCTGCACAGTGGCAGATATGTAAATACGGCATTTACTTACCATTTCTCACGCATTACGGTTCGAACACTCGCACACCTATATGGATTCTACTGCACAGTGGCAGATATGTAAATACGGCGTTTACTTACCTATTCTCAGGCATTATGGTTCGAAGACTCGAACTCCTATACGGATTCTCCTGCACAGTGGCAGATTTGTAAATACGGCGTTTACTTACCTATTCTCACGCATTAGGGTTCGAACAATCGAACACCTATACGGATTCTCCTGCACAGTGGCAGATATGGAAATACGGCGTTTACTTACCTATTCTCAGGCATTATGGTTCGAAGACTCGAACACCTATACCGATTCTCCTGCACTGTGGCAGATATGTAAATACGGCGTTTACTTACTTATTCTCACGCATTAGGGTTCGAACACTCGAACACCTATACGG
This sequence comes from Camellia granthamiana, assembly GCA_036172215.1. Taxonomy (NCBI): domain Eukaryota; kingdom Viridiplantae; phylum Streptophyta; class Magnoliopsida; order Ericales; family Theaceae; genus Camellia; species Camellia granthamiana. The sequence goes on from JAXFYN010000150.1 coordinate 108,292, forward strand.
ATTCTCCTACACAGTGGCAGATATGTAAATACGGCGTTTACTTACCTATTCTCATGCATTAGGGTTCGAAGACTCGAACACCTATACGGATTCTCTGCACAGTGGCAGATATGTAAATACGGCGTTTACTTACCTATTATCTCGCATTAGGGTTCGAAGACTCGAACACCTATACGGATTCTCCTGCACAGTGGCATATATGTAAATACGGCGTTTACTTACCATTTCTCACGCATTAGGGTTCGAACACTCGAACACCTATACGGATTCCCCTGCACAGTGGCAGATATGTAAATACGGCGTTTACTTACCTATTCTCATGCATTAGGGTTCGAAGACTCGAACACCTATACGGATTCTCCTGCACAGTGGCAGATATGTAAATACGGCGTTTACTTACCTATTCTCACGCATTAGGGTTCGAACACTCGAACACCTAGACGGATTCTCCTGCATAGTGGCAGATATGTAAATACGGTGCTTACTTACCGTTTCTCATGCATTACGGTTCGAACACTCAAACACCTATACGGATTCTCCTACACGTGGCAGATATGTAAATACGGCATTTACTTATCATTTCTCAGGCATTACGGTTCGAACACTCGAAGACCTATACGGATTCACCTACACAGTGGCAGATATGTAAATACGGCATTTACTTACCATTTCTCACGCATTACGGTTCGAACACTCGCGCACCTATACGGATTCTCCTGCACAGTGGCAGATATGTAAATACGGCGTTTACTTACCTATTCTCATGCATTAGGGTTCGAAGACTAGAACACCTATACGGATTCTCCTGCACAGTGGCAGATATGTAAATACGGCGTTTACTTACCTATTCTCACGCATTAGGGTTCGAACACTCGAACACCTATAGGGATTCTCCTGCACAGTGGCAGATATGTAAATACAGCGTTTACTTACCTATTCTCACGCATTAGGGTTCGAACACTCGAACACCTAGACGGATTCTCCTACAGAGTGGCAGATATGTAAATACGGTGCTTACTTACCGTTTCTCATAAATTACGGTTCGAACACTCGAACACCTATACGGATTCTCCTGCGCAGTGGCAGATATGTAAATACGGCGTTTACTTACCATTTCTCAGGCATTACGGTTCGAACACTCGAAGACCTATACGGATTCTTCTACACAGTGGCAGATATGTAAATACGACGTTTACTTACCATTTCTCATGCATTCCGTTCGAACACTCGAACACCTATACGGATTCTCCTGCACAGTGGCAGATATGTAAATACGGCGTTTACTTACCTATTCTCATGCATTAGGGTTCGAAGACTCGAACACCTATACGGATTCTCCTGCACAGTGGCGGATATGTAAATACGGCGTTTACTTACCATTTCTCACGCATTACGGTTCGAACACTCGAACACCTCTACGGATTCTCCTGCACAGTGGCAGATATGTAAATACGGTGTTTACTTACCATTTCTCAGGCATTACGCTTCGAACACTCGAAGACCTATACGGATTCTCCTACACAGTGGCAGATATGTAAATACGGCGTTCACTTACCATTGCTCATACATTACGGTTCGAACACTCGAACACCTATACGGATTCTCCTGCACGGTGGCAGATATGTAAATACGGCGTTTACTTACCATTTCTCACGCATTACGGTTCGAACACTCGCACACCTATACGGATTCTACTGCACAGTGGCAGATATGTAAATACGGCGTTTACTTACCTATTCTTAGGCATTATGGTTCGAAGACTCGAACACCTATACGGATTCTCCTGCACAGTGGCAGATATGTAAATACGGCGTTTGCTTACCTATTCTCACGCATTAGGGTTCGAACACTCGAACACCTATACGGATTCTCCTGCACAGTGGCAGATATGTAAATACGGCGTTCACTTACCTATTCTCATGCATTAGGGTTCGGAGACTCGAACACCTATACGGATTCTCCTCCACAGTGGCAGATATGTAAATACGGCGTTTACTTACCTATTCTCACGCATTAGGGTTCGAAGACTCGAACACCTATACGGATTCTCCTGCACAGTGGCAGATATTGAAATACGGCGTTTTTCTTACCTATTCTCACGCATTAGGGTTCGAACACTCGAACACCTATACGGATTCTCCTGCACAGTGGCAGATATGTAAATACGGCGTTTACTTACCTATTCTCATGCATTAGGGTTCGAAGACTCGAACACCGATACGGATTCTCTGCACAGTGGCAGATATGTGAATACGGCGTTTACTTACCTATTCTTACGCATTAGGGTTCGAAGACTCGAACACCTATACGGATTCTCCTACACAGTGGCATATATGTAAATACGGCGTTTACTTACCATTTCTCACGCATTAGGGTTCGAACACTCGAACACCTATACGGATTCTCCGGCACAGTGGCAGATATGTAAATACGGCGTTTACTTACCTATTCTCATGCATTAGGGTTCGGAGACTCGAACACCTATACGGATTCTCCTGCACAGTGGCAGATATGTAAATACGGCGTTTACTTACCTATTCTCACGCATTAGGGTTCGAACACTCGAAGACCTATACGGATTCTCCTACACAGTGGCAGATATGTAAATACAACGTTTACTTACCATTTCTCATGCATTACGGTTCGAACACTCGAACACCTATACGGATTCTCCTGCAGAGTGGCAGATATGTAAATACGGTGCTTACTTACCGTTTCTCATGCATTACGGTTCGAACACTCGAACACCTATACGGATTCCCCTGCACAGTGGCAGATATGTACATATGGCGTTTACTTACCATTTCTCAGGCATTACGGTTCGAACACTCGAAGACCTATACGGATTCTCCTACACAGTGGCAGATATGTAAATACGACGTTTACTTACCATTTCTCAGGCATTACGGTTCGAACACTCGAACACCTATACGGATTCTCCTACACAGTGGCAGATTTGTAAATATGGCGTTTACTTACCATTTCTCACGCATTACGGTTCGAACACTCGCACACCTATAAGGATTCTCCTGCACAGTGGCAGATATGTAAATATGGCGTTTACTTACCATTTCTCACGCATTACGGTTCGAACACTCGCACACCTATACGGATTCTCCTGCACAGTGGCAGATATGTAAATACGGCATTTACTTACCTATTCTCAGGCATTATGGTTCGAAGACTCGAACACCTATACGGATTCTCCTGCACAGTGGCAGATATGTAAATACGGCGTATACTTACCTATTCTCACGCATTAGGGTTCGAACACTCGAACACCTATACGGATTCTCCTTCACAGTGGCAGCTATGTAAATACTGCGTTTACTTACCTATTCTCATGCATTAGGGTTCGAAGACTCGAACACTTATACGGATTCTCTGCACAGTGGCAGATATGTAAATACGACGTTTACGTACCTATTCTGACGCATTAGGGTTCGAATGCTCGAACACCTATACGGATTCTCCTGCACAGTGGCATATATGTAAATACGGCGTTTACTTACCATTTCTCACGCATTAGGGTTCGAACACTCGAACACCTATACGCATTCTCCTGCACAGTGGCAGATATGTAAATACGGCGTTTAATTACCTATTCTCATGCATTAGGGTTCGAAGACTCGAACACCTATACGGATTCTCCTGCACAGTGGCAGTTATGTAAATACGGCGTTTACTTACCATTTCTCATGCATTATGGTTCGAAGACTCGAACACCTATACGGATTCTCCTGCACAGTGGCAGATATGTAAATACGGCGTTTACTTACTTATTCTCACGGATTAGGGTTCGAACACTCGAACACCTATACGGATTCTCCTGCACAGTGGCAGATATGTAAATACGGCGTTTACTTACCTATTCTCATGCATTAGGGTTCGAAGACTCGAACACCTATACGGATTCTCTGCACAGTGGCAGATATGTAAATACGGCGTTTACTTACCTATTATCTCGCATTAGGGTTCGAAGACTCGAACACCTATACGGATTCTCCTGCACAGTGGCATATATGTAAATACGGCGTTTACTTACCATTTCTCACGCATTACGATTCGAACACTCGAACACCTATACGGATTCCCCTACACAGTGGCAGATATGTAAATACGGCGTTTACTTACCTATTCTCATGCATTAGGGTTCGAAGACTCGAACACCTATACGGATTCTCCTGCACAGTGGCAGATATGTAAATACGGCGTTTACTTACCTATTCTCACGCATTAGGGTTCGAACACTCGAACACCTAGACGGATTCTCCTGCACAGTGGCAGATATGTAAATACGGTGCTTACTTACCGTTTCTCATGCATTACGGTTCGAACACTCAAACACCTATACGGATTCTCCTACACGTGGCAGATATGTTAATACGGCATTTACTTATCATTTCTCAGGCATTACTGTTCGAACACTCGAAGACCTATACGGATTCACCTACACAGTGGCAGATATGTAAATACGACGTTTACTTACCATTTCTCACGCATTACGGTTCGAACACTCGAACACATATACGGATTCTCCTGCACAGTGGCAGATATGTAAATACGGCATTTACTTACCATTTCTCACGCATTACGGTTCGAACACTCGCGCACCTATACGGATTCTCCTGCACAGTGGTAGATATGTAAATACGGTGTTTACTTACCTATTCTCAGGCATTATGGTTCGAAGACTAGAGCACCTATACGGATTCTCCTGCACAGTGGCAGATATGTAAATACGGCGTTTACTTACCTATTCTCACGCATTAGGGTTCGAACACTCGAACACCTATACGGATTCTCCTGCACAGTGGCAGATATGTAAATACAGCGTTTACTTACCTATTCTCACGCATTAGGGTTCGAACACTTGAACACCTAGACGGATTCTCCTGCAGAGTGGCAGATATGTAAATACGGTGCTTACTTACCGTTTCTCATAAATTACGGTTCGAACACTCGAACACCTATACGGATTCTCCTGCGCAGTAGCAGATATGTAAATACGGCGTTTACTTACCATTTCTCAGGCATTACGGTTCGAACACTCGAAGACCTATACGGATTCTTCTACACAGTGGCAGATATGTAAATACGACGTTTACTTACCATTTCTCATGCATTACGGTTCGAACACTCGAACACCTATACGGATTCTCCTGCACAGTGGCAGATATGTAAATACGGCGTTTACTTACCTATTCTCATGCATTAGGGTTCGAAAACTCGAACACCTATACGGATTCTCCTGCTCAGTGGCGGATATGTAAATACGGCGTTTACTTACCATTTCTCAGGCATTACGGTTCGAACACTCGAAGACCTATACGGATTCTCCTACACAGTGGCAGATATGTAAATGCGACGTTTACTTACCATTTCTCAGGCATTACGGTTCGAACACTCGAACACCTATACGGATTCTCCTGCACAGTAGCAGATTTGTAAATATGGCGTTTACTTACCATTTCTCACGCATTACGGTTCGAACACTCGCACACCTATACGGATTCTCCTGCACAGTGGCAGATATGTAAATACGGCATTTACTTACCTTTCTCTCATGCATTAGGGTTCGAAGACTCGAACTCCTATACGGATTCTCTGCACAGTGGCAGATATGTAAATACGGCGTTTACTCACCTATTCTCACGCATTAGGGTTCGAAGACTCGAACACCTATACGGATTCTCCTGCACAGTGGCATTTATGTAAATACGGCATTTACTTACCATTTCTCACGCATTAGGGTTCGAACACTCGAACACCTATACGGATCCTCCTGCACAGTGGCAGATATGTAAATACGGCGTTTACTTACCTATTCTCATGCATTAGGGTTCGAAGACTCGAACACCTATACGGATTCTCCTGCACAGTGGCAGATATGTAAAAACGGCGTTTACTTACCTATTCTCACGCATTAGGGTTCGAACACTCGAACACCTAGACGGATTCTCCTCCAGAGTGGCAGATATGTAAATACGATGCTTACTTACCGTTTCTCATACATTACGGTTCGAACACTCGAACACCTATACGGATTCTCCTGCACAGTGGCAGATATGTAAATACGGCGTTTACTTACCATTTCTCAGGCATTACGGTTCGAACACTCGAAGACCTATACGGATTCTCCTACACAGTGGCAGATATGTAAATACGACGTTTACTTACCATTTCTCAGGCATTACGGTTCGAACACTCGAACACCTATACGGATTCTCCTACACAGTGGCAGATTTGTAAATATGGCGTTTACTTACCATTTCTCACGCATTACGGTTCGAACACTCGCACACCTATACGGATTCTCCTGCACAGTGGCAGATATGTAAATACGGCATTTACTTACCTATTCTCAGGCATTATGGTTCGAAGACTCGAACACCTATACGGATTCTCCTGCACAGTGGCAGATATGTAAATACGGCGTATACTTACCTATTCTCACGCATTAGGGTTCGAACACTCGAACACCTATACGGATTCTCCTGCACAGTGGCAGATATGTAAATACGGCGTTTACTTACCTATTCTCATGCATTAGGGTTCGAAGAGTCGAACACTTATACGGATTCTCTGCACAGTGGCAGATATGTAAATACGACGTTTACGTACCTATTCTCACGCATTAGGGTTCGAATGCTCGAACACCTATACGGATTCTCTTGCACAGTGGCATATATGTAAATACGGCGTTAACTTACCATTTCTCACGCATTAGGGTTCGAACACTCGAACACCTATACGGATTCTCCTGCACAGTGGCAGATATGTAAATACGGCGTTTAATTACCTATTCCCATGCATTAGGGTTCGAAGACTCGAACACCTATACGGATTCTCCTGCACAGTGGCAGTTATGTAAATACGGCGTTTACTTACCATTTCTCACGCATTACGGTTCGAACACTCGAACACCTATACAGATTCTCCTGCACAGTGGCAGATATGTAAATACGGCATTTACTTACCATTTCTCTGGCATTACGGTTCGAACAGTCGAAGACCTATACGGATTCTCCTACACAGTGGCAGATATGTAAATACGGCGTTTACTTACCATTTCTCATGCATTACGGTTCGAACACTCGAACACCTATACGGATTCTCCTACACAGTGGCAGATATGTAAATACGGCATTTACTTACTATTTCTCACGCATTACGGTTCGTACACTCGCACACCTATACGGATTCTACTGCACAGTCGCAGATATGTAAATACGGCGTTTGCTTACCTATTCTCAGGCATTATGGTTCGAAGACTCGAACTCCTATACGGATTCTCCTGCACAATGGCATATATGTAAATACGGCGTTTACGTACCTATTCTCACGCATTAGGGTTCGAACACTCGAACACCTCTATGGATTCTCCTGCACAGTGGCAGATATGTAAATACGGCGTTTACTTACCTTTCTCTCATGCATTAGGGTTCGAAGACTCGAACACCTATACAGATTCTCTGCACAGTGGCAGATATGTAAATACGGCGTTTACTCACCTATTCTCACGCATTAGGGTTCGAAGACTCGAACACCTATACGGATTCTCCTGCACAGTGGCATTTATGTAAATACGGCATTTACTTACCATTTCTCACGCATTAGGGTTCGAACACTAGAACACCTATACGGATCCTCCGGCACAGTGGCAGATATGTAAATACGGCGTTTACTTACCTATTCTCATGCATTAGGGCTCGAAGACTCGAACACCTATACGGATTCTCCTGCACAGTGGCAGATATGTAAATACGGCGTTTACTTACCTATTCTCACGCATTATGGTTCGAACACTCGAACACCTAGACGGATTCTCCTGCAGAGTGGCAGATATGTAAATACGGCGCTTACTTACCGTTTCTCATACATTACGGTTCGAACACTCGAACACCTATAAGGATTCTCCTGCACAGTGGCAGATATGTAAATACGGCGTTTACTTACCATTTCTCAGGCATTACGGTTCGAACACTCGAAGACCTATACGGATTCTCCTACACAGTGGCAGATATGTAAATACGACGTTTACTTACCATTTCTCAGGCATTACGGTTCGAACACTCGAACACCTATACGGATTCTCCTGCACAGTGGCAGATTTGTAAATATGGCGTTTACTTACCATTTCTCACGCATTACGGTTCGAACACTCGCACACCTATACGGATTCTCCTGCACAGTGGCAGATATGTAAATACGGCATTTACTTACCTATTCTCAGGCATTATGGTTCGAAGACTCGAACACCTATACGGATTCTCCTGCACAGTGGCAGATATGTAAATACGGCGTATACTTACCTATTCTCACGCATTAGGGTTCGAACACTCGAACACCTATACGGATTCTCCTGCACAGTGGCAGATATGTAAATACGGCGTTTACTTACCTATTCTCATGCATTAGGGTTCGAAGACTCGAACACTTATACGGATTCTCTGCACAGTGGCAGATATGTAAATACGACGTTTACGTACCTATTCTCACGCATTAGGGTTCGAATGCTCGAACACCTATACGGATTCTCCTGCACAGTGGCATATATGTAAATACGGCGTTTACTTACCATTTCTCACGCATTAGGGTTCGAACACTTGAACACCTACACGGATTCTCCTGCACAGTGGCAGATATGTAAATACGGCGTTTAATTACCTATTCTCATGCATTAGGGTTCGAAGACTCGAACACCTATACGGATTCTCCTGCACAGTGGCAGTTATGTAAATAAGGCGTTTACTTACCATTTCTCACGCATTACGGTTCGAAAAGTCGAACACCTATACAGATTCTCCTGCACAGTGGCAGATATGTAAATACGGCGTTTACTTACCATTTCTCTGGCATTACGGTTCGAACAGTCGAAGACCTATACGGATTCTCCTACACAGTGGCAGATATGTAAATACGGCGTTTACTTACCATTTCTCATGCATTACGGTTCGAACACTCGAACACCTATACGGATTCTACTACACAGTGGCAGATATGTAAATACGGCATTTACTTACTATTTCTCACGCATTACGGTTCGTACACTCGCACACCTATACGGATTCTACTGCACAGTGGCAGATATGTAAATACGGCGTTTACTTACCTATTCTCAGGCATTATGGTTCGAAGACTCGAACTCGTATACGGATTCTCCTGCACAATGGCATATATGTAAATACGGCGTTTACGTACCTATTCTCACGCATTAGGGTTCGAACACTCGAACACCTATACGGATTCTCCTGCACAGTGGCAGATATGTAAATACGGCGTTTACTTACCTTTCTCTCATGCATTAGGGTTCGAAGACTGGAACACCTATACGGATTCTCTGCACAGTGGCAGATATGTAAATACGGCGTTTACTCACCTATTCTCACGCATTAGGGTTCGAAGACTCGAACACCTATACGGATTCTCCTGCACAGTGGCATTTATGTAAATACGGCATTTACTTACCATTTCTCACGCATTAGGGTTCGAACACTCGAACACCTATACGGATCCTCCTGCACAGTGGCAGATATGTAAATACGACGTTTACTTACCTATTCTCATGCATTAGGGTTCGAAGACTCGAACACCTAGACGGATTCTCCTGCAGAGTGGCAGATATGTAAATACGGTGCTTACTTACCGTTTCTCATACATTACGGTTCGAACACTCGAACACCTATACGGATTCTCCTGCACAGTGGCAGATATGTAAATACGACGTTTACTTACCATTTCTCAAGCATTACGCTTCGAACACTCGAAGACCTATACGGATTCTCCTACACAGTGGCAGATATGTAAATACGACGTTTACTTCCCATTTCTCATGCATTACGGTTCGAACACTCGAACACCTATACGGATTCTCCTGCACAGTGGCAGATATGTAAATACGGCATTTACTTACCATTTCTCACGCATTAGGGTTCGAACAGTCGAACACCTAGACGGATTCTCCTGCAGAGTGGCAGATATGTAAATACGGTGCTTACTTACCGTTTCTCATACATTACGGTTCGAACACTCGAACACCTATACGGATTCTCCTGCACAGTGGCAGATATGTAAATACGGCGTTTACTTACCATTTCTCAGGCATTACGCTTCGAACACTCGAAGACCTATACGGATTCTCCTACACAGTGGCAGATATGTAAATACGACGTTTACTTCCCATTTCTCATGCATTACGGTTCGAACACTCGAACACCTATACGGATTCTCCTGCACAGTGGCAGATATGTAAATATGGCGTTTACATTCCATTTCTCACGCATTACGGTTCGAACACTCGCACACCTATACGGATTCTCCTGCACAGTGGCAGATATGTAAATACGGCATTTACTTACCTATTCTCAGGCATTATGGTTCGAAGACTCGAACACCTATACGGATTCTCCTGCACAGTGGCAGATATGTAAATACGGCGTTTACTTACCTATTCTCACGCATTAGGGTTCGAACACTCGAACACCTATACGGATTCTCCAGCACAGTGGCAGATATGTAAATACGGCATTTACTTACCTATTCTCATGCATTAGGGTTCGAAGACTCGAACACTTATACAGATTCTCTGCACAGTGGCAGATATGTAAATACGACGTTTATTTACCTATTCTCACGCATTGGGGTTCGAATACTCGAACACCTATACGGATTCTCCTGCACTGTGGCTTATATGTAAATACGGCGTTTACTTACCATTTCTCACGCATTAGGGTTCGACCACTCGAACACCTATACGGATTCTTCTGCACAGTGGCAGATATGTAAATACGGCGTTTAATTACCTATTCTCATGCATTAGGGTTCGAAGACTCGAACACCTATACGGATTCTCCTGCACAGTGGCAGTTATGTAAATACGGCGTTTACTTACCATTTCTCACGCATTACGGTTTGAACACTCGAACACCTATACGGATTCTCCTGCACAGTGGCAGATATGTAAATACGGCGTTTACTTACCATTTCTCTGGCATTACGGTTCGAACACTCGAAGACCTATACGGATTCTCCTACACAGTGGCAGATATGTAAATACGGCGTGTACTTTCCATTTCTCATGCATTACGGTTCGAACACTCGAACACCTATACGGATTCTCCTGCACAGTGGCAGATATGTAAATACGACATTTACTTACCATTTCTCATGCATTACGGTTCGTACACTCGCACACCTATACGGATTCTACTGCACAGTGGCAGATATGTAAATACGGCGTTTACTTACCGATTCTCAGGCATTATGGTTCGAAGACTCGAACTCCTATACGGATTCTCCTGCACAATGGCAGATATGTAAATACGGCGTTTACGTACCTATTCTCACGCATTAGGGTTCGAACACCCGAACACCTATACGGATTCTCCTGCACAGTGGCAGATATGTAAATACGGCGTTTACTTACCTATTCTCATGCATTAGGGTTCGAAGACTCGAACACCTATACGGATTCTCTGCACAGTGGCAGATATGTAAATACGGCGTTTACTTACCTATTCTCACGCATTAGGGTGCGAAGACTCGAACACCTATACGGATTCTCCTGCACAGTGGCATATATGTAAATACGGCATTTACTTACCATTTCTCACGCATTAGGGTTCGAACACTCGAACACCTTTACGGATTCTCCTGCACACTGGCAGATATGTAAATACGGCGTTTACTTACCTATTCTCATGCATTAGGGTTCGAAGACTCGAACACCTATACGGATTCTCCTGCACAGTGGCAGATATGTAAATACGGCGTTTACTTACCTATTCTCACGCATTAGGGTTCGAACACTCGAACACCTAGACGGATTCTCCTGTAGAGAGGCAGATATGTAAATATGGTGCTTACTTACCGTTTCTCATACATTACGGTTCGAACACTCGAACACCTATACGGATTCTCCTGCACAGTGGCAGATATGTAAATACGGCGTTTACTTACCATTTCTCAGGCATTACGGTTCGAACACTCGAAGACCTATACGGATTCTCCTACACAGTGGCACATATGTAAATACGACGTTTACTTCCCATTTCTCATGCATTACGGTTCGAACACTCGAACACCTATACGGATTCTCCTGCACAGTGGCAGATATGTAAATATGGTGTTTACATACCATTTCTCACGCATTACGGTTCGAACACTCGCACACCTATACGGATTCTCCTGCACAGTGGCAGATATGTAAATACGGCATTTACTTACCTATTCTCAGGCATTATGGTTCGAAGACTCGAACACCTATACGGATTCTCCTGCACAGTGGCAGATATGTAAATACGGCGTTTACTTACCTATTCTCACGCATTAGGGTTCGAACACTCGAACACCTATACGGATTCTCCTGCACAGTGGCAGATATGTAAATACGGCGTTTACTTACCTATTCTCATGCATTAGGGTTCGAACACTCGAACACTTATACGGATTCTCTGCACAGTGGCAGATATGTAAATACGATGTTTACTTACCTCATCTCACGCGTTAGGGTTCGAATACTCGAACACCTATACGGATTCTCCTGTACAGTGGCATATATGTAAATACGGCGTTTACTTACCATTTCTCACGCATTAGGGTTCGAACACTCGAACACCTATACGGATTCTCCTGCACAGTGGCAGATATGTAAATACGGCGTCTAATTACCTATTCTCATGCATTAGGGTTCGAAGACTCGAACACCTATACGGATTCTCCTGCACAGTGGCAGTTATGTAAATACGGCGTTTACTTACCATTTCTCACGCATTACGGTTCGAACACTCGAACACCTATACGGATTCTCCTACATAGTGGCAGATATGTAAATACGGCGTTTACTTACCATTTCGCTGGCATTACGGTTCGAACACTCGAAGACCTATACGGATTCTCCTACATAGTGGCAGATATGTAAATACGGCGTTTACTTACCATTTCTCATGCATTACGGTTCGAACACTCGAACACCTATACGGATTCTCCTGCACAGTGGCAGATATGTAAATACGGTATTTACTTACCATTTCTCACGCATTACGGTTCGTACACTCGCACACCTATACGGATTCTACTGCACAGTGGCAAATATGTAAATACGGCGTTTACTTACCCATTCTCAGGCATTACGGTTCGAAGACTCGAACTCCTATACGGATTCTCCTACACAATGGCAGATATGTAAATACGGCGTTTACGTACCTATTCTCACGCATTAGGATTCGAACACTCGAACACCTATACGGATTCTCCTGCACAGTGGCAGATATGTAAATACGGCGTTACTTACCATTTCTCAGGCATTACGGTTCGAACACTGGAAGACCTATACGGATTCTTCTACACAGTGGCAGATATGTATATACGACGTTTACTTACCATTTCTCATGCATTACGGTTCGAACACTCGAACACCTATACGGATTCTCCTGCACAGTGGCAGATATGTAAATACGGCGTTTACTTACCTATTCTCATGCATTAGGGTTTGAAGACTCGAACACCTATACGGATTCTCCTGCACAGTGGCGGATATGTAAATACGTCGTTTACTTACCATTTCTCACGCATTACGGTTCGAACACTCGAACATCTCTACGGATTCTCCTACACAGTGGCAGATATGTAAATACGGTGTTTACTTACCATTTCTCAGGCATTACGCTTCGAACACTCGAAGACCTATACGGATTCTCCTTCACAGTGGCAGATATGTAAATACGGCGTTCACTTACCATTTCTCAAACATTACGGTTCGAACACTCGCACACCTATACGGATTCTACTGCACAGTGGCAGATATGTAAATACGGCGTTTACTTACCTATTCTCAGGCATTATGGTTCGAAGACTCGAGCACCTATACGGATTCTCCTGCACAGTGGCAGATATGTAAATACGGCGTTTAATTACCTATTCTCACGCATTAGGGTTCGAACACTCGAACACCTATACGGATTCTCCTGCACAGTGGCAGATATTGAAATACGCCGTTTTTCTTACCTATTCTCACGCATTAGGGTTCGAACACTCGAACACCTATACGGATTCTCCTGCACAGTGGCAGATATGTAAATACGGCGTTTACTTACCTATTCTCATGCATTAGGGTTCGAAGACTCGAACACCAATACGGATTCTCTGCACAGTGGCAGATATGTGAATACGGCGTTTACTTACCTATTCTTACGCATTAGGGTTCGAAGACTCGAACACCTATACGGATTCTCCTACACAGTGGCATATATGTAAATACGGCGTTTACTTATCATTTCTCACGCATTAGGGTTCGAACACTCGAACACCTATACGGATTCTCCTGCACAGTGGCAGATATGTAAATACGGCGTTTACTTACCTATTCTCATGCATTAGGGTTCGGAGACTCGAACACCTATACGGATTCTCCTGCACAGTGGCAGATATGTAAATACGGCGTTTACTTACCTATTCTCACGCATTAGGGTTCGAACACTCGAAGACCTATACAGATTCTCCTACACAGTGGCAGATATGTAAATACAACGTTTACTTACCATTTGTCATGCATTACGGTTCGAACACTCGAACACCTATACGGATTCTCCTGCAGAGTGGCAGATATGTAAATACGGTGCTTACTTACCGTTTCTCATGCATTACGGTTCGAACACTCGAACACCTATACGGATTCCCCTGCACAGTGGCATAAATGTAAATATGGCGTTTACTTACCATATCCCAGGCATTACGGTTCGAACACTCGAACACCTATACGGATTCTCCTACACAGTGGCAGATATGTAAATACGATGTTTACTTACCATTTCTCATGCATTACGGTTCGAACACTCGAACACCTATACGGATTCTCCTGCACAGTGGCAGATATGTAAATATGGCGTTTACTTACCATTTCTCACGCATTACGGTTCGAACACTCGCACACCTATACGGATTCTCCTGCACAGTGGCAGATATGTAAATACGGCATTTACTTACCTATTCTCAGGCATTATGGTTCGAAGACACGAACACCTATACGGATTCTCCTGCACAGTGGCAGATATGTAAATACGGCGTATACTTACCTATTCTCACGCATTACGGTTAGAACACTCGAACACCTATACGGATTCTCCTGCACAGTGGCAGATATGTAAATACGGCGTTTACTTACCATTTCTCTGGCATTACGGTTCGAACACTCGAAGACCTATACGGATTCTCCTACACAGTGGCATATATGTAAATACGGCGTTTACTTACCATTTCTCACGCATTAGGGTTCGAACACTCGAACACCTATACGGATTCTCCTGCACAGTGGCAGATATGTAAATACGGCGTTTAATTACCTATTCTCATGCATTAGGGTTCGAAGACTCGAACACCTATACGGATTCTCCTGCACAGTGGCAGTTATGTAAATACGGCGTTTACTTTCCATTTCTCACGCATTACGGTTCGAACACTCGAACACCTATACGGATTCTCCTGCACAGTGGAAGATATGTAAATACGGCATTTACTCACCATGTCTCTGGCATTAGGTTTCGAACACTCGAAGACCTATACGGATTCTCCTACACAGTGGCAGATATGTAAATACGGCGTTTACTTACCATTTCTCATGCATTACGGTTCGAACACTCGAACACCTATACGGATTCTCCTACACAGTGGCAGATATGTAAGTACGGCATTTACTTACTATTTCTCACGCATTACGGTTCGTACACTCGCACACCTATACGGATTCTACTGCACAGTGGCAGATATGTAAATACGGCGTTTACTTACCTATTCTCAGGCATTATTGTTCGAAGACTCGAACTCCTATACGGATTCTCCTACACAATGGCAGATATGTAAATACGGCGTTTACGTACCTATTCTCACGCATTAGGGTTCGAACACTCGAACACCTATACGGATTCTCCTGCACAGTGGCAGATATGTAAATACGGCGTTTACTTACCTATTCTCATGCATTAGGGTTCGAAGACTCGAACACCGATACGGATTCTCTGCACAGTGGCTGATATGTGAATACGGCGTTTACTTACCTATTCTTACGCATTAGGGTTCGAAGACTCGAACACCTATACGGATTCTCCTACACAGTGGCATATATGTAAATACGGTGTTTACTTACCATTTCTCACGCATTAGGGTTCGAACACTCGAACACCTATACGGATTCTCCTGCACAGTGGCAGATATGTAAATACGGCGTTTACTTACCTATTCTCATGCATTAGGGTTCGGAGACTCGAACACCTATACGGATTCTCCTGCACAGTGGCAGATATGTAAATACGGCGTTTACTTACCTATTCTCACGCATTAGGGTTCGAACACTCGAAGACCTATACAGATTCTCCTACACAGTGGCAGATATGTAAATACAACGTTTACTTACCATTTCTCATGCATTACGGTTCGAACACTCGAACACCTATACGGATTCTCCTGCAGAGTGGCAGATATGTAAATACGGTGCTTACTTACCGTTTCTCATGCATTACGGTTCGAACACTCGAACACCTATACGGATTCCCCTGCACAGTGGCATAAATGTAAATATGGCGTTTACTTACCATATCCCAGGCATTACGGTTCGAACACTCGAAGACCTATACGGATTCTCCTACACAGTGGCAGATATGTAAATACGATGTTTACTTACCATTTCTCATGCATTACGGTTCGAACACTCGAACACCTATACGGATTCTCCTGCACAGTGGCAGATATGTGAATATGGCGTTTACTTACCATTTCTCACGCATTACGGTTCGAACACTCGCACACCTATACGGATTCTCCTGCACAGTGGCAGATATGTAAATACGGCATTTACTTACCTATTCTCAGGCATTATGGTTCGAAGACTCGAACACCTATACGGATTCTCCTGCACAGTGGCAGATATGTAAATACGGCGTATACTTACCTATTCTCACGCATTAGGGTTCGAACACTCGAACACCTATACGGATTCTCCTGCACAGTGGCAGATATGTAAATACGGCGTTTACTTACCATTTCTCTGGCATTACGGTTCGAACACTCGAAGACCTATACGGATTCTCCTACACAGTGGCATATATGTAAATACGGCGTTTACTTACCATTTCTCACGCATTAGGGTTCGAACACTCGAACACCTATACGGATTCTCCTGCACAGTGGCAGATATGTAAATACGGCGTTTAATTACCTATTCTCATGCATTAGGGTTCGAAGACTCGAACACCTATACGGATTCTCCTGCACAGTGCAGTTATGTAAATACGGCGTTTACTTACCATTTCTCACGCATTAGGGTTCGAAGACTCGAACACCTATACGGATTCTCCTGCACAGTGGCAGATATGTAAATACGGCATTTACTCACCATTTCTCTGGCATTCCGGTTCGAACACTCGAAGACCTATACGGATTCTCCTACACAGTGGCAGATATGTAAATACGGCGTTTACTTACCATTTCTCATGCATTACGGTTCGAACACTCGAACACCTATACGGATTCTCCTACACAGTGGCAGATATGTAAATACGGCATTTACTTACTATTTCTCACGCATTACGGTTCGTACACTCGCAAACCTATACGGATTCTCCTGCACAGTGGCAGATATGTAAATACGGCATTTACTCACCATTTCTCTGGCATTACGTTTCGAACACTCGAAGACCTATACGGATTCTCCTACACAGTGGCAGATATGTAAATACGGCGTTTACTTACCATTTCTCATGCATTACGGTTCGAACACTCGAACACCTATACGGATTCTCCTACACAGTGGCAGATATGTAAATACGGCATTTACTTACCTATTCTCACGCATTTGGGTTCGAACACTCGAACACCTATACGGATTCTCCTGCACAGTGGCAGATATGTAAATACGGCGTTTACTTACCTATTCTCACGCATTAGGGTTCGAACACTCGAACACCTAGACGGATTCTCCTGCAGAGTGGCAGATATGTAAATACGGCGTTTACGTAGCTATTCTCACGCATTAGGGTTCGAACACTCGAACACCTATACGGATTCTCCTGCACAGTGGCAGATATGTAAATACGGCGTTTACTTACCTTTCTCTCATGCATTAGGGTTCGAAGACTCGAACACCTATACGGATTCTCTGCACAGTGGCAGATATGTAAATACGGCGTTTACTTACCTATTCTCACGCATTAGGGTTCGAAGACTCGAACACCTATACGGATTCTCTTGCACAGTGGCATATATGTAAATACGGCATTTACTTACCATTTCTCACGCATTAGGGTTCGAACACTCGAACACCTATACGGATTCTCCTGCACAGTGGCAGATATGTAAATACGGCGTTTACTTACCATTTCTCATGCATTACGGTTCGAACACTCGAAGACCTATACGGATTCTCCTACACAGTGGCAGATATGTAAATACGACGTTTACTTCCCATTTCTCATGCATTACGGTTCGAACACTCGAACACCTATACGGATTCTCCTGCACAGTGGCAGATATGTAAATATGGCGTTTACATACCATTTCTCACGCATTACGGTTCGAACACTCGCACACCTATACGGATTCTCCTGCACAGTGGCAGATATGTAAATACGGCGTTTACTTACCTATTCTCACGCATTAGGGTTCGAACACTCGAACACCTATACGGATTCTCCTGCACAGTGGCAGATATGTAAATACGGCGTTTACTTACCTATTCTCATGCATTAGGGTTCGAAGACTCGAACACTTATACGGATTCTCTGCACAGTGGCAGATATGTAAATACGACGTTTACTTACCTATTCTCACGCATTAGGGTTCGAATACTCGAACACCTATACGGATTCTCCTACACAGTGGCAGATATGTAAATACGACGTTTACTTCCCATTTCTCATGCATTACGGTTCGAACACTCGAACACCTATACGGATTCTCCTGCACAGTGGCAGATATGTAAATATGGCGTTTACATACCATTTCTCACGCATTACGGTTCGAACACTCGCACACCTATACGGATTCTCCTGCACAGTGGCAGATATGTAAATACGGCATTTACTCACCATTTCTCTGGCATTACGTTTCGAACACTCGAAGACCTATACGGATTCTCCTACACAGTGGCAGATATGTAAATACGGCGTTTACTTACCATTTCTCATGCATTACGGTTCGAACACTCGAACACCTAGACGGATTCTCCTACACAGTGGCAGATATGTAAATACGGCATTTACTTACCTATTCTCACGCATTTGGGTTCGAACACTCGAACACCTATACGGATTCTCCTGCACAGTGGCAGATATGTAAATACGGCGTTTACTTACCTATTCTCACGCATTAGGGTTCGAACACTCGAACACCTAGACGGATTCTCCTGCAGAGTGGCAGATATGTAAATACGGCGTTTACGTAGCTATTCTCACGCATTAGGGTTCGAACACTCGAACACCTATACGGATTCTCCTGCACAGTGGCAGATATGTAAATACGGCGTTTACTTACCTTTCTCTCATGCATTAGGGTTCGAAGACTCGAACACCTATACGGATTCTCTGCACAGTGGCAGATATGTAAATACGGCGTTTACTTACCTATTCTCACGCATTAGGGTTCGAAGACTCGAACACCTATACGGATTCTCTTGCACAGTGGCATATATGTAAATACGGCATTTACTTACCATTTCTCACGCATTAGGGTTCGAACACTCGAACACCTATACGGATTCTCCTGCACAGTGGCAGATATGTAAATACGGCGTTTACTTACCATTTCTCATGCATTACGGTTCGAACACTCGAAGACCTATACGGATTCTCCTACACAGTGGCAGATATGTAAATACGACGTTTACTTCCCATTTCTCATGCATTACGGTTCGAACACTCGAACACCTATACGGATTCTCCTGCACAGTGGCAGATATGTAAATATGGCGTTTACATACCATTTCTCACGCATTACGGTTCGAACACTCGCACACCTATACGGATTCTCCTGCACAGTGGCAGATATGTAAATACGGCGTTTACTTACCTATTCTCACGCATTAGGGTTCGAACACTCGAACACCTATACGGATTCTCCTGCACAGTGGCAGATATGTAAATACGGCGTTTACTTACCTATTCTCATGCATTAGGGTTCGAAGACTCGAACACTTATACGGATTCTCTGCACAGTGGCAGATATGTAAATACGACGTTTACTTACCTATTCTCACGCATTAGGGTTCGAATACTCGAACACCTATACGGATTCTCCTACACAGTGGCAGATATGTAAATACGACGTTTACTTCCCATTTCTCATGCATTACGGTTCGAACACTCGAACACCTATACGGATTCTCCTGCACAGTGGCAGATATGTAAATATGGCGTTTACATACCATTTCTCACGCATTACGGTTCGAACACTCGCACACCTATACGGATTCTCCTGCACAGTGGCAGATATGTAAATACGGCATTTACTTACCTATTCTCAGGCATTATGGTTCGAAGACTCGAACACCTATACGGATTCTCCTGCACAGAGACAGATATGTAAATACGGCGTTTACTTACCTATTCTCACGCATTAGGGTTCGAACACTCGAACACCTATACGGATTCTCCTGCACAGTGGCAGATATGTAAATACGGCGTTTACTTACCTATTCTCATGCATTAGGGTTCGAAGACTCGAACACTTATACGGATTCTCTGCACAGTGGCAGATATGTAAATACGACGTTTACTTACCTATTCTCACGCATTAGGGTTCGAATACTCGAACACCTATACGGATTCTCCTGCACAGTGGCATATATGTAAATACGGCGTTTACTTACCATTTCTCACGCATTAGGGTTCGACCACTCGAACACCTATACGGATTCTTCTGCACAGTGGCAGATATGTAAATACGGCGTTTAATTACCTATTCTCATGCATTAGGGTTCGAAGACTCGAACACCTATACGGATTCTCCTGCACAGTGGCAGTTATGTAAATACGGCGTTTACTTACCATTTCTCACGCATTACGGTTCGAACACTCGAACACCTATACGGATTCTCCTGCATAGTGGCAGATATGTAAATACGGCGTTTACTTACCATTTCTCTGGCATTACGGTTCGAACACTCGAAGACCTATACGGATTCTCCTACACAGTGGCAGATATGTAAATACGGCGTTTACTTACCATTTCTCATGCATTACGGTTCGAACACTCGAACACCTATACGGATTCTCCTGCACAGTGGCAGATATGTAAATACGACATTTACTTACCATTTCTCACGCATTACGGTTCGTGCGCTCGCACACCTATACGGATTCTACTGCACAGTGGCAGATATGCAAATACGTCGTTTACTTACCTATTCTCAGGCATTATGGTTCGAAGACTCGAACTCCTATACGGATTCTCCTGCACAATGGCAGATATGTAAATACGGCGTTTACGTACCTATTCTCATGCATTAGGGTTCGAACACTCGAACACCTATACGGATTCTCCTGCACAGTGGCAGATATGTAAATACGGCGTTTACTTACCTATTCTCAGGCATTAGGGTTCGAAGACTCGAACACCTATACGGATTTTCTGCACAGTGGCAGATATGTAAATACGGCGTTTACTTACCAATTCTCACGCATTAGGGTGCGAAGACTCGAACACCTATACGGATTCTCCTGCACAGTGGCAGATATGTAAATACGGCGTATACTTACCTATTCTCACGCATTAGGGTTCGAACACTCGAACACCTATACGGATTCTCCTGCACAGTGGCAGATATGTAAATACGGCGTTTACTTACCATTCTCTCATGCATTAGGGTTCGAAGACTCGAACACCTATACGGATTCTCTGCACAGTGGCAGATGTGTAAATACGGCGTTTACTTACCTATTCTCACGCATTAGGGTTCGAAGACTCGAACACCTATACGGATTCTCTTGCACAGTGGCATATATGTAAATACGGCATTTACTTACCATTTCTCACGCATTAGGGTTCGAACACTCGAACACCTATACGGATTCTCCTGCACAGTGGCAGATATGTAAATACGGCGTTTACTTACCATTTCTCATGCATTACGGTTCGAACACTCGAAGACCTATACGGATTCTCCTACACAGTGGCAGATATGTAAATACGACGTTTACTTCCCATTTCTCATGCATTACGGTTCGAACACTCGAACACCTATACGGATTCTCCTGCACAGTGGCAGATATGTAAATATGGCGTTTACATACCATTTCTCACGCATTACGGTTCGAACACTCGCACACCTATACGGATTCTCCTGCACAGTGGCAGATATGTAAATACGGCATTTACTTACCTATTCTCAGGCATTATGGTTCGAAGACTCGAACACCTATACGGATTCTCCTGCACAGTGGCAGATATGTAAATACGGCGTTTACTTACCTATTCTCACGCATTAGGGTTCGAACACTCGAACACCTATACGGATTCTCCTGCACAGTGGCAGATATGTAAATACGGCGTTTACTTACCTATTCTCATGCATTAGGGTTCGAAGACTCGAACACTTATACGGATTCTCTGCACAGTGGCAGATATGTAAATACGACGTTTACTTACCTATTCTCACGCATTAGGGTTCGAATACTCGAACACCTATACGGATTCTCCTGCACAGTGGCATATATGTAAATACGGCGTTTACTTACCATTTCTCACGCATTAGGGTTCGACCACTCGAACACCTACACGGATTCTTCTGCACAGTGGCAGATATGTAAATACGGCGTTTAATTACCTATTCTCATGCATTAGGGTTCGAAGACTCGAACACCTATACGGATTCTCCTGCACAGTGGCAGTTATGTAAATACGGTGTTTACTTACCATTTCTCACGCATTACGGTTCGAACACTCGAACACCTATACGGATTCTCCTGCATAGTGGCAGATATGTAAATACAGCGTTTACTTACCATTTCTCTGGCATTACGGTTTGAACACTCGAAGACCTATACGGATTCTCCTACACAGTGGCAGATATGTAAATACGGCGTTTACTTACCATTTCTCATGCATTACGGTTCGAACACTCGAACACCTATACGGATTCTCCTGCACAGTGGCAGATATGTAAATACGACATTTACTTACCATTTCTCACGCATTACGGTTCGTGCGCTCGCACACCTATACGGATTCTACTGCACAGTGGCAGATATGCAAATACGGCGTTTACTTACCTATTCTCAGGCATTATGGTTCGAAGACTCGAACTCCTATACGGATTCTCCTGCACAATGGCAGATATGTAAATACGGCGTTTACGTACCTATTCTCATGCATTAGGGTTCGAACACTCGAACACCTATACGGATTCTCCTGCACAGTGGCAGATATGTAAATACGGCGTTTACTTACCTTTCTCTCATGCATTAGGGTTCGAAGACTCGAACACCTATACGGATTCTCTGCACAGTGGCAGATGTGTAAATACGGCGTTTACTTACCTATTCTCACGCATTAGGGTTCGAAGACTCGAACACCTATACGGATTCTCTTGCACAGTGGCATATATGTAAATACGGCATTTACTTACCATTTCTCACGCATTAGGGTTCGAACACTCGAACACCTATACGGATTCTCCTGCACAGTGGCAGATATGTAAATACGGCGTTTACTTACCATTTCTCATGCATTACGGTTCGAACACTCGAAGACCTATACGGATTCTCCTACACAGTGGCAGATATGTAAATACGACGTTTACTTCCCATTTCTCATGCATTACGGTTCGAACACTCGAACACCTATACGGATTCTCCTGCACAGTGGCAGATATGTAAATATGGCGTTTACATACCATTTCTCACGCATTACGGTTCGAACACTCGCACACCTATACGGATTCTCCTGCACAGTGGCAGATATGTAAATACGGCATTTACTTACCTATTCTCAGGCATTATGGTTCGAAGACTCGAACACCTATACGGATTCTCCTGCACAGTGGCAGATATGTAAATACGGCGTTTACTTACCTATTCTCACGCATTAGGGTTCGAACACTCGAACACCTATACGGATTCTCCTGCACAGTGGCAGATATGTAAATACGGCGTTTACTTACCTATTCTCATGGATTAGGGTTCGAAGACTCGAACACTTATACGGATTCTCTGCACAGTGGCAGATATGTAAATACGACGTTTACTTACCTATTCTCACGCATTAGGGTTCGAATACTCGAACACCTATACGGATTCTCCTGCACAGTGGCATATATGTAAATACGGCGTTTACTTACCATTTCTCACGCATTAGGGTTCGACCACTCGAACACCTACACGGATTCTTCTGCACAGTGGCAGATATGTAAATACGGCGTTTAATTACCTATTCTCATGCATTAGGGTTCGAAGACTCGAACACCTATACGGATTCTCCTGCACAGTGGCAGTTATGTAAATACGGTGTTTACTTACCATTTCTCACGCATTACGGTTCGAACACTCGAACACCTATACGGATTCTCCTGCATAGTGGCAGATATGTAAATACGGCGTTTACTTACCATTTCTCTGGCATTACGGTTCGAACACTCGAAGACCTATACGGATTCTCCTACACAGTGGCAGATATGTAAATACGGCGTTTACTTACCATTTCTCATGCATTACGGTTCGAACACTCGAACACCTATACGGATTCTCCTGCACAGTGGCAGATATGTAAATACGACATTTACTTACCATTTCTCACGCATTACGGTTCGTGCGCTCGCACACCTATACGGATTCTACTGCACAGTGGCAGATATGCAAATACGGCGTTTACTTACCTATTCTCAGGCATTATGGTTCGAAGACTCGAACTCCTATACGGATTCTCCTGCACAATGGCAGATATGTAAATACGGCGTTTACGTACCTATTCTCATGCATTAGGGTTCGAACACTCGAACACCAATACGGATTCTCCTGCACAGTGGCAGATATGTAAATACGGCGTTTACTTACCTATTCTCAGGCATTAGGGTTCGAAGACTCGAACACCTATACGGATTTTCTGCACAGTGGCAGATATGTAAATACGGCGTTTACTTACCAATTCTCACGCATTAGGGTGCGAAGACTCGAACACCTATACGTATTCTCCTGCACAGTGGCAGATATGTAAATACGGCGTATACTTACCTATTCTCACGCATTAGGGTTCGAACACTCGAACACCTATACGGATTCTCCTGCACAGTGGCAGATATGTAAATACGGCGTTTACTTACCATTTCTCTGGCATTACGGTTCGAACACTCGAAGACCTATACGGATTCTCCTACACAGTGACATATATGTAAATACGGCGTTTACTTACCATTTCTCACGCATTAGGGTTCGAACACTCGAACACCTATACGGATTCTCCTGCACAGTGGCAGATATGTAAATACGGGGTTTAATTACCTATTCTCATGCATTAGGGTTCGAAGACTCGAACACCTATACGGATTCTCCTGCACAGTGGCAGTTATGTAAATACGGCGTTTACTTACCATTTCTCACGCATTACGGTTCGAACACTCGAACACCTATACGGATTCTCCTGCACAGTGGCAGATATGTAAATACGGCATTTACTCACCATTTCTCTGGCATTACGGTTCGAACACTCGAAGACCTATACGGATTCTCCTACACAGTGGCAGATATGTAAATACGGCGTTTACTTACCATTTCTCATGCATTACGGTTCGAACACTCGAACACCTATACGGATTCTCCTACACCGTGGCAGATATGTAAATACGGCATTTACTTACTATTTCTCACGCATTACGGTTCGTACACTCGCACACCTATACGGATTCTACTGCACAGTGGCAGATATGTAAATACGGCGTTTACTTACCTATTCTCAGGCATTATGGTTCGAAGACTCGAACTCCTATACGGATTCTCCTGCACAATGGCAGATATGTAAATACGGCGTTTACGTACCTATTCTCATGCATTAGGGTTCGAACACTCGAACACCTATACGGATTCTCCTGCACAGTGGCAGATATGTAAATACGGCGTTTACTTACCTTTCTCTCATGCATTAGGGTTCGAAGACTCGAACACCTATACGGATTCTCTGCACAGTGGCAGATATGTAAATACGGCGTTTACTTACCTATTCTCACGCATTAGGGTTCGAAGACTCAAACACCTATACGGATTCTCCTGCACAGTGGCATATATGTAAATACGGCATTTACTTACCATTTCTCACGCATTAGGGTTCGAACACTCGAACACCTATACGGATTCTCCTGCACAGTGGCAGATATGTAAATACGGCGTTTACTTACCATTTCCCATGCATTACGGTTCGAACACTCGAAGACCTATACGGATTCTCCTACACAGTGGCAGATATGTAAATACGACGTTTACTTCCCATTTCTCATGCATTACGGTTCGAACACTCGAACACCTATACGGATTCTCCTGCACAGTGGCAGATATGTAAATATGGCGTTTACATACCATTTCTCACGCATTACGGTTCGAACACTCGCACACCTATACGGATTCTCCTGCACAGTGGCAGATATGTAAATACGGCATTTACTTACCTATTCTCAGGCATTATGGTTCGAAGACTCGAACACCTATACGGACTCTCCTGCACAGTGGCAGATATGTAAATACGGCGTTTACTTACCTATTCTCACGCATTAGGGTTCGAAAACTCGAACACCTATACGGATTCTCCTGCACAGTGGCAGATATGTAAATACGGCGTTTACTTACCTATTCTCATGCATTTGGGTTCGAAGACTCGAACACTTATACGGATTCTCTGCACAGTGGCAGATATGTAAATACGACGTTTACTTACCTATTCTCACGCATTAGGGTTCGAATACTCGAACACCTATACGGATTCTCCTGCACAGTGGCATATATGTAAATACGGCGTTTACTTACCATTTCTCACGCATTAGGGTTCGACCACTCGAACACCTATACGGATTCTTTTGCACAGTGGCAGATATGTAAATACGGCGTTTAATTACCTATTCTCATGCATTAGGGTTCAAAGACTCGAACACCTATACGGATTCTCCTGCACAGTGGCAGTTATGTAAATACGGCGTTTACTTACCATTTCTCACGCATTAGGGTTCGGACACTCGAACACCTATACGGATTCTCCGGCACAGTGGCAGATATGTAAATACGGCGTTTAATTACCTTTTCTCATGCATTAGGGTTCGAAGACTCGAACACCTATACGGATTCTCCTGCACAGTGGCAGTTATGTAAATACGGCGTTTACTTACCATTTCTCACGCATTACGGTTCGAACACTCGAACACCTATACGGATTCTCCTGCATAGTGGCAGATATGTAAATACGGCATTTACTTACCATTTCTCTGGCATTACGGTTCGAACACTCGAAGACCTATACGGATTCTCCTACACAGTGGCAGATATGTAAATACGGCGTTTACTTACCATTTCTCATGCATTACGGTTCGAACACTCGAACACCTATACGGATTCTCCTGCACAATGGCAGATATGTAAATACGACATTTACTTACAATTTCTCACGCATTACGGTTCGTACGCTCGCACACCTATACGGATTCTACTGCACAGTGGCAGATATGCAAATACGGCGTTTACTTACCTATTCTCAGGCATTATGGTTCGAAGACTCGAACTCCTATACGGATTCTCCTGCACAATGGCAGATATTTAAATACGGCGTTTACGTACCTATTCTCACGCAATAGGGTTCGAACACTCGAACACCTATACGGATTCTCCTGCACAGTGGCAGATATGTAAATACGGCGTTTACTTACCTATTCTCAGGCATTAGGGTTCGAAGACTCGAACACCTATACGGATTCTCTGCACAGTGGCAGATATGTAAATACGGCGTTTACTTACCAATTCTCACGCATTAGGGTGCGAAGACTCGAACACCTATACGGATTCTCCAGCACAGTGGCAGATATGTAAATACGGCGTTTACTTACCTTTCTCTCATGCATTAGGGTTCGAAGACTCGAACACCTATACGGATTCTCTGCACAGTGGCAGATATGTAAATACGGCGTTTACTTACCTATTCTCACGCATTAGGGTTCGAAGACTCGAACACCTATACGGATTCTCCTGCACAGTGGCATATATGTAAATACGGCATTTACTTACCATTTCTCACGCATTAGGGTTCGAACACTCGAACACCTATACGGATTCTCCTGCACAGTGGCAGATATGTAAATACGGCGTTTACTTACCATTTCTCATGCATTGCGGTTCGAACACTCGAAGACCTATACGGATTCTCCTACACAGTGGCAGATATGTAAATACGACGTTTACTTCCCATTTCTCATGCATTACGGTTCGAACACTCGAACACCTAGACGGATTCTCCTGCACAGTGGCAGATATGTAAATATGGCGTTTACATACCATTTCTCACGCATTACGGTTCGAACTCTCGCACACCTATACGGATTCTCCTACACAGTGGCAGATATGTAAATACGGCATTTACTTACCTATTCTCAGGCATTATGGTTCGAAGACTCGAACACCTATACGGATTCTCCTGCACAGTGGCAGATATGTAAATACGGCGTTTACTTACCTATTCTCACGCATTAGGGTTCGAACACTCGAACACCTATACGGATTCTCCTGCACAG
Organism: Camellia granthamiana; assembly: GCA_036172215.1. Taxonomy (NCBI): domain Eukaryota; kingdom Viridiplantae; phylum Streptophyta; class Magnoliopsida; order Ericales; family Theaceae; genus Camellia; species Camellia granthamiana. Next base: position 137,030 of record JAXFYN010000150.1, read on the forward strand.
TGGCAGATATGTAAATACGGCGTTTACTTACCTATTCTCATGCATTAGGGTTCGAAGACTCGAACACTTATACGGATTCTCTGCACAGTGGCAGATATGTAAATACGACGTTTACTTACCTATTCTCACGCATTAGGGTTCGAATACTCGAACACCTATACGGATTCTCCTGCACAGTGGCATATATGTAAATACGGCGTTTACTTACCATTTCTCACGCATTAGGGTTCGACCACTCGAACACCTATACGGATTCTTCTGCACAGTGGCAGATATGTAAATACGGCGTTTAATTACCTATTCTCATGCATTAGGGTTCGAAGACTCGAACACCTATACCGATTCTCCTGCACAGTGGCAGTTATGTAAATACGGCGTTTACTTACCATTTCTCACGCATTACGGTTCGAACACTCGAACACCTATACGGATTCTCCTGCATAGTGGCAGATATGTAAATACGGCGTTTACTTACCATTTCTCTGGCATTACGGTTCGAACACTCGAAGACCTATACGGATTCTCCTACACAGTGGCAGATATGTAAATACGGCGTTTACTTACCATTTCTCATACATTACGGTTCGAACACTCGAACACCTATACGGATTCTCCTGCACAGTGGCAGATATGTAAATACGACATTTACTTACCATTTCTCACGCATTACGGTTCGTACGCTCGCACACCTATACGGATTCTACTGCACAGTGGCAGATATGCAAATACGGCGTTTACTTACCTATTCTCAGGCATTATGGTTCGAAGACTCGAACTCCTATACGGATTCTCCTGCACAATGGCAGATATGTAAATACGGCGTTTACGTACCTATTCTCACGCATTAGGGTTCGAACACTCGAACACCTATACGGATTCACCTGCACAGTGGCAGATATGTAAATACGGCGTTTACTTACCTATTCTCATGCATTAGGGTTCGAAGACTCGAACACCTATACGGATTCTTTGCACAGTGGCAGATATGTAAATACGGCGTTTACTTACCAATTCTCACGCATTAGGGTGCGAAGACTCGAACACCTATACGGATTCTCCTGCACAGTGGCATATATGTAAATACGGCATTTACTTACCATTTCTCACGCAGTAGGGTTCGAACACTCGAACACCTATACGGATTCTCCTGCACAGTGACAGATATGTAAATACGGCGTTTACTTACCTATTCTCATGCATTAGGGTTCGAAGACTCGAACACCTATACGGATTCTCCTGCACTGTGGCAGATATGTAAATACGGCGTTTACTTACCTATTCTCACGCATTAGGGTTCGAACACTCGAACACCTAGACGGATTCTCCTGCAGAGTGGCAGATATGTAAATACGGTGCTTACTTACCGTTTCTCATACATTACGGTTCGAACACTCGAACACCTATACGGATTCTCCTGCATAGTGGCAGATATGTAAATACGGCGTTTACTTACCATTTCTCAGGCATTACGGTTCGAACACTCGAAGACCTATACGGATTCTCCTACACAGTGGCAGATATGTAAATACGACGTTTACTTCCCATTTCTCATGCATTACGATTCGAACACTCGAACACCTATACGGATTCTCCTGCACAGTGGCAGATATGTAAATATGGCGTTTACATACCATTTCTCGCGCATTACGGTTCGAACACTCGCACACCTATACGGATTCTCCTGCACAGTGGCAGATATGTAAATACGGCATTTACTTACGTATTCTCAGGCATTATGGTTCGAAGACTCGAACACCTATACGGATTCTCCTGCACAGTGGCAGATATGTAAATACGGCGTTTACTTACCTATTCTCACGCATTAGGGTTCGAACACTCGAACACCTATACGGATTCTCCTGCACAGTGGCAGATATGTAAATACGGCGTTTACTTACCTATTCTCATGCATTAGGGTTCGAAGACTCGAAAACTTATACGGATTCTCTGCACAGTGGCAGATATGTAAATACGACGTTTACTTACCTATTCTCCCGCATTAGGGTTCGAATACTCGAACACCTATACGGATTCTCCTGTACAGTGGCATATATGTAAATACGGCGTTTACTTACCATTTCTCACGCATTAGGGTTCGAACACTCGAACACCTATACGGATTCTCCTGCACAGTGGCAGATATGTAAATACGGCGTTTAATTACCCATTCTCATGCATTAGGGTTCGAAGACTCGAACACCTATACGGATTCTCCTGCACAGTGGCAGTTATGTAAATACGGCGTTTACTTACCATTTCTCACGCATTACGGTTCGAACACTCGAACACCTATACGGATTCTCCTGCACAGTGGCAGATATGTAAATACGGCTTTACTTACCATTTCTTTGGCATTACGGTTCGAACACTCGAAGACCTATACGGATTCTCCTACACAGTGGCAGATATGTAAATACGGCGTTTACTTACCATTTCTCATGCATTACGGTTCGAACACTCGAACACCTATACGGATTCTCCTGCACAGTGGCAGATATGTAAATACGGCATTTACTTACCATTTCTCACGCATTACGGCTCGTACACTCGCACACCTATACGGATTCTACTGCACAGTGGCAGATATGTAAATACGGCGTTTACTTACCCATTCTCAGGCATTACGGTTCGAAGACTCGAACTCCTATACGGATTCTCCTGCACAATGGCAGATATGTAAATACGGCGTTTACGTACCTATTCTCATGCATTAGGGTTCGAACACTCGAACACCTATACGGATTCTCCTGCACAGTGGCAGATATGTAAATACGGCGTTTACTTACCTATTCTCATGCATTAGGGTTCGAAGACTCGAACACCTATACGGATTCTCTGCACAGTGGCAGATATGTAAATACGGCGTTTACTTACCTATTCTCACGCATTAGGGTTCGAAGACTCGAACACCTATACGGATTCTCCTGCACAGTGGCATATATGTTAATACGGCATTTACTTACCATTTCTCACGGATTAGGGTTCGAACACTCGAACACCTATACGGATTCTCCTGCACAGTGGCAGATATGTAAATACGGCGTTTACTTACCTATTCTCATGCATTAGGGTTCGAAGACTCGAACACCTATACGGATTCTCCTGCACAGTGGTAGATATGTAAATACGGCATTTACTTACCTATTCTCACGCATTCGGGTTCGAACACTCGAACACCTAGACGGATTCTCCTGCAGAGTGGCAGATATGTAAATACGGTGCTTACTTACCGTTTCTCATACATTACGGTTCGAACACTCGAACACCTATACGGATTCTCCTGCACAGTGGCAGATATGTAAATACGGCGTTTACTTACCCATTCTCATGCATTAGGGTTCGAAGACTCGAACACCTATACGGATTCTCCTTCACTGTGGCAGATATGTAAATACGGCATTTACTTACCATTTCTCACGCATTACGGTTCGAACACTCGAACACCTCTACGGATTCTCCTGCACAGTGGCAGATATGTAAATACGGCGTTTACTTACCATTTCTCAGGCATTACGGTTCGAACACTCGAAGACCTATACGGATTCTCCTGCACAGTGGCAGATTTGTAAATACGGCGTTTACTTACCTATTCTCACGCATTAGGGTTCGAACACTCGAACACCTATACGGATTCTCCTGCACAGTGACAGATATGTAAATACGGCGTTTACTTACCTATTCTCAGGCATTATGGTTCGAAGACTCGAACACCTATACGGATTCTCCTGCACAGTGGCAGATATGTAAATACGGCGTTTACTTACCTATTCTCACGCATTAGGGTTCGAACACTCGAACACCTATACGGATTCTCCTGCACAGTGGCAGATATGTAAATACGGCGTTTACTTACCTATTCTCAGTCATTATGGTTCGAAGACTCGAACACATATACGGATTCTCCTGTACAGTGGCAGATATGTAAATACGGCGTTTTTCTTACCTATTCTCACGCATTAGGGTTCGAACACTCGAACACCTATACGAATTCTCCTGCACAGTGGCAGATATGTAAATACGGCGTTTACTTACCTATTCTCATGCATTAGGGTTCGAAGACTCGAACACCTATACGGATTCTCTGCACAGTGGCAGATATGTAAATACGGCGTTTACTTACCATTTCTCTGGCATTACGGTTCGAACACTCGAAGACCTATACGGATTCTCCTACACAGTGGCATATATGTAAATACGGAGTTTACTTACCATTTCTCACGCATTAGGGTTCGAACACTCGAACACCTATACGGATTCTCCTGCACAGTGGCAGATATGTAAATACGGCGTTTAATTACCTATTCTCATGCATTAGGGTTCGAAGACTCGAACACCTATACGGATTCTCCTGCACAGTGGCAGTTATGTAAATACGGCGTTTACTTACCATTTCTCACGTATTACGGTTCGAACACTCGAACACCTATACGGATTCTCCTGCACAGTGGCAGATATGTAAATACGGCGTTTACTTACCATTTCTCTGGCATTACGGTTCGAACACTCGAAGACCTATACGGATTCTCCTACACAGTGGTAGATATGTAAATACGGCGTTTACTTACCATTTCTCATGCATTACGGTTCGAACACTCGAACACCTATACGGATTCTCCTACACAGTGGCAGATATGTAAATACGGCATTTACTTACTATTTCTCACGCATTACGGTTCGTACACTCGCACACCTATACGGATTCTACTGCACAGTGGCAGATATGTAAATACGGCGTTTACTTACCTATTCTCAGGCATTATGGTTCGAAGACTCGAACTCCTATACGGATTCTCCTGCACAATGGCAGATATGTAAATACGGCGTTTACGTACCTATTCTCACGCATTAGGGTTCGAACACTCGAACACCTATACGGATTCTCCTGCACAGTGGCAGATATGTAAATACGGCGTTTACTTACCTTTCTCTCATGCATTAGGGTTCGAAGACTCGAACACCTATACGGATTCTCTGCACAGTGGCAGATATGTAAATACGGCGTTTACTTACCTATTCTCACGCATTAGGGTTCGAAGACTCGAACACCTATACGGATTCTCCTGCACAGTGGCATATATGCAAATACGGCATTTACTTACCATTTCTCACGCATTAGGGTTCGAACACTCGAACACCTATACGGATTCTCCTGCACAGTGGCAGATATGTAAATACGGCGTTTACTTACCATTTCTCATGCATTACGGTTCGAACACTTGAAGACCTATACGGATTCTCCTACACAGTGGCAGATATGTAAATACGACGTTTACTTCCCATTTCTCATGCATTACGGTTCGAACACTCGAACACCTATACGGATTCTCCTGCACAGTGGCAGATATGTAAATATGGCGTTTACATACCATTTCTCACGCATTACGGTTCGAACACTCGCACACCTATACGGATTCTCCTGCACAGTGGCAGATATGTAAATACGGCATTTACTTACCTATTCTCAGGCATTATGGTTCGAAGACTCGAACACCTATACGGATTCTCCTGCACAGTGGCAGATATGTAAATACGGCGTTTACTTACCTATTCTCACGCATTAGGGTTCGAACACTCGAACACCTATACGGATTCTCCTGCACAGTGGCAGATATGTAAATACGGCGTTTACTTACCTATTCTCATGCATTAGGGTTCGAAGACTCGAACACCTATACGGATTCTCCTGCACAGTGGCAGATATGTAAATACGACGTTTACTTACCTATTCTCACGCATTAGGGTTCGAATACTCGAACACCTATACGGATTCTCCTGCACAGTGGCATATATGTAAATACGGCGTTTACTTACCATTTCTCACGCATTACGGTTCGACCACTCGAACACCTATACGGATTCTTCTGCACAGTGGCAGATATGTCAATACGGCGTTTAATTACCTATTCTCATGCATTAGGGTTCGAAGACTCGAACACTTATATGGATTCTCCTGCACAGTGGCAGTTATGTAAATACGGCGTTTACTTACCATTTCTCACGCATTACGGTTCGAACACTCGAACACCTATACGGATTCTCCTGCATAGTGGCAGATATGTAAATACGGCGTTTACTTACCATTTCTCTGGCATTACGGTTCGAACACTCGAAGACCTATACGGATTCTCCTACACAGTGGCAGATATGTAAATACGGCGTTTACTTACCATTTCTCATGCATTACGGTTCGAACACTCGAACACCTATACGGATTCTCCTGCACAGTGGCAGATATGTAAATACGACATTTACTTACCATTTCTCACGCATTACGGTTCGTACGCTCGCACACCTATACGGATTCTACTACACAGTGGCAGATTTGCAAATACGGCGTTTACTTACCTATTCTCAGGCATTATGGTTCGAAGACTCGAACTCCTATACGGATTCTCCTGCACAATGGCAGATATGTAAATACGGCGTTTACGTACCTATTCTCACGCATTAGGGTTCGAACACTCGAACACCTATACGGATTCTCCTGCACAGTGGCAGATATGTAAATACGGCGTTTACTTACCTTTCTCTCATGCATTAGGGTTCGAAGACTCGAACACCTATACGGATTCTCTGCACAGTGGCAGATATGTAAATACGGCGTTTACTTACCTATTCTCACGCATTAGGGTTCGAAGACTCGAACACCTATACGGATTCTCCTGCAGAGTGGCATATATGTAAATACGGCATTTACTTACCATTTCTCACGCATTAGGGTTCGAACACTCGAACACCTATACGGATTCTCCTGCACAGTGGCAGATATGTAAATACGGCGTTTACTTACCATTTCTCATGCATTACGGTTCGAACACTCGAAGACCTATACGGATTCTCCTACACAGTGGCAGATATGTAAATACGACGTTTACTTCCCATTTCTCATGCATTACGGTTCGAACACTCGAACACCTATACGGATTCTCCTGCACAGTGGCAGATATGTAAATATGGCGTTTACATACCATTTCTCATGCATTACGGTTCGAACACTCGCACACCTATACGGATTCTCCTGCACAGTGGCAGATATGTAAATACGACATTTACTTACCTATTCTCAGGCATTATGGTTCGAAGACTCGAACACCTATACGGATTCTCCTGCACAGTGGCAGATATGTAAATACGGCGTTTACTTACCTATTCTTACGCATTAGGGTTCGAACACTCGAACACCTATACGGATTCTCCTGCACAGTGGCAGATATGTAAATACGGCGTTTACTTACCTATTCTCATGCATTAGGGTTCGAAGACTCGAACACCTATACGGATTCTCCTGCACAGTGGCAGATATGTAAATACGACGTTTACTTACCTATTCTCACGCATTAGGGTTCGAATACTCGAACACCTATACGGATTCTCCTGCACAGTGGCATATATGTAAATACGGCGTTTACTTACCATTTCTCACGCATTAGGGTTCGACCACTCGAACACCTATACGGATTCTTTTGCACAGTGGCAGATATGTAAATACGGCGTTTAATTACCTATTCTCATGCATTAGGGTTCGAAGACTCGAACACCTATACGGATTCTCCTGCACAGTGGCAGTTATGCAAATACGGCGTTTACTTACCATTTCTCACGCATTACGGTTCGAACACTCGAACACCTATACGGATTCTCCTGCATAGTGGCAGATATGTAAATACGGCGTTTACTTACCATTTCTCTGGCATTACGGTTCGAACACTCGAAGACCTATACGGATTCTCCTACACAGTGGCAGATATGTAAATACGGCGTTTACTTACCATTTCTCATGCATTACGGTTCGAACACTCGAACACCTATACGGATTCTCCTGCACAGTGGCAGATATGTAAATACGACATTTACTTACCATTTCTCACGCATTACGGTTCGTACGCTCGCACACCTATACGGATTCTACTGCACAGTGGCAGATTTGCAAAGACGGCGTTTACTTACCTATTCTCAGGCATTATGATTCGAAGACTCGAACTCCTATACGGATTCTCCTGCACAATGGCAGATATGTAAATACGGCGTTTACGTACCTATTCTCACGCATTAGGGTTCGAACACTCGAACACCTATACGGATTCTCCTGCACAGTGGCAGATATGTAAATACGCCGTTTACTTACCTTTCTCTCATGCATTAGGGTTCGAAGACTCGAACACCTATACGGATTCTCTGCACAGTGGCAGATATGTAAATACGGCGTTTACTTACCTATTCTCACGCATTAGGGTTCGAAGACTCGAACACCTATACGGATTCTCCTGCACAGTGGCATATATGTAAATACGGCATTTACTTACCATTTCTCACGCATTAGGGTTCGAACACTCGAACACCTATACGGATTCTCCTGCACAGTGGCAGATATGTAAATACGGCGTTTACTTACCATTTCTCATGCATTACGGTTCGAACACTCGAAGACCTATACGGATTCTCCTACACAGTGGCAGATATGTAAATACGACGTTTACTTCCCATTTCTCATGCATTACGGTTCGAACACTCGAACACCTATACGGATTCTCCTGCACAGTGGCAGATATGTAAATATGGCGTTTACATACCATTTCTCACGCATTACGGTTCGAACACTCGAAGACCTATACGGATTCTCCTACACAGTGGCAGATATGTAAATACGACGTTTACTTACCTATTCTCACGCATTAGGGTTCGAATACTCGAACACCTATACGGATTCTCCTGCACAGTGGCATATATGTAAATACGGCGTTTACTTACCATTTCTCACGCATTAGGGTTCGACCACTCGAACACCTATACGGATTCTTTTGCACAGTGGCAGATATGTAAATACGGCGTTTAATTACCTATTCTCATGCATTAGGGTTCGAAGACTCGAACACCTATACGGATTCTCCTGCACAGTGGCAGTTATGCAAATACGGCGTTTACTTACCATTTCTCACGCATTACGGTTCGAACACTCGAACACCTATACGGATTCTCCTGCATAGTGGCAGATATGTAAATACGGCGTTTACTTACCATTTCTCTGGCATTACGGTTCGAACACTCGAAGACCTATACGGATTCTCCTACACAGTGGCAGATATGTAAATACGGCGTTTACTTACCATTTCTCATGCATTACGGTTCGAACACTCGAACACCTATACGGATTCTCCTGCACAGTGGCAGATATGTAAATACGACATTTACTTACCATTTCTCACGCATTACGGTTCGTACGCTCGCACACCTATACGGATTCTACTGCACAGTGGCAGATTTGCAAAGACGGCGTTTACTTACCTATTCTCAGGCATTATGGTTCGAAGACTCGAACTCCTATACGGATTCTCCTGCACAATGGCAGATATGTAAATACGGCGTTTACGTACCTATTCTCACGCATTAGGGTTCGAAGACTCGAACACCTATACGGATTCTACTGCACAGTGGCAGATTTGCAAATACGGCGTTTACTTACCTATTCTCAGGCATTATGGTTCGAAGACTCGAACTCCTATACGGATTCTCCTGCACAATGGCAGATATGTAAATACGGCGTTTACGTACCTATTCTCACGCATTAGGGTTCGAACACTCGAACACCTATACGGATTCTCCTGCACAGTGGCAGATATGTAAATACGGCGTTTACTTACCTTTCTCTCATGCATTAGGGTTCGAAGACTCGAACACCTATACGGATTCTCTGCACAGTGGCAGATATGTAAATACGGCGTTTACTTACCTATTCTCACGCATTAGGGTTCGAAGACTCGAACACCTATACGGATTCTCCTGCACAGTGGCATATATGTAAATACGGCATTTACTTACCATTTCTCACGCATTAGGGTTCGAACACTCGAACACCTATACGGATTCTCCTGCACAGTGGCAGATATGTAAATACGGCGTTTACATACCATTTCTCACGCATTACGGTTCGAACACTCGCACACCTATACGGATTCTCCTGCACAGTGGCAGATATGTAAATACGACATTTACTTACCATTTCTCACGCATTACGGTTCGTACGCTCGCACACCTATACGGATTCTACTGCACAGTGGCAAATTTGCAAATACGGCGTTTACTTACCTATTCTCAGGCATTATGGTTCGAAGACTCGAACTCCTATACGGATTCTCCTGCACAATGGCAGATATGTAAATACGGCGTTTACGTACCTATTCTCACGCATTAGGGTTCGAACACTCGAACACCTATACGGATTCTCCTGCACAGTGGCAGATATGTAAATACGGCGTTTACTTACCTTTCTCTCATGCATTAGGGTTCGAAGACTCGAACACCTATACGGATTCTCTGCACAGTGGCAGATATGTAAATACGGCGTTTACTTACCTATTCTCACGCATTAGGGTTCGAAGACTCGAACACCTATACGGATTCTCCTGCACAGTGGCATATATGTAAATACGGCATTTACTTACCATTTCTCACGCATTAGGGTTCGAACACTCGAACACCTATACGGATTCTCCTGCACAGTGGCAGATATGTAAATACGGCGTTTACTTACCATTTCTCATGCATTACGGTTCGAACACTCGAAGACCTATACGGATTCTCCTACACAGTGGCAGATATGTAAATACGACGTTTACTTCCCATTTCTCATGCATTACGGTTCGAACACTCGAACACCTATACGGATTCTCCTGCACAGTGGCAGATATGTAAATATGGCGTTTACATACCATTTCTCACGCATTACGGTTCGAACACTCGCACACCTATACGGATTCTCCTGCACAGTGGCAGATATGTAAATACGGCATTTACTTACCTATTCTCAGGCATTATGGTTCGAAGACTCGAACACCTATACGGATTCTCCTGCACAGTGGCAGATATGTAAATACGGCGTTTACTTACCTATTCTCACGCATTAGGGTTCGAACACTCGAACACCTATACGGATTCTCCTGCACAGTGGCAGATATGTAAATACGGCGTTTACTTACCTATTCTCATGCATTAGGGTTCGAAGACTCGAACACCTATACGGATTCTCCTGCACAAGTGGCAGATATGTAAATACGACGTTTACTTACCTATTCTCACGCATTAGGGTTCGAATACTCGAGCACCTATACGGATTCTCCTGCACAGTGGCATATATGTAAATACGGCGTTTACTTACCATTTCTCACGCATTAGGGTTCGACCACTCGAACACCTATACGGATTCTTTTGCACAGTGGCAGATATGTAAATACGGCGTTTAATTACCTATTCTCATGCATTAGGGTTCGAAGACTCGAACACCTATACGGATTCTCCTGCACAGTGGCAGTTATGCAAATACGGCGTTTACTTACCATTTCTCACGCATTACGGTTCGAACACTCGAACACCTATACGGATTCTCCTGCATAGTGGCAGATATGTAAATACGGCGTTTACTTACCATTTCTCTGGCATTACGGTTCGAACACTCGAAGACCTATACGGATTCTCCTACACAGTGGCAGATATGTAAATACGGCGTTTACTTACCATTTCTCATGCATTACGGTTCGAACACTCGAACACCTATACGGATTCTCCTGCACAGTGGCAGATATGTAAATACGACATTTACTTACCATTTCTCACGCATTACGGTTCGTACGCTCGCACACCTATACGGATTCTACTGCACAGTGGCAGATTTGCAAAGACGGCGTTTACTTACCTATTCTCAGGCATTATGGTTCGAAGACTCGAACTCCTATACGGATTCTCCTGCACAATGGCAGATATGTAAATACGGCGTTTACGTACCTATTCTCACGCATTAGGGTTCGAACACTCGAACACCTATACGGATTCTCCTGCACAGTGGCAGATATGTAAATACGGCGTTTACTTGCCTTTCTCTCATGCATTAGGGTTCGAAGACTCGAACACCTATACGGATTCTCTGCACAGTGGCAGATATGTAAATACGGCGTTTACTTACCTATTCTCACGCATTAGGGTTCGAAGACTCGAACACCTATACGGATTCTCCTGCACAGTGGCATATATGTAAATACGGCATTTACTTACCATTTCTCACGCATTAGGGTTCGAACACTCGAACACCTATACGGATTCTCCTGCACAGTGGCAGATATGTAAATACGGCGTTTACTTACCATTTCTCATGCATTACGGTTCGAACACTCGAAGACCTATACGGATTCTCCTACACAGTGGCAGATATTTAAATACGACGTTTACTTCCCATTTCTCATGCATTACGGTTCGAACACTCGAACACCTATACGGATTCTCCTGCACAGTGGCAGATATGTAAATATGGCGTTTACATACCATTTCTCACGCATTACGGTTCGAACACTCGCACACCTATACGGATTCTCCTGCACAGTGGCAGATATATAAATACGGCATTTACTTACCTATTCTCAGGCATTATGGTTCGAAGACTCGAACACCTATACGGATTCTCCTGCACAGTGGCAGATATGTAAATACGACGTTTACTTACCTATTCTCACGCATTAGGGTTCGAATACTCGAACACCTATACGGATTCTCCTGCACAGTGGCATATATGTAAATACGGCGTTTACTTACCATTTCTCACGCATTAGGGTTCGACCACTCGAACACCTATACGGATTCTTTTGCACAGTGGCAGATATGTAAATACGGCGTTTAATTACCTATTCTCATGCATTAGGGTTCGAAGACTCGAACACCTATACAGATTCTCCTGCACAGTGGCAGTTATGTAAATACGGCGTTTACTTACCATTTCTCACGCATTACGGTTCGAACACTCGAACACCTATACGGATTCTCCTGCATAGTGGCAGATATGTAAATACGGCGTTTACTTACCATTTCTCTGGCATTACGGTTCGAACACTCGAAGACCTATACGGATTGTCCTACACAGTGGCAGATATGTAAATACGGCGTTTACTTACCATTTCTCATGCATTACAGTTCGAACACTCGAACACCTATACGGATTCTCCTGCACAGTGGCAGATATGTAAATACGACATTTACTTACCATTTCTCACGCATTACGGTTCGTACGCTCGCACACCTATACGGATTCTACTGCACAGTGGCAGATTTGCAAATACGGCGTTTACTTACCTATTCTCAGGCATTATGGTTCGAAGACTCGAACTCCTATACGGATTCTCCTGCACAATGGCAGATATGTAAATACGGCGTTTACGTACCTATTCTTACGCATTAGGGTTCGAACACTCGAACACCTATACGGATTCTCCTGCACAGTGGCAGATATGTAAATACGGCGTTTACTTACCTTTCTCTCATGCATTAGGGTTCGAAGACTCGAACACCTATACGGATTCTCTGCACAGTGGCAGATATGTAAATACGGCGTTTACTTACCTATTCTCACGCATTAGGGTTCGAAGACTCGAACACCTATACGGATTCTCCTGCACAGTGGCATATATGTAAATACGGCATTTACTTACCATTTCTCACGCATTAGGGTTCGAACACTCGAACACCTATATGGATTCTCCTGCACAGTGGCAGATATGTAAATACGGCGTTTACTTACCATTTCTCATGCATTACGGTTCGAACACTCGAAGACCTATACGGATTCTCCTACACAGTGGCAGATATGTAAATACGACGTTTACTTCCCATTTCTCATGCATTACGGTTCGAACACTCGAACACCTATACGGATTCTCCTGCACAGTGGCAGATATGTAAATATGGCGTTTACATACCATTTCTCACGCATTACGGTTCGAACACTCGCACACCTATACGGATTCTCCTGCACAGTGGCAGATATGTAAATACGGCATTTACTTACCTATTCTCAGGCATTATGGTTCGAAGACTCGAACACCTATACGGATTCTCCTGCACAGTGGCAGATATGTAAATACGGCGTTTACTTACCTATTCTCACGCATTAGGGTTCGAACACTCGAACACCTATACGGATTCTCCTGCACAGTGGCAGATATGTAAATACGGCGTTTACTTACCTATTCTCATGCATTAGGGTTCGAAGACTCGAACACCTATACGGATTCTCCTGCACAGTGGCAGATATGTAAATACGACGTTTACTTACCTATTCTCACGCATTAGGGTTCGAATACTCAAACACCTATACGGATTCTCCTGCACAGTGGCATATATGTAAATACGGCGTTTACTTACCATTTCTCACGCATTAGGGTTCGACCACTCGAACACCTATACGGATTCTTCTGCACAGTGGCAGATATGTAAATACGGCGTTTAATTACCTATTCTCATGCATTAGGGTTCAAAGACTCGAACACCTATACGGATTCTCCGGCACAGTGGCAGTTATGTAAATACGGCGTTTACTTACCATTTCTCACGCATTACGGTTCGAACACTCGAACACCTATACGGATTCTCCTGCATAGTGGCAGATATGTAAATACGGCGTTTACTTACCATTTCTCTGGCATTACGGTTCGAACACTCGAAGACCTATACGGATTCTCCTACACAGTGGCAGATATATAAATACGGCGTTTACTTACCATTTCTCATGCATTACGGTTCGAACACTCGAACACCTATACGGATTCTCCTGCACAGTGGCAGATATGTAAATACGACATTTACTTACCATTTCTCACGCATTACGGTTCGTACGCTCGCACACCTATACGGATTCTACTGCACAGTGGCAGATTTGCAAATACGACGTTTACTTACCTATTCTCAGGCATTATGGTTCGAAGACTCGAACTCCTATACGGATTCTCCTGCACAATGGCAGATATGTAAATACGGCGTTTACGTACCTATTCTCACGCATTAGGGTTCGAACACTCGAACACCTATACGGATTCTCCTGCACAGTGGCAGATATGTAAATACGGCGTTTACTTACCTATTCTCATGCATTAGGGTTCGAAGACTCGAACACCTATACGGATTCTCTGCGCAGTGGCAGATATGTAAATACGGCGTTTACTTACCAATTCTCACGCATTAGGGTGCGAAGACTCGAACACCTATACGGATTCTCCTGCACAGTGGCATATATGTAAATACGGCATTTACTTACCATTTCTCACGCATTAGGGTTCGAACACTCGAAGACCTATACGGATTCTCCTGCACAGTGGCAGATATGTAAATACGGCGTTTACTTACCATTTCTCATGCATTACGGTTCGAACACTCGAAGACCTATACGGATTCTCCTACACAGTGGCAGATATGTAAATACGACGTTTACTTCCCATTTCTCATGCATTACGGTTCGAACACTCGAACACCTATACGGATTCTCCTGCACAGTGGCAGATATGTAAATATGGCGTTTACATACCATTTCTCACGCATTACGGTTCGAACACTCGCACACCTATACGGATTCTCCTGCACAGTGGCAGATATGTAAATACGGCATTTACTTACCTATTCTCAGGCATTATGGTTCGAAGACTCGAACACCTATACGGATTCTCCTGCACAGTGGCAGATATGTAAATACGGCGTTTACTTACCTATTCTCACGCATTAGGGTTCGAACACTCGAACACCTATACGGATTCTCCTGCACAGTGGCAGATATGTAAATACGGCGTTTACTTACCTATTCTCATGCATTAGGGTTCGAAGAGTCGAACACTTTTACGGATTCTCTGCACAGTGGCAGATATGTAAATACGACGTTTACTTACCTATTCTCACGCATTAGGGTTCGAATACTCGAACACCTATACGGATTCTCCTGCACAGTGGCATATATGTAAATACGGCGTTTACTTACCATTTCTCACGCATTAGGGTTCGACCACTCGAACACCTATACGGATTCTTCTGCACAGTGGCAGATATGTAAATACGGCGTTTAATTACCTATTCTCATGCATTAGGGTTCAAAGACTCGAACACCTATACGGATTCTCCTGCACAGTGGCAGTTATGTAAATACGGCGTTTACTTACCATTTCTCACGCATTACGGTTCGAACACTCGAACACCTATACGGATTCTCCTGCATAGTGGCAGATATGTAAATACGGCGTTTACTTACCATTTCTCTGGCATTACGGTTCGAACACTCGAAGACCTATACGGATTCTCCTACACAGTGGCAGATATTTAAATACGGCGTTTACTTACCATTTCTCATGCATTACGGTTCGAACACTCGAACACCTATACGGATTCTCCTGCACAGTGGCAGATATGTAAATACGACATTTACTTACCATTTCTCACGCATTACGGTTCGTACGCTCGCACACCTATACGGATTCTACTGCACAGTGGCAGATATGCAAATACGGCGTTTACTTACCTATTCTCAGGCATTATGGTTCGAAGACTCGAACTCCTATACGGATTCTCCTGCACAATGGCAGATATGTAAATACGGCGTTTACGTACCTATTCTCACGCATTAGGGTTCGAACACTCGAACACCTATACGGATTCTTCTGCACAGTGGCAGATATGTAAATACGGCGTTTAATTACCTATTCTCATGCATTAGGGTTCAAAGACTCGAACACCTATACGGATTCTCCTGCACAGTGGCAGTTATGTAAATACGGCGTTTACTTACCATTTCTCACGCATTACGGTTCGAACACTCGAACACCTATACGGATTCTCCTGCACAGTGGCAGATATGTAAATACGGCGTTTACTTACCATTTCTCTGGCATTACGGTTCGAACACTCGAAGACCTGTACGGATTCTCCTACACAGTGGCAGATATTTAAATACGGCGTTTACTTACCATTTCTCATGCATTACGGTTCGAACACTCGAACACCTATACGGATTCTCCTGCACAGTGGCAGATATGTAAATACGGCGTTTACTTACCTATTCTCACGCATTAGGGTTCGAACACTCGAAGACCTATACAGATTCTCCTACACAGTGGCAGATATGTAAATACAACGTTTACTTACCATTTCTCATGCATTACGGTTCGAACACTCGAACACCTATACGGATTCTCCTGCAGAGTGGCAGATATGTAAATACGGTGCTTACTTACCGTTTCTCATGCATTACGGTTCGAACACTCGAACACCTATACGGATTCCCCTGCACAGTGGCATAAATGTAAATATGGCGTTTACTTACCATATCCCAGGCATTACGGTTCGAACACTCGAAGACCTATACGGATTCTCCTACAGAGTGGCAGATATGTAAATACGATGTTTACTTACCATTTCTCATGCATTACGGTTCGAACACTCGAACACCTATACGGATTCTCCTGCACAGTGGCAGATATGTGAATATGGCGTTTACTTACCATTT
Organism: Camellia granthamiana; assembly: GCA_036172215.1. Taxonomy (NCBI): domain Eukaryota; kingdom Viridiplantae; phylum Streptophyta; class Magnoliopsida; order Ericales; family Theaceae; genus Camellia; species Camellia granthamiana. Next base: position 154,326 of record JAXFYN010000150.1, read on the forward strand.
CTCACGCATTACGGTTCGAACACTCGCACACCTATACGGATTCTCCTGCACAGTGGCAGATATGTAAATACGGCATTTACTTACCTATTCTCAGGCATTATGGTTCGAAGACTCGAACACCTATACGGATTCTCCTGCACAGTGGCAGATATGTAAATACGGCGTATACTTACCTATTCTCACGCATTAGGGTTCGAACACTCGAACACCTATACGGATTCTCCTGCACAGTGGCAGATATGTAAATACGGCGTTTAGTTACCATTTCTCTGGCATTACGGTTCGAACACTCGAAGACCTATACGGATTCTCCTACACAGTGGCATATATGTAAATACGGCGTTTACTTAACATTTCTCACGCATTAGGGTTCGAACACTCGAACACCTATACGGATTCTCCTGCACAGTGGCAGATATGTAAATACGGCGTTTAATTACCTATTCTCATGCATTAGGGTTCGAAGACTCGAACACCTATACGGATTCTCCTGCACAGTGGCAGTTATGTAAATACGGCATTTACTTACCATTTCTCACGCATTACGGTTCGAACACTCGAACACCTATACGGATTCTCCTGCACAGTGGCAGATATGTAAATACGGGATTTACTCACCATTTCTCTGGCATTACGGATCGAACACTCGAAGACCTATACGGATTCTCCTACACAGTGGTAGATATGTAAATACGGCGTTTACTTACCATTTCTCATGCATTACGGTTCGAACACTCGAACACCTATACGGATTCTCCTACACAGTGGCAGATATGTAAATACGGCATTTACTTACTATTTCTCACGCATTACGGTTCGTACACTCGCACACCTATACGGATTCTACTGCACAGTGGCAGATATGTAAATACGGCGTTTACTTACCTATTCTCAGGCATTATGGTTCGAAGACTCGAACTCCTATACGGATTCTCCTGCACAATGGCAGATATGTAAATACGGGTTTACGTACCTATTCTCACGCATTAGGGTTCGAACACTCGAACACCTATACGGATTCTCCTGCACAGTGGCAGATATGTAAATACGGCGTTTACTTACCTTCTCTCATGCATTAGGGTTCGAAGACTCGAACACCTATACGGATTCTCTGCACAGTGGCAGATATGTAAATACGGCGTTTACTTACCTATTCTCACGCATTAGGGTTCGAAGACTCGAACACCTATACGGATTCTCCTGCACAGTGGCATATCTGTAAATACGGCATATACTTACCATTTCTCACGCATTAGGGTTCGAACACTCGAACACCTATACGGATTCTCCTGCACAGTGGCAGATATGTAAATACGGCGTTTACTTACCATTTCTCATGCATTACGGTTCGAACACTCGAAGACCTATACGGATTCTCCTACACAGTGGCAGATATGTAAATACGACGTTTACTTCCCAATCCTCATGCATTACGGTTCGAACACTCGAACACCTATACGGATTCTTCTGCACAGTGGCAGATATGTAAATATGGCGTTTACATACCATTTCTCACGCATTACGGTTCGAACACTCGCACACCTCTACGGATTCTCCTGCACAGTGGCAGATATGTAAATACGGCATTTACTTACCTATTCTCAGGCATTATGGTTCGAAGACTCGAACACCTATACGGATTCTCCTGCACAGTGGCAGATATGTAAATACGGCGTTTACTTACCTATTCTCACGCATTAGGGTTCGAACACTCGAACACCTATACGGATTCTCCTGCACAGTGGCAGATATGTAAATACGGCGTTTACTTACCTATTCTCATGCATTAGGGTTCGAAGACTCGAACACTTATACGGATTCTCTGCACAGTGGCAGATATGTAAATACGACGTTTACTTACCTATTCCCACGCATTAGGGTTCGAATACTCGAACACCTATACGGATTCTCCTGCACAGTGGCATATATGTAAATACGGCGTTTACTTACCATTTCTCACGCATTAGGGTTCGACCACTCGAACACCTATACGGATTCTTCTGCACAGTGGCAGATATGTAAATACGGCGTTTAATTACCTATTCTCATGCATTAGGGTTCGAAGACTCGAACACCTATACGGATTCTCCTGCACAGTGGCAGTTATGTAAATACGGCGTTTACTTACCATTTCTCACGCATTACGGTTCGAACACTCGAACACCTATACGGATTCTCCTGCATAGTGGCAGATATGTAAATACGGCGTTTACTTACCATTTCTCTGGCATTACGGTTCGAACACTCGAAGACCTATACGGATTCTCCTACACAGTGGCAGATATGTAAATACGGCGTTTACTTACCATTTCTCATGCATTACGGTTCGAACACTCGAACACCTAGACGGATTCTCCTGCACAGTGGCAGATATGTAAATACGACATTTACTTACCATTTCTCACGCATTACGGTTCGTACGCTCGCACACCTATATGGATTCTACTGCACAGTGGCAGATATGCAAATACGGCGTTTACTTACCTATTCTCAGGCATTATGGTTCGAAGACTCGAACTCCTATACGGATTCTCCTGCACAATGGCAGATATGTAAATACGGCGTTTACGTTCCTATTCTCACGCATTAGGGTTCGAACACTCGAACACCTATACGGATTCTCCTGCACAGTGGCAGATATGTAAATACGGCGTTTACTTACCTATTCTCATGCATTAGGGTTCGAAGACTCGAACACTTATACGGATTCTCTGCACAGTGGCAGATATGTAAATACGACGTTTACTTACCTATTCTCACGCATTAGGGTTCGAATACTCGAACACCTATACGGATTCTCCTGCACAGTGGCATATATGTAAATACGGCGTTTACTTACCATTTCTCACGCATTAGGGTTCGACCACTCGAACACCTATACGGATTCTCCTGCACAGTGGCAGATATGTAAATACGGCGTTTAATTACCTATTCTCATGCATTAGGGTTCGAAGACTCGAACACCTATACGGATTCTCCTGCACAGTGGCAGTTATGTAAATACGGCGTTTACTTACCATTTCTCACGCATTACGGTTCGAACACTCGAACACCTATACGGATTCTCCTGCATAGTGGCAGATATGTAAATACGGCGTTTACTTACCATTTCTCTGGCATTACGGTTCGAACACTCGAAGACCTATACGGATTCTCCTACACAGTGGCAGATATATAAATACGGCGTTTACTTACCATTTCTCATGCATTACGGTTCGAACACTCGAACACCTATACGGATTCTCCTACACAGTGGCAGATATGTAAATACGGCATTTACTTACTATTTCTCTCGCATTACGGTTCGTACACTCGCACACCTATACGGATTCTACTGCACAGTGGCAGATATGTAAATACGGCGTTTACTTACCTATTCTCAGGCATTATGGTTCGAAGACTCGAACTCCTATACGGATTCTCCTGCACAATGGCAGATATGTAAATACGGCGTTTACGTACCTATTCTCACGCATTAGGGTTCGAACACTCGAACACCTATACGGATTCTCCTGCACAGTGGCAGATATGTAAATACGGCGTTTACTTACCTTTCTCTCATGCATTAGGGTTCGAAGACTCGAACACCTATATGGATTCTCTGCACAGTGGCAGATATGTAAATACGGCGTTTACTTACCTATTCTCACGCATTAGGGTTCGAAGACTCGAACACCTATACGGATTCTCCTGCACAGTGGCATATATGTAAATACGGCATTTACTTACCATTTCTCACGCATTAGGGTTCGAACGCTCGAACACCTATACGGATTCTCCTGCACAGTGGCAGATATGTAAATACGGCGTTTACTTACCATTTCTCATGCATTACGGTTCGAACACTCGAAGACCTATACGGATTCTCCTACACAATGGCAGATATGTAAATACGACGTTTACTTCCCAATTCTCATGCATTACGGTTCGAACACTCGAACACCTATACGGATTCTCCTGCACAGTGGCAGATATGTAAATATGGCGTTTACATACCATTTCTCACGCATTACGGTTCGAACACTCGCACACCTATACGGATTCTCCTGCACAGTGGCAGATATGTAAATACGGCATTTACTTACCTATTCTCAGGCATTATGGTTCGAAGACTCGAACACCTATACGGATTCTCCTGCACAGTGGCAGATATGTAAATACGGCGTTTACTTACCTATTCTCACGCATTAGGGTTCGAACACTCGAACACCTATACGGATTCTCCTGCACAGTGGCAGATATGTAAATACGGCGTTTACTTACCTATTCTCATGCATTAGGGTTCGAAGACTCGAACACTTATACGGATTCTCTGCACAGTGGCAGATATGTAAATACGACGTTTACTTACCTATTCTCACGCATTAGGGTTCGAATACTCGAACACCTATACGGATTCTCCTGCACAGTGGCATATATGTAAATACGGCGTTTACTTACCATTTCTCACGCATTAGGGTTCGACCACTCGAACACCTATACGGATTCTTCTGCACAGTGGCAGATATGTAAATACGGCGTTTAATTACCTATTCTCATGCATTAGGGTTCGAAGACTCGAACACCTATACGGATTCTCCTGCACAGTGGCAGTTATGTAAATACGGCGTTTACTTACCATTTCTCACGCATTACGGTTCGAACACTCGAACACCTATACGGATTCTCCTGCATAGTGGCAGATATGTAAATACGGCTTTTACTTACCATTTCTCTGGCATTACGGTTCGAACACTCGAAGACCTATACTTATTCTCCTACACAGTGGCAGATATGTAAATACGGCGTTTACTTACCATTTCTCAGGCATTACGGTTCGAACACTCGAACACCTATACGGATTCTCCTGCACAGTGGCAGATATGTAAATACGACATTTACTTACCATTTCTCACGCATTAGGGTTCGAACACTCGAACACCTATACGGATTCTCCTGCACAGTGGCAGATATGTAAATACGGCGTTTACTTACCTATTCTCATGCATTAGGGTTCGAAGACTCGAACACCTATACGGATTCTCCTGCACAGTGGCAGATATGTAAATACGGCGTTTACTTACCTATTCTCACGCATTAGGGTTCGAACACTCGAACACCTAGACGGATTCTCCTGCAGAGTGGCAGATATGTAAATACGGTGCTTACTTACCGTTTCTCATACATTACGGTTCGAACACTCGAACACCTATACGGATTCTCCTGCACAGTGGCAGATATGTAAATACGGCGTTTACTTACCATTTCTCAGGCATTACGGTTCGAACACTCGAAGACCTATACGGATTCTCCTACACAGTGGCAGATATGTAAATACGACGTTTACTTCCCATTTCTCATGCATTACGGTTCGAACACTCGAACACCTATACGGATTCTCCTGCACAGTGGCAGATATGTAAATATGGCGTTTACATACCATTTCCCACGCATTACGGTTCGAACCCTCGCACACCTATACGGATTCTCCTGCACAGTGGCAGATATGTAAATACGGCATTTACTTACGTATTCTCAGGCATTATGGTTCGAAGACTCGAACACCTATACGGATTCTCCTGCACAGTGGCAGATATGTAAATACGGCGTTTACTTACCTATTCTCACGCATTAGGGTTCGAACACTCGAACACCTATACGGATTCTCCTGCACAGTGGCAGATATGTAAATACGGCGTTTACTTACCTATTCTCATGCATTAGGGTTCGAAGACTCGAACACTTATACGGATTCTCTGCACAGTGGCAGATATGTAAATACGACGTTTACTTACCTATTCTCACGCATTATGGTTCGAATACTCGAACACCTGTACGGATTCTCCTGTACAGTGGCATATATGTAAATACGGCGTTTACTTACCATTTCTCACGCATTAGGGTTCGAACACTCGAACACCTATACGGATTCTCCTGCACAGTGGCAGATATGTAAATACGGCGTTTAATTACCTATTCTCATGCATTAGGGTTCGAAGACTCGAACACCTATACGGATTCTCCTGCACAGTGGCAGTTATGTAAATACGGCGTTTACTTACCTATTCTCATGCATTAGGGTTCGAAGACTCGAACACCTATACGGATTCTCCTGCACAGTGGTAGATATGTAAATACGGCGTTTACTTACCTATTCTCACGCATTAGGGTTCGAACACTCGAACACCTAGACGGATTCTCCTGCAGAGTGGCAGATATGTAAATACGGTGCTTACTTACCGTTTCTCATACATTACGGTTCGAACACTCGAACACCTATACGGATTCTCCTGCACAGTGGCAGATATGTAAATACGGCGTTTACTTACCATTTCTCAGGCATTACGGTTCGAACACTCGAAGACCTATACGGATTCTCCTACACAGTGGCAGATATGTAAATACGATGTTTACTTCCCATTTCTCATGCATTACGGTTCGAACACTCGAACACCTATACGGATTCTCCTGCACAGTGGCAGATATGTAAATATGGCGTTTACATACCATTTCTCACGCATTACGGTTCGAACACTCGCACACCTATACGGATTCTCCTGCACAGTGGCAGATATGTAAATACGGCATTTACTTACGTATTCTCAGGCATTATGGTTCGAAGACTCGAACACCTATACGGATTCTCCTGCACAGTGGCAGATATGTAAATACGGCGTTTACTTACCTATTCTCACGCATTAGGGTTCGAACAGTCGAACACCTCTACGGATTCTCCTGCACAGTGGCAGATATGTAAATATGGCGTTTACTTACCTATTCTCATGCATTAGGGTTCGAAGACTCGAACACTTATACGGATTCTCTGCACAGTGGCAGATATGTAAATACGACGTTTACTTACCTATTCTCACGCATTAGGGTTCGAATACTCGAACACCTATACGGATTCTCCTGTACAGTGGCATATACGTAAATACGGCGTTTACTTACCATTTCTCACGCATTAGGGTTCGAACACTCGAACACCTATACGGATTCTCCTGCACAGTGGCAGATATGTAAATACGGCGTTTAATTACCTATTCTCATGCATTAGGGTTCGAAGACTCGAACACCTATACGGATTCTCCTGCACAGTGGCAGTTATGTAAATACGGCGTTTACTTACCATTTCTCACGCATTACGGTTCGAACACTCGAACACCTATACGGATTCTCCTGCATAGTGGCAGATATGTAAATACGGCGTTTACTTACCATTTCTCTGGCATTACGGTTCGAACACTCGAAGACCTATACTTATTCTCCTACACAGTGGCAGATATGTAAATACGGCGTTTACTTACCATTTCTCAGGCATTACGGTTCGAACACTCGAACACCTATACGGATTCTCCTGCACAGTGGCAGATATGTAAATACGACATTTACTTACCATTTCTCACGCATTAGGGTTCGAACACTCGAACACCTATACGGATTCTCCTGCACAGTGGCAGATATGTAAATACGGCGTTTACTTACCTATTCTCATGCATTAGGGTTCGAAGACTCGAACACCTATACGGATTCTCCTGCACAGTGGCAGATATGTAAATACGGCGTTTACTTACCTATTCTCACGCATTAGGGTTCGAACACTCGAACACCTAGACGGATTCTCCTGCAGAGTGGCAGATATGTAAATACGGTGCTTACTTACCGTTTCTCATACATTACGGTTCGAACACTCGAACACCTATACGGATTCTCCTGCACAGTGGCAGATATGTAAATACGGCGTTTACTTACCATTTCTCAGGCATTACGGTTCGAACACTCGAAGACCTATACGGATTCTCCTACACAGTGGCAGATATGTAAATACGACGTTTACTTCCCATTTCTCATGCATTACGGTTCGAACACTCGAACACCTATACGGATTCTCCTGCACAGTGGCAGATATGTAAATATGGCGTTTACATACCATTTCCCACGCATTACGGTTCGAACCCTCGCACACCTATACGGATTCTCCTGCACAGTGGCAGATATGTAAATACGGCATTTACTTACGTATTCTCAGGCATTATGGTTCGAAGACTCGAACACCTATACGGATTCTCCTGCACAGTGGCAGATATGTAAATACGGCGTTTACTTACCTATTCTCACGCATTAGGGTTCGAACACTCGAACACCTATACGGATTCTCCTGCACAGTGGCAGATATGTAAATACGGCGTTTACTTACCTATTCTCATGCATTAGGGTTCGAAGACTCGAACACTTATACGGATTCTCTGCACAGTGGCAGATATGTAAATACGACGTTTACTTACCTATTCTCACGCATTATGGTTCGAATACTCGAACACCTGTACGGATTCTCCTGTACAGTGGCATATATGTAAATACGGCGTTTACTTACCATTTCTCACGCATTAGGGTTCGAACACTCGAACACCTATACGGATTCTCCTGCACAGTGGCAGATATGTAAATACGGCGTTTAATTACCTATTCTCATGCATTAGGGTTCGAAGACTCGAACACCTATACGGATTCTCCTGCACAGTGGCAGTTATGTAAATACGGCGTTTACTTACCTATTCTCATGCATTAGGGTTCGAAGACTCGAACACCTATACGGATTCTCCTGCACAGTGGTAGATATGTAAATACGGCGTTTACTTACCTATTCTCACGCATTAGGGTTCGAACACTCGAACACCTAGACGGATTCTCCTGCAGAGTGGCAGATATGTAAATACGGTGCTTACTTACCGTTTCTCATACATTACGGTTCGAACACTCGAACACCTATACGGATTCTCCTGCACAGTGGCAGATATGTAAATACGGCGTTTACTTACCATTTCTCAGGCATTACGGTTCGAACACTCGAAGACCTATACGGATTCTCCTACACAGTGGCAGATATGTAAATACGATGTTTACTTCCCATTTCTCATGCATTACGGTTCGAACACTCGAACACCTATACGGATTCTCCTGCACAGTGGCAGATATGTAAATATGGCGTTTACATACCATTTCTCACGCATTACGGTTCGAACACTCGCACACCTATACGGATTCTCCTGCACAGTGGCAGATATGTAAATACGGCATTTACTTACGTATTCTCAGGCATTATGGTTCGAAGACTCGAACACCTATACGGATTCTCCTGCACAGTGGCAGATATGTAAATACGGCGTTTACTTACCTATTCTCACGCATTAGGGTTCGAACAGTCGAACACCTCTACGGATTCTCCTGCACAGTGGCAGATATGTAAATATGGCGTTTACTTACCTATTCTCATGCATTAGGGTTCGAAGACTCGAACACTTATACGGATTCTCTGCACAGTGGCAGATATGTAAATACGACGTTTACTTACCTATTCTCACGCATTAGGGTTCGAATACTCGAACACCTATACGGATTCTCCTGTACAGTGGCATATACGTAAATACGGCGTTTACTTACCATTTCTCACGCATTAGGGTTCGAACACTCGAACACCTATACGGATTCTCCTGCACAGTGGCAGATATGTAAATACGGCGTTTAATTACCTATTCTCATGCATTAGGGTTCGAAGACTCGAACACCTATACGGATTCTCCTGCACAGTGGCAGTTATGTAAATACGGCGTTTACTTACCATTTCTCACGCATTAGGGTTCGAACACTCGAACACCTATACGGATTCTCCTGCACAGTGGCAGATATGTAAATACGGCGTTTAATTACCTATTCTCATGCATTATGGTTCGAAGACTCGAACACCTATACGGATTCTCCTGCACAGTGGCAGATATGTAAATACGGCATTTACTTACCATTTCTCACGCATTACGGTTCGTACACTCGCACACCTATACGGATTCTACTGCACAGTGGCAGATATGTAAATACGGCGTTTACTTACCCATTCTCAGGCATTACGGTTCGAAGACTCGAACTCCTATACGGATTCTCCTGCACACTGGCAGATATGTAAATACGGCGTTTACGTACCTATTCTCATGCATTAGGGTTCGAACACTCGAACACCTATACGGATTCTCCTGCACAGTGGCAGATATGTAAATACGGCGTTTACTTACCTATTCTCATGCATTAGGGTTCGAAGACTCGAACACCTATACGGATTCTCTGCACAGTGGCAGATATGTAAATACGGCGTTTACTTACCTATTCTCACGCATTAGGGTTCGAAGACTCGAACACCTATACGGATTCTCCTGCACAGTGGCATATATGTTAATACGGCATTTACTTACCATTTCTCACGCATTAGGGTTCGAACACTCGAACACCTATACGGATTCTCCTGCACAGTGGCAGATATGTAAATACGGCGTTTACTTAACTATTCTCATGCATTAGGGTTCGAAGACTCGAACACCTATACGGATTCTCCTGCACAGTGGCAGATATGTAAATACGGCGTTTACTTACCTATTCTCACGCATTAGGGTTCGAACACTCGAACACCTAGACGGATTCTCCTGCAGAGTGGCAGATATGTAAATACGGTGCTTACTTACCGTTTCTCATACATTACGGTTCGAACACTCGAACACCTATACGGATTCTCCTGCACAGTGGCAGATATGTAAATACGGCGTTTACTTACCCATTCTCATGCATTAGGGTTGGAAGACTCGAACACCTATACGGATTCTCCTTCACTGTGGCAGATATGTAATTACGGCATTTACTTACCATTTCTCACGCATTACGGTTCGAACACTCGAACACCTGTACGGATTCTCCTGCACAGTGGCAGATATGTAAATACGGCGTTTACATACCATTTCTCAGGCATTACGGTTCGAACACTCGAAGACCTATACGGATTCTCCTGCACAGTGGCAGATTTGTAAATACGGCGTTTACTTACCTATTCTCACGCATTAGGGTTCGAACACTCGAACACCTATACGGATTCTCCTGCACAGTGACAGATATGTAAATACGGCGTTTACTTACCTATTGTCAGGCATTATGGTTCGAAGACTCGAACACCTATACGGATTCTCCTGCACAGTGGCAGATATGTAAATACGGCGTTTACTTACCTATTCTCACGCATTAGGGTTCGAACACTCGAACACCTATACGGATTCTCCTGCACAGTGGCAGATATGTAAATACGGCGTTTACTTACCTATTCTCAGTCATTATGGTTCGAAGACTCGAACACATATACGGATTCTCCTATACAGTGGCAGATATGTAAATACGGCGTTTTTCTTACCTGTTCTCACGCATTAGGGTTCGAACACTCGAACACCTATACGAATTCTCCTGCACAGTGGCAGATATGTAAATACGGCGTTTACTTACCTATTCTCATGCATTAGGGTTCGAAGACTCGAACACCTATACGGATTCTCTGCACAGTGGCAGATATGTAAATACGGCGTTTACTTACCATTTCTCTGGCATTACGGTTCGAACACTCGAAGACCTATACGGATTCTCCTACACAGTGGCATATATGTAAATACGGCGTTTACTTACCATTTCTCACGCATTAGGTTCGAACACTCGAACACCTATACGGATTCTCCTGCGCAGTGGCAGATATGTAAATACGGCGTTTAATTACCTATTCTCATGCATTAGGGTTCGAAGACTCGAACACCTATACGGATTCTCCTGCACAGTGGCAGTTATGTAAATACGGCGTTTACTTACCATTTCTCACGTATTACGGTTCGAACACTCGAACACCTATACGGATTCTCCTGCACAGTGGCAGATATGTAAATACGGCGTTTACTTACCATTTCTCTGGCATTACGGTTCGAACACTCGAAGACCTATACGGATTCTCCTACACAGTGGCAGATATGTAAATACGGCGTTTACTTACCATTTCTCATGCATTACGGTTCGAACACTCGAACACCTATACGGATTCTCCTACACAGTGGCAGATATGTAAATACGGCATTTACTTACTATTTCTCACGCATTACGGTTCGTACACTCGCACACCTATACGGATTCTACTGCACAGTGGCAGATATGTAAATACGGCGTTTACTTACCTATTCTCAGGCATTATGGTTCGAAGACTCGAACTCCAATACGGATTCTCCTGCACAATGGCAGATATGTAAATACGGCGTTTACGTACCTATTCTCACGCATTAGGGTTCGAACACTCGAACACCTATACGGATTCTCCTGCACAGTGGCAGATATGTAAATACGGCATTTACTTACCTTTCTCTCATGCATTAGGGTTCGAAGACTCGAACACCTATACGGATTCTCTGCACAGTGGCAGATATGTAAATACGGCGTTTACTTACCTATTCTCACGCATTAGGGTTCGAAGACTCGAACACCTATACGGATTCTCCTGCACAGTGGCATATATGTAAATACGGCATTTACTTACCATTTCTCACGCATTAGGGTTCGAACACTCGAACACCTATACGGATTCTCCTGCACAGTGGCAGATATGTAAATACGGCGTTTACTTACCATTTCTCATGCATTACGGTTTGAACACTCGAACACCTATACGGATTCTCCTGTACAGTGGCAGATATGTAAATATGGCGTTTACATACCATTTCTCACGCATTACGGTTCGAACACTCGCACACCTATACGGATTCTCCTGCACAGTGGCAGATATGTAAATACGGCATTTACTTACCTATTCTCAGGCATTATGGTTCGAAGACTCGAACACCTATACGGATTCTCCTGCACAGTGGCAGATATGTAAATACGGCGTTTACTTACCTATTCTCACGCATTAGGGTTCGAACACTCGAACACCTATACGGATTCTCCTGCACAGTGGCAGATATGTAAATACGGCGTTTACTTACCTATTCTCAGTCATTATGGTTCGAAGACTCGAACACATATACGGATTCTCCTATACAGTGGCAGATATGTAAATACGGCGTTTTTCTTACCTGTTCTCACGCATTAGGGTTCGAACACTCGAACACCTATACGAATTCTCCTGCACAGTGGCAGATATGTAAATACGGCGTTTACTTACCTATTCTCATGCATTAGGGTTCGAAGACTCGAACACCTATACGGATTCTCTGCACAGTGGCAGATATGTAAATACGGCGTTTACTTACCATTTCTCTGGCATTACGGTTCGAACACTCGAAGACCTATACGGATTCTCCTACACAGTGGCATATATGTAAATACGGCGTTTACTTACCATTTCTCACGCATTAGGTTCGAACACTCGAACACCTATACGGATTCTCCTGCGCAGTGGCAGATATGTAAATACGGCGTTTAATTACCTATTCTCATGCATTAGGGTTCGAAGACTCGAACACCTATACGGATTCTCCTGCACAGTGGCAGTTATGTAAATACGGCGTTTACTTACCATTTCTCACGTATTACGGTTCGAACACTCGAACACCTATACGGATTCTCCTGCACAGTGGCAGATATGTAAATACGGCGTTTACTTACCATTTCTCTGGCATTACGGTTCGAACACTCGAAGACCTATACGGATTCTCCTACACAGTGGCAGATATGTAAATACGGCGTTTACTTACCATTTCTCATGCATTACGGTTCGAACACTCGAACACCTATACGGATTCTCCTACACAGTGGCAGATATGTAAATACGGCATTTACTTACTATTTCTCACGCATTACGGTTCGTACACTCGCACACCTATACGGATTCTACTGCACAGTGGCAGATATGTAAATACGGCGTTTACTTACCTATTCTCAGGCATTATGGTTCGAAGACTCGAACTCCAATACGGATTCTCCTGCACAATGGCAGATATGTAAATACGGCGTTTACGTACCTATTCTCACGCATTAGGGTTCGAACACTCGAACACCTATACGGATTCTCCTGCACAGTGGCAGATATGTAAATACGGCATTTACTTACCTTTCTCTCATGCATTAGGGTTCGAAGACTCGAACACCTATACGGATTCTCTGCACAGTGGCAGATATGTAAATACGGCGTTTACTTACCTATTCTCACGCATTAGGGTTCGAAGACTCGAACACCTATACGGATTCTCCTGCACAGTGGCATATATGTAAATACGGCATTTACTTACCATTTCTCACGCATTAGGGTTCGAACACTCGAACACCTATACGGATTCTCCTGCACAGTGGCAGATATGTAAATACGGCGTTTACTTACCATTTCTCATGCATTACGGTTTGAACACTCGAACACCTATACGGATTCTCCTGTACAGTGGCAGATATGTAAATATGGCGTTTACATACCATTTCTCACGCATTACGGTTCGAACACTCGCACACCTATACGGATTCTCCTGCACAGTGGCAGATATGTAAATACGGCATTTACTTACCTATTCTCAGGCATTATGGTTCGAAGACTCGAACACCTATACGGATTCTCCTGCACAGTGGCAGATATGTAAATACGGCGTTTACTTACCTATTCTCACGCATTAGGGTTCGAACACTCGAACACCTATACGGATTCTCCTGCACAGTGGCAGATATGTAAATACGGCGTTTACTTACCTATTCTCACGCATTAGGGTTCGAACACTCGAACACCTATACGGATTCTCCTGCACAGTGGCAGATATGTAAATACGGCGTTTACTTACCTATTCTCATGCATTAGGGTTCGAAGACTCGAACACTTATACGGATTCTCTGCACAGTGGCAGATATGTAAATACGACGTTTACTTACCTATTCTCACGCATTATGGTTCGAATACTCGAACACCTATACGGATTCTCCTGTACAGTGGCATATATGTAAATACGGCGTTTACTTACCATTTCTCACGCATTAGGGTTCGAACACTCGAACACCTATACGGATTCTCCTGCACAGTGGCAGATATGTAAATACGGCGTTTAATTACCTATTCTCATGCATTAGGGTTCGAAGACTCGAACACCTATACGGATTCTCCTGCACAGTGGCAGTTATGTAAATACGGCGTTTACTTACCTATTCTCATGCATTAGGGTTCGAAGACTCGAACACCTATACGGATTCTCCTGCACAGTGGCATATATGTAAATACGGCATTTACTTACCATTTCTCACGCATTAGGGTTCGAACACTCGAACACCTATACGGATTCTCCTGCACAGTGGCAGATATGTAAATACGGCGTTTACTTACCATTTCTCATGCATTACGGTTCGAACACTCGAAGACCTATACGGATTCTCCTACACAGTGGCAGATATGTAAATACGACGTTTACTTCCCAATTCTCATGCATTACGGTTCGAACACTCGAACACCTATACGGATTCTCCTGCACAGTGGCAGATATGTAAATATGGCGTTTACATACCATTTCTCACGCATTACGGTTCGAACACTCGCACACCTATACGGATTCTCCTGCACAGTGGCAGATATGTAAATACGGCATTTACTTACCTATTCTCAGGCATTATGGTTCGAAGACTCGAACACCTATACGGATTCTCCTGCACAGTGGCAGATATGTAAATACGGCGTTTACTTACCTATTCTCACGCATTAGGGTTCGAACACTCGAACACCTATACGGATTCTCCTGCACAGTGGCAGATATGTAAATACGGCGTTTACTTACCTATTCTCATGCATTAGGGTTCGAAGACTCGAACACTTATACGGATTCTCTGCACAGTGGCAGATATGTAAATACGACGTTTACTTACCTATTCTCACGCATTAGGGTTCGAATACTCGAACACCTATACGGATTCTCCTGCACAGTGGCATATATGTAAATACGGCGTTTACTTACCATTTCTCACGCATTAGGGTTCGACCACTCGAACACCTATACGGATTCTTCTGCACAGTGGCAGATATGTAAATACGGCGTTTAATTACCTATTCTCATGCATTAGGGTTCGAAGACTCGAACACCTATACGGATTCTCCTGCACAGTGGCAGTTATGTAAATACGGCGTTTACTTACCATTTCTCACGCATTACGGTTCGAACACTCGAACACCTATACGGATTCTCCTGCATAGTGGCAGATATGTAAATACGGCGTTTACTTACCATTTCTCTGGCATTACGGTTCGAACACTCGAAGACCTATACGGATTCTCCTACACAGTGGCAGATATGTAAATACGGCGTTTACTTACCATTTCTCATGCATTACGGTTCGAACACTCGAACACCTATACGGATTGTCCTGCACAGTGGCAGATATGTAAATACGACATTTACTTACCATTTCTCACGCATTACGGTTCGTACGCTCGCACACCTATACGGATTCTACTGCACAGTGGCAGATATGCAAATACGGCGTTTACTTACCTATTCTCAGGCATTATGGTTCGAAGACTCGAACTCCTATACGGATTCTCCTGCACAATGGCAGATATGTAAATACGGCGTTTACGTACCTATTCTCACGCATTAGGGTTCGAACACTCGAACACCTATACGGATTCTCCTGCACAGTGGCAGATATGTAAATACGGCGTTTACTTACCTATTCTCATGCATTAGGGTTCGCAGACTCGAACACCTATACGGATTCTCTGCACAGTGGCAGATATGTAAATACGGCGTTTACTTACCAATTCTCGCGCATTAGGGTGCGAAGACTCGAACACCTATACGGATTCTCCTGCACAGTGGCATATATGTAAATACGGCATTTACTTACCATTTCTCACGCATTAGGGTTCGAACACTCGAACACCTATACGGATTCTCCTGCACAGTGGCAGATATGTAAATACGGCGTTTACTTACCTATTCTCATGCATTAGGGTTCGAAGACTCGAACACCTATACGGATTCTCCTGCACAGTGGCAGATATGTAAATACGGCGTTTACTTACCTATTCTCACGCATTACGGTTCGAACACTCGAACACCTAGACGGATTCTCCTGCAGAGTGGCAGATATGTAAATACGGTGCTTACTTACCGTTTCTCATACATTACGGTTCGAACACTCGAACACCTATACGGATTCTCCTGCACAGTGGCAGATATGTAAATACGGCGTTTACTTACCATTTCTCAGGCATTACGGTTCGAACACTCGAAGACCTATACGGATTCTCCTACACAGTGGCAGATATGTAAATACGACGTTTACTTCCCATTTCTCATGCATTACGGTTCGAACACTCGAACACCTATACGGATTCTCCTGCACAGTGGCAGATATGTAAATATGGCGTTTACATACCATTTCTCACGCATTACGGTTCGAACACTCGCACACCTATACGGATTCTCCTGCATAGTGGCAGATATGTAAATACGGCATTTACTTACGTATTCTCAGGCATTATGGTTCGAAGACACGAACACCTATACGGATTCTCTTGCACAGTGGCAGATATGTAAATACGGCGTTTACTTACCTATTCTCACGCATTAGGGTTCGAACACTCGAACACCTATACGGATTCTCCTGCACAGTGGCAGATATGTAAATACGGCGTTTACTTACCTATTCTCATGCATTAGGGTTCGAAGACTCGAACACTTATACGGATTCTCTGCACAGTGGCAGATATGTAAATACGACGTTTACTTACCTATTCTCACGCATTATGGTTCGAATACTCGAACACCTATACGGATTCTCCTGTACAGTGGCATATATGTAAATACGGCGTTTACTTACCATTTCTCACGCATTAGGGTTCGAACACTCGAACACCTATACGGATTCTCCTGCACAGTGGCAGATATGTAAATACGGCGTTTAATTACCTATTCTCATGCATTAGGGTTCGAAGACTCGAACACCTATACGGATTCTCCTGCACAGTGGCAGTTATGTAAATACGGCGTTTACTTACCTATTCTCATGCATTAGTGTTCGAAGACTCGAACACCTATACGGATTCTCCTGCACAGTGGTAGATATGTAAATACGGCGTTTACTTACCTATTCTCACGCATTAGGGTTCGAACACTCGAACACCTAGACGGATTCTCCTGCAGAGTGGCAGATATGTAAATACGGTGCTTACTTACCGTTTCTCATACATTACGGTTCGAACACTCGAACACCTATACGGATTCTCCTGCACAGTGGCAGATATGTAAATACGGCGTTTACTTACCATTTCTCAGGCATTACGGTTCGAACACTCGAAGACCTATACGGATTCTCCTACACAGTGGCAGATATGTAAATACGATGTTTACTTCCCATTTCTCATGCATTACGGTTCGAACACTCGAACACCTATACGGATTCTCCTGCACAGTGGCAGATATGTAAATATGGCGTTTACATACCATTTCTCACGCATTACGGTTCGAACACTCGCACACCTATACGGATTCTCCTGCACAGTGGCAGATATGTAAATACGGCATTTACTTACGTATTCTCAGGCATTATGGTTCGAAGACTCGAACACCTATACGGATTCTCCTGCACAGTGGCAGATATGTAAATACGGCGTTTACTTACCTATTCTCACGCATTAGGGTTCGAACACTCGAACACCTATACGGATTCTCCTGCACAGTGGCAGATATGTAAATACGGCGTTTACTTACCTATTCTCATGCATTAGGGTTCGAAGACTCGAACACTTATACGGATTCTCTGCACAGTGGCAGATATGTAAATACGACGTTTACTTACCTATTCTCACGCATTAGGGTTCGAATACTCGAACACCTATACGGATTCTCCTGTACAGTGGCATATATGTAAATACGGCGTTTACTTACCATTTCTCACGCATTAGGGTTCGAACACTCGAACGCCTATACGGATTCTCCTGCACAGTGGCAGATATGTAAATACGGCGTTTAATTACCTATTCTCATGCATTAGGGTTCGAAGACTCGAACACCTATACGGATTCTCCTGCACAGTGGCAGTTATGTAAATACGGCGTTTACTTACCATTTCTCACGCATTAGGGTTCGAACACTCGAACACCTATACGGATTCTCCTGCACAGTGGCAGATATGTAAATACGGCGTTTAATTACCAATTCTCATGCATTATGGTTCGAAGACTCGAACACCTATACGGATTCTCCTGCACAGTGGCAGATATGTAAATACGGCATTTACTTACCATTTCTCACGCATTACGGTTCGTACACTCGCACACCTATACGGATTCTACTGCACAGTGGCAGATATGTAAATACGGCGTTTACTTACCCATTCTCAGGCATTACGGTTCGAAGACTCGAACTCCTATACGGATTCTCCTGCACACTGGCAGATATGTAAATACGGCGTTTACGTACCTATTCTCATGCATTAGGGTTCGAACACTCGAACACCTATACGGATTCTCCTGCACAGTGGCAGATATGTAAATACGGCGTTTACTTACCTATTCTCATGCATTAGGGTTCGAAGACTCGAACACCTATACGGATTCTCTGCACAGTGGCAGATATGTAAATACGGCGTTTACTTACCTATTCTCACGCATTAGGGTTCGAAGACTCGAACACCTATACGGATTCTCCTGCACAGTGGCATATATGTTAATACGGCATTTACATACCATTTCTCACGCATTAGGGTTCGAACACTCGAACACCTATACGGATTCTCCTGCACAGTGGCAGATATGTAAATACGGCGTTTACTTACCTATTCTCATGCATTAGGGTTTGAAGACTCGAACACCTATACGGATTCTCCTGCACAGTGGCAGATATGTAAATACGGCGTTTACTTACCTATTCTCACGCATTAGGGTTCGAACACTCGAACACCTAGACGGATTCTCCTGCAGAGTGGCAGATATGTAAATACGGTGCTTACTTACCGTTTCTCATACATTACGGTTCGAACACTCGAACACCTCTACGGATTCTCCTGCACAGTGGCAGATATGTAAATACGGCGTTTACTTACCCATTCTCATGCATTAGGGTTCGAAGACTCGAACACCTATACGGATTCTCCTTCACTGTGGCAGATATGTAATTACGGCATTTACTTACCATTTCTCACGCATTACGGTTCGAACACTCGAACACCTGTACGGATTCTCCTGCACAGTGGCAGATATGGGAATACGGCGTTTACATACCATTTCTCAGGCATTACGGTTCGAACACTCGAAGACCTATACGGATTCTCCTGCACAGTGGCAGATTTGTAAATACGGCGTTTACTTACCTATTCTCACGCATTAGGGTTCGAACACTCGAACACCTATACGGATTCTCCTGCACAGTGACAGATATGTAAATACGGCGTTTACTTACCTATTGTCAGGCATTATGGTTCGAAGACTCGAACACCTATACGGATTCTCCTGCACAGTGGCAGATATGTAAATACGGCGTTTACTTACCTATTCTCACGCATCAGGGTTCGAACACTCGAACACCTATACGGATTCTCCTGCACAGTGGCAGATATGTAAATACGGCGTTTACTTACCTATTCTCAGTCATTATGGTTCGAAGACTCGAACACATATACGGATTCTCCTATACAGTGGCAGATATGTAAATACGGCATTTTTCTTACCTGTTCTCACGCATTAGGGTTCGAACACTCGAACACCTATACGAATTCTCCTGCACAGTGGCAGATATGTAAATACGGCGTTTACTTACCTATTCTCATGCATTAGGGTTCGAAGACTCGAACACCTATACGGATTCTCTGCACAGTGGCAGATATGTAAATACGGCGTTTACTTACCATTTCTCTGGCATTACGGTTCGAACACTCGAAGACCTATACGGATTCTCCTACACAGTGGCATATATGTAAATACGGCGTTTACTTACCATTTCTCACGCATTAGGTTCGAACACTCGAACACCTATACGGATTCTCCTGCGCAGTGGCAGATATCTAAATACGGCGTTTAATTACCTATTCTCATGCATTAGGGTTCGAAGACTCGAACACCTATACGGATTCTCCTGCACAGTGGCAGTTATGTAAATACGGCGTTTACTTACCATTTCTCACGTATTACGGTTCGAACACTCGAACACCTATACGGATTCTCCTGCACAGTGGCAGATATGTAAATACGGCGTTTACTTACCATTTCTCTGGCATTACGGTTCGAACACTCGAAGACCTATACGGATTCTCCTACACAGTGGCAGATATGTAAATACGGCGTTTACTTACCATTTCTCATGCATTACGGTTCGAACACTCGAACACCTATACGGATTCTCCTACACAGTGGCAGATATGTAAATACGGCATTTACTTACTATTTCTCACGCATTACGGTTCGTACACTCGCACACCTATACGGATTCTACTGCACAGTGGCAGATATGTAAATACGGCGTTTACTTACCTATTCTCAGGCATTATGGTTCGAAGACTCGAACTCCTATACGGATTCTCCTGCACAATGGCAGATATGTAAATACGGCGTTTACGTACCTATTCTCACGCATTAGGGTTCGAACACTCGAACACCTATACGGATTCTCCTGCACAGTGGCAGATATGTAAATACGGCATTTACTTACCTTTCTCTCATGCATTAGGGTTCGAAGACTCGAACACCTATACGGATTCTCTGCACAGTGGCAGATATGTAAATACGGCGTTTACTTACCTATTCTCACGCATTAGGGTTCGAAGACTCGAACACCTATACGGATTCTCCTGCACAGTGGCATATATGTAAATACGGCATTTACTTACCATTTCTCACGCATTAGGGTTCGAACACTCGAACACCTATACGGATTCTCCTGCACAGTGGCAGATATGTAAATACGGCGTTTACTTACCATTTCTCATGCATTACGGTTTGAACACTCGAACACCTATACGGATTCTCCTGCACAGTGGCAGATATGTAAATATGGCGTTTACATACCATTTCTCACGCATTACGGTTCGAACGCTCGCACACCTATACGGATTCTCCTGCACAGTGGCAGATATGTAAATACGGCATTTACTTACCTATTCTCAGGCTATATGGTTCGAAGACTCGAACACCTATACGGATTCTCCTGCACAGTGGCAGATATGTAAATACGGCGTTTACTTACCTATTCTCACGCATTAGGGTTCGAACACTCGAACACCTATACGGATTCTCCTGCACAGTGGCAGATATGTAAATACGGCGTTTACTTACCTATTCTCATGCATTAGGGTTCGAAGACTCGAACACTTATACGGATTCTCTGCACAGTGGCAGATATGTAAATACGACGTTTACTTACCTATTCTCACGCATTAGGGTTCGAATACTCAAACACCTATACGGATTCTCCTGCACAGTGGCATATATGTAAATACGGCGTTTACTTACCATTTCTCACGCATTAGGGTTCGACCACTCGAACACCTATACGGATTCTTCTGCACAGTGGCAGATATGTAAATACGGCGTTTAATTACCTATTCTCATGCATTAGGGTTCGAAGACTCGAACACCTATACGGATTCTCCTGCACAGTGGCAGTTATGTAAATACGGCGTTTACTTACCATTTCTCACGCATTACAGTTCGAACACTCGAACACCTATACGGATTCTCCTGCATAGTGGCAGATATGTAAATACGGCGTTTACTTACCATTTCTCTGGCATTACGGTTCAAACACTCGAAGACCTATACGGATTCTCCTACACAGTGGTAGATATGTAAATACGGCGTTTACTTACCATTTCTCATGCATTACGGTTCGAACACTCGAACACCTATACGGATTCTCCTGCACAGTGGCAGATATGTAAATACGACATTTACTTACCATTTCTCACGCATTACGGTTCGTACGCTCGCACACCTATACGGATTCTACTGCACAGTGGCAGATATGCAAATACGGCGTTTACTTACCTATTCTCAGGCATTATGGTTCGAAGACTCGAACGCCTATACGGATTCTCCTGCACAATGGCAGATATGTAAATACGGCGTTTACGTACCTATTCTCACGCATTAGGGTTCGAACACTCGAACACCTATACGGATTCTCCTGCACAGTGGCAGATATGTAAATACGGCGTTTACTTACCTATTCTCATGCATTAGGGTTCGAAGACTCGAACACCTATACGGATTCTCTGCACAGTGGCAGATATGTAAATACGGCGTTTACTTACCAATTCTCACGCATTAGGGTGCGAAGACTCGAACACCTATACGGATTCTCCTGCACAGTGGCATATATGCAAATACGGCATTTACTTACCATTTCTCACGCATTAGGGTTCGAACACTCGAACACCTATACGGATTCTCCTGCACAGTGGCAGATATGTAAATACGGCGTTTACTTACCATTTCTAATGCATTACGGTTCGAACACTCAAAGACCTATACGGATTCTCCTACACAGTGGCAGATATGTAAATACGGCATTTACTTACCTTTCTCTCATGCATTAGGGTTCGAAGACTCGAACACCTATACGGATTCTCTGCACAGTGGCAGACATGTAAATACGGCGTTTACTTACCTATTCTCACGCATTAGGGTTCGAAGACTCGAACACCTATACGGATTCTCCTGCACAGTGGCATATATGTAAATACGGCATTTACTTACCATTTCTCACGCATTAGGGTTCGAACACTCGAACACCTATACGGATTCTCCTGCACAGTGGCAGATATGTAAATACGGCGTTTACTTACCATTTCTCATGCATTACGGTTCGAACACTCGAAGACCTATACGGATTCTCCTACACAGTGGCAGATATGTAAATACGACGTTTACTTCCCATTTCTCATGCATTACGGTTCGAACACTCGAACACCTATACGGATTCTCCTGCACAGTGGCAGATATGTAAATATGGCGTTTACATACCATTTCTCACGCATTACGGTTCGTACGCTCGCACACCTATACGGATTCTACTGCACAGTGGCAGATATGCAAATACGGCATTTACTTACCTATTCTCAGGCATTATGGTTCGAAGACTCGAACTCCTATACGGATTCTCCTGCACAATGGCAGATATGTAAATACGGCGTTTACGTACCTATTCTCACGCATTAGGGTTCAAACACTCGAACACCTATACGGATTCTCCTGCACAGTGGCAGATATGTAAATACGGCGTTTACTTACCTATTCTCATGCATTAGGGTTCGAAGACGCGAACACCTATACGGATTCTCTGCACAGTGGCAGATATGTAAATACGGCGTTTACTTACCATTTCTCACGCATTAGGGTGCGAAGACTCGAACACCTATACGGATTCTCCTGCACAGTGGCATATATGTAAATACGACATTTACTTACCATTTCTCACGCATTAGGGTTCGACCACTCGAACACCTACACGGATTCTTCTGCACAGTGGCAGATATGTAAATACGGCGTTTAATTACCTATTCTCATGCATTAGGGTTCAAAGACTCGAACACCTATACGGATTCTCCTGCACAGTGGCAGTTATGTAAATACGGCGTTTAAATACCATTTCTCGCGCATTACGGTTCGAACACTCGAACACCTATACGGATTCTCCTGCATAGTGGCAGATATGTAAATACGGCGTTTACTTACCATTTCTCTGGCATTACGGTTCGAACACTCGAAGACCTATACGGATTCTCCTACACAGTGGCAGATATTTAAATACGGCGTTTACTTACCATTTCTCATGCATTACGGTTCGAACACTCGAACACCTATACGGATTCTCCTGCACAGTGGCAGATATGTAAATACGACATTTACTTACCATTTCTCACGCATTACGGTTCGTACGCTCGCACATCTATACGGATTCTACTGCACAGTGGCAGATATGCAAATACGGCGTTTACTTACCTATTCTCAGGCATTATGGTTCGAAGACTCGAACTCCTATACAGATTCTCCTGCACAATGGCAGATATGTAAATACGGCGTTTACGTACCTATTCTCACGCATTAGGGTTCGAACACTCGAACACCTATACGGATTCTCCTGCACAGTGGCAGATATGTAAATACGGCGTTTACTTACCTATTCTCATGCATTAGGGTTCGAAGACTCGAACACCTATACGGATTCTCTGCACAGTGGCAGATATGTAAATACGGCGTTTACTTACCAATTCTCACGCATTAGGGTGCGAAGACTCGAACACCTATACGGATTCTCCTGCACAGTGGCATATATGTAAATACGACATTTACTTACCATTTCTCACGCATTAGGGTTCGAACACTCGAACACCTATACGGATTCTCCTGCACAGTGGCAGATATGTAAATACGGCGTTTACTTACCTATTCTCATGCATTAGGGTTCGAAGACTCGAACCCCTATACGGATTCTCCTGCACAGTGGCAGATATGTAAATACGGCGTTTACTTACCTATTATCACGCATTAGGGTTCGAACACTCGAACACCTAGACGGATTCTCCTGCAGAGTGGCAGATATGTAAATACGGTGCTTACTTACCGTTTCTCATACATTACGGTTCGAACACTCGAACACCTATACGGATTCTCCTGCACAGTGGCAGATATGTAAATACGGCGTTTACTTACCATTTCTCAGGCATTACGGTTCGAACACTCGAAGCCCTATACGGATTCTCCTACACAGTGGTAGATATGTAAATACGACGTTTACTTCCCATTTCTCATGCATTACGGTTCGAACACTCGAACACCTATACGGATTCTCCTGCACAGTGGCAGATATGTAAATATGGCGTTTACATACCATTTCTCACGCATTACGGTTCGAACACTCGCACACCTATACGGATTCTCCTGCACAGTGGCAGATATGTAAATACGGCATTTACTTACCTATTCTCAAGCATTATGGTTCGAAGACTCGAACACCTATACGGATTCTCCTGCACAGTGGCAGATATGTAAATACGGCGTTTACTTACCTATTCTCACGCATTAGGGTTCGAACACTCGAACACCTATACGGATTCTCCTGCACAGTGGCAGATATGTAAATACGGCGTTTACTTACCTATTCTCATGCATTAGGGTTCGAAGACTCGAACACTTATACGGATTCTCTGCACAGTGGCAGATATGTAAATACGACGTTTACTTACCTATTCTCACGCATTAGTGTTCGAATACTCGAACACCTATACGGATTCTCCTGTACAGTGGCATATATGTAAATACGGCGTTTACTTACCATTTCTCACGCATTAGGGTTCGGACACTCGAACACCTATACGGATTCTCCTGCACAGTGGCAGATATGTAAATACGGCGTTTAATTACCTATTCTCATGCATTAGGGTTCGAAGACTCGAACACCTATACGGATTCTCCTGCACAGTGGCAGTTATGTAAATACGGCGTTTACTTACCATTTCTCACGCATTACGGTTCGAACACTCGAACACCTATACGGATTCTCCTGCACAGTGGCAGATATGTAAATACGGCGTTTACTTACCATTTCTTTGGCATTACGGTTCGAACACTCGAAGACCTATACGGATTCTCCTACACAGTGGCAGATATGTAAATACGGCGTTTACTTGCCATTTCTCATGCATTACGGTTCGAACACTCGAACACCTATACGGATTCTCCTGCACAGTGGCAGATATGTAAATACGGCATTTACTTACCATTTCTCACGCATTACGGTTCGTACACTCGCACACCTATACGGATTCTACTGCACAGTGGCAGATATGTAAATACGGCGTTTACTTACCCATTCTCAGGCATTACGGTTCGAAGACTCGAACTCCTATACGGATTCTCCTGCACAATGGCAGATATGTAAATACGGCGTTTACGTACCTATTCTCACGCATTAGGGTTCGAACACTCGAACACCTATACGGATTCTCCTGCACAGTGGCAGATATGTAAATACGGCGTTTACTTACCTATTCTCATGCATTAGGGTTCGAAGACTCGAACACCTATACGGATTCTCTGCACAGTGGCAGATATGTAAATACGGCGTTTACTTACCTATTCTCACGCATTAGGGTTCGAAGACTCGAACACCTATACGGATTCTCCTGCACAGTGGCATATATGTAAATACGGCATTTACTTACCATTTCTCACGCATTAGGGTTCGAAGACTCGAACACCTATACGGATTCTCCTGCACAGTGGCAGATATGTAAATACGGCGTTTACTTACCTATTCTCATGCATTAGGGTTCGAAGACTCGAACACCTATACGGATTCTCCTGCACAGTGGCAGATATGTAAATACGGCGTTTACTTACCTATTCTCACGCATTAGGGTTCGAACACTCGAACACCTATACGGATTCTCCTGCACAGTGGCAGATATGTAAATACGGCGTTTACTTACCATTTCTCAGGCATTACGGTTCGAACACTCGAAGACCTATACGGATTCTCCTACACAGTGGTAGATATGTAAATACGACGTTTACTTCCCATTTCTCATGCATTACGGTTCGAACACTCGAACACCTATACGGTTTCTCCTGCAAAGTGGCAGATATGTAAATATGGCGTTTACATACCATTTCTCACGCATTACGGTTCGAACACTCGCACACCTATACGGATTCTCCTGCACAGTGGCAGATATGTAAATACGGCATTTACTTACCTATTCTCAGGCATTATGGTTCGAAGACTCGAACACCTATACGGATTCTCCTGCACAGTGGCAGATATGTAAATACGGCGTTTACTTACCTATTCTCACGCATTAGGGTTCGAACACTCGAACACCTATACGGATTCTCCTGCACAGTGGCAGATATGTAAATACGGCGTTTACTTACCTATTCTCATGCATTAGGGTTCGAAGACTCGAACACTTATACGGATTCTCTGCACAGTGGCAGATATGTAAATACGACATTTACTTACCTATTCTCACGCATTAGGGTTCGAATACTCGAACACCTATACGGATTCTCCTGCACAGTGGCATATATGTAAATACGGCGTTTACTTACCATTTCTCACGCATTAGGGTTCGACCACTCGAACACCTATACGGATTCTTCTGCACAGTGGCAGATATGTAAATACGGCGTTTAATTACCTATTCTCATGCATTAGGGTTCGAAGACTCGAACTCCTATACGGATTCTCCTGCACAGTGGCAGTTACATAAATACGGCGTTTACTTACCATTTCTCACGCATTACGGTTCGAACACTCGAACACCTATACGGATTCTCCTGCACAGTGGCAGATATGTAAATACGGCGTTTACTTACCATTTCTTTGGCATTACGGTTCGAACACTCGAAGACCTATACGGATTCTCCTACACAGTGGCAGATATGTAAATACGGCGTTTACTTACCATTTCTCACGCATTAGGGTTCGACCACTCGAACACCTATACGGATTCTTCTGCACAGTGGCAGATATGTAAATACGGCGTTTAATTACCTATTCTCATGCATTAGGGTTCGAAGACTCGAACACCTATACGGATTCTCCTGCACAGTGGCAGTTACGTAAATACGGCGTTTACTTACCATTTCTCACGCATTACGGTTCGAACACTCGAACACGTATACGGATTCTCCTGCACAGTGGCAGATATGTAAATACGGCGTTTACTTACCATTTCTTTGGCATTACGGTTCGAACACTCGAAGACCTATACGGATTCTCCTACACAGTGGCAGATATGTAAATACGGCGTTTACTTACCATTTCTCATGCATTACGGTTCGAACACTCGAACACCTATACGGATTCTCCTGCACAGTGGCAGATATGTAAATACGGCATTTACTTACCATTTCTCACGCATTACGGTTCGTACACTCGCACACCTATACGGATTCTACTGCACAGTGGCAGATATGTAAATACGGCGTTTACTTACCCATTCTCAGGCATTACGGTTCGAAGACTCGAACTCCTATACGGATTCTCCTGCACAATGGCAGATATGTAAATACGGCGTTTACGTACCTATTCTCACGCATTAGGGTTCGAACACTCGAACACCTATACGGATTCTCCTGCACAGTGGCAGATATGTAAATACGGCGTTTACTTACCTATTCTCATGCATTAGGGTTCGAAGACTCGAACACCTATACGGATTCTCTGCACAGTGGCAGATATGTAAATACGGCGTTTACTTACCTATTCTCACGCATTAGGGTTCGAAGACTCGAACACCTATACGGATTCTCCTGCACAGTGGCATATATGTAAATACGGCATTTACTTACCATTTCTCACGCATTAGGGTTCGAACACTCGAACACCTATACGGATTCTCCTGCACAGTGGCAGATATGTAAATACGGCGTTTACTTACCTATTCTCATGCATTAGGGTTCGAAGACTCGAACACCTATACGGATTCTCCTGCACAGTGGCAGATATGTAAATACGGCGTTTACTTACCTATTCTCACGCATTAGGGTTCGAACACTCGAACACCTATACGGATTCTCCTGCACAGTGGCAGATATGTAAATACGGCGTTTACTTACCATTTCTCAGGCATTACGGTTCGAACACTCGAAGACCTATACGGATTCTCCTCCACAGTGGTAGATATGTAAATACGACGTTTACTTCCCATTTCTCATGCATTACGGTTCGAACACTCGAACACCTATACGGTTTCTCCTGCACAGTGGCAGATATGTAAATATGGCGTTTACATACCATTTCTCACGCATTACGGTTCGAACACTCGCACACCTATACGGATTCTCCTGCACAGTGGCAGATATGTAAATACGGCATTTACTTACCTATTCTCAGGCATTATGGTTCGAAGACTCGAACACCTATACGGATTCTCCTGCACAGTGGCAGATATGTAAATACGGCGTTTACTTACCTATTCTCAAGCATTATGGTTCGAAGACTCGAACACCTATACGGATTCTCCTGCACAGTGGCAGATATGTAAATACGGCGTTTACTTACCATTTCTCAGGCATTACGGTTCGAACACTCGAAGACCTATACGGATTCTCCTACACAGTGGTAGATATGTAAATACGACGTTTACTTCCCATTTCTCATGCATTACGGTTCGAACACTCGAACACCTATACGGTTTCTCCTGCACAGTGGCAGATATGTAAATATGGCGTTTACATACCATTTCTCACGCATTACGGTTCGAACACTCGCACACCTATACGGATTCTCCTGCACAGTGGCAGATATGTAAATACGGCATTTACTTACCTATTCTCAGGCATTATGGTTCGAAGACTCGAACACCTATACGGATTCTCCTGCACAGTGGCAGATATGTAAATACGGCGTTTACTTACCTATTCTCAAGCATTATGGTTCGAAGACTCGAACACCTATACGGATTCTCCTGCACAGTGGCAGATATGTAAATACGGCGTTTACTTACCTATTCTCACGCATTAGGGTTCGAACACTCGAACACCTATACGGATTCTCCTGCACAGTGGCAGATATGTAAATACGGCGTTTACTTACCTATTCTCATGCATTAGGGTTCGAAGACTCGAACACCTATACGGATTCTCTGCACAGTGGCAGATATGTAAATACGGCGTTTACTTACCTATTCTCACGCATTAGGGTTCGAAGACTCGAACACCTATACGGATTCTCCTGCACAGTGGCATATATGTAAATACGGCATTTACTTACCATTTCTCACGCATTAGGGTTCGAAGACTCGAACACCTATACGGATTCTCCTGCACAGTGGCAGATATGTAAATACGGCGTTTACTTACCTATTCTCATGCATTAGGGTTCGAAGACTCGAACACCTATACGGATTCTCCTGCACAGTGGCAGATATGTAAATACGGCGTTTACTTACCTATTCTCACGCATTAGGGTTCGAACACTCGAACACCTATACGGATTCTCCTGCACAGTGGCAGATATGTAAATACGGCGTTTACTTACCATTTCTCAGGCATTACGGTTCGAACACTCGAAGACCTATACGGATTCTCCTACACAGTGGTAGATATGTAAATACGACGTTTACTTCCCATTTCTCATGCATTACGGTTCGAACACTCGAACACCTATACGGTTTCTCCTGCAAAGTGGCAGATATGTAAATATGGCGTTTACATACCATTTCCCACGCATTACGGTTCGAACACTCGCACACCTATACGGATTCTCCTGCACAGTGGCAGATATGTAAATACGGCATTTACTTACCTATTCTCAGGCATTATGGTTCGAAGACTCGAACACCTATACGGATTCTCCTGCACAGTGGCAGATATGTAAATACGGCGTTTACTTACCTATTATCACGCATTAGGGTTCGAACACTCGAACACCTAGACGGATTCTCCTGCAGAGTGGCAGATATGTAAATACGGTGCTTACTTACCGTTTCTCATACATTACGGTTCGAACACTCGAACACCTATACGGATTCTCCTGCACAGTGGCAGATATGTAAATACGGCGTTTACTTACCATTTCTCAGGCATTACGGTTCGAACACTCGAAGCCCTATACGGATTCTCCTACACAGTGGTAGATATGTAAATACGACGTTTACTTCCCATTTCTCATGCATTACGGTTCGAACACTCGAACACCTATACGGATTCTCCTGCACAGTGGCAGATATGTAAATATGGCGTTTACATACCATTTCTCACGCATTACGGTTCGAACACTCGCACACCTATACGGATTATCCTGCACAGTGGCAGATATGTAAATACGGCATTTACTTACCTATTCTCAAGCATTATGGTTCGAAGACTCGAACACCTATACGGATTCTCCTGCACAGTGGCAGATATGTAAATACGGCGTTTACTTACCTATTCTCACGCATTAGGGTTCGAACACTCGAACACCTATACGGATTCTCCTGCACAGTGGCAGATATGTAAATACGGCGTTTACTTACCATTTCTCAGGCATTACGGTTCGAACACTCGAAGACCTATACGGATTCTCCTACACAGTGGTAGATATGTAAATACGACGTTTACTTCCCATTTCTCATGCATTACGGTTCGAACACTCGAACACCTATACGGTTTCTCCTGCAAAGTGGCAGATATGTAAATATGGCGTTTACATACCATTTCCCACGCATTACGGTTCGAACACTCGCACACCTATACGGATTCTCCTGCACAGTGGCAGATATGTAAATACGGCATTTACTTACCTATTCTCAGGCATTATGGTTCGAAGACTCGAACACCTATACGGATTCTCCTGCACAGTGGCAGATATGTAAATACGGCGTTTACTTACCTATTATCACGCATTAGGGTTCGAACACTCGAACACCTAGACGGATTCTCCTGCAGAGTGGCAGATATGTAAATACGGTGCTTACTTACCGTTTCTCATACATTACGGTTCGAACACTCGAACACCTATACGGATTCTCCTGCACAGTGGCAGATATGTAAATACGGCGTTTACTTACCATTTCTCAGGCATTACGGTTCGAACACTCGAAGCCCTATACGGATTCTCCTACACAGTGGTAGATATGTAAATACGACGTTTACTTCCCATTTCTCATGCATTACGGTTCGAACACTCGAACACCTATACGGATTCTCCTGCACAGTGGCAGATATGTAAATATGGCGTTTACATACCATTTCTCACGCATTACGGTTCGAACACTCGCACACCTATACGGATTATCCTGCACAGTGGCAGATATGTAAATACGGCATTTACTTACCTATTCTCAAGCATTATGGTTCGAAGACTCGAACACCTATACGGATTCTCCTGCACAGTGGCAGATATGTAAATACGGCGTTTACTTACCTATTCTCACGCATTAGGGTTCGAACACTCGAACACCTATACGGATTCTCCTGCACAGTGGCAGATATGTAAATACGGCGTTTACTTACCTATTCTCATGCATTAGGGTTCGAAGACTCGAACACTTATACGGAATCTCTGCACAGTGGCAGATATGTAAATACGACGTTTACTTACCTATTCTCACGCATTAGGGTTCGAATACTCGAACACCTATACGGATTCTCCTGTACAGTGGCATATATGTAAATACGGCGTTTACTTACCATTTCTCACGCATTAGGGTTCGGACACTCGAACACCTATACGGATTCTCCTGCACAGTGGCAGATATGTAAATACGGCGTTTAATTACCTATT
Organism: Camellia granthamiana; assembly: GCA_036172215.1. Lineage (NCBI taxonomy): Eukaryota > Viridiplantae > Streptophyta > Magnoliopsida > Ericales > Theaceae > Camellia > Camellia granthamiana. Next base: position 187,316 of record JAXFYN010000150.1, read on the forward strand.
CTCATGCATTAGGGTTCGAAGACTCGAACACCTATACGGATTCTCCTGCACAGTGGCAGTTATGTAAATACGGCGTTTACTTACCATTTCTCACGCATTACGGTTCGAACACTCGAACACCTATACGGATTCTCCTGCACAGTGGCAGATATGTAAATACGGCGTTTACTTACCATTTCTTTGGCATTACGGTTCGAACACTCGAAGACCTATACGGATTCTCCTACACAGTGGCAGATATGTAAATACGGCGTTTACTTGCCATTTCTCATGCATTACGGTTCGAACACTCGAACACCTATACGGATTCTCCTGCACAGTGGCAGATATGTAAATACGGCATTTACTTACCATTTCTCACGCATTACGGTTCGTACACTCGCACACCTATACGGATTCTACTGCACAGTGGCAGATATGTAAATACGGCGTTTACTTACCCATTCTCAGGCATTACGGTTCGAAGACTCGAACTCCTATACGGATTCTCCTGCACAATGGCAGATATGTAAATACGGCGTTTACGTACCTATTCTCACGCATTAGGGTTCGAACACTCGAACACCTATACGGATTCTCCTGCACAGTGGCAGATATGTAAATACGGCGTTTACTTACCTATTCTCATGCATTAGGGTTCGAAGACTCGAACACCTATACGGATTCTCTGCACAGTGGCAGATATGTAAATACGGCGTTTACTTACCTATTCTCACGCATTAGGGTTCGAAGACTCGAACACCTATACGGATTCTCCTGCACAGTGGCATATATGTAAATACGGCATTTACTTACCATTTCTCACGCATTAGGGTTCGAAGACTCGAACACCTATACGGATTCTCCTGCACAGTGGCAGATATGTAAATACGGCGTTTACTTACCTATTCTCATGCATTAGGGTTCGAAGACTCGAACACCTATACGGATTCTCCTGCACAGTGGCAGATATGTAAATACGGCGTTTACTTACCTATTCTCACGCATTAGGGTTCGAACACTCGAACACCTATACGGATTCTCCTGCACAGTGGCAGATATGTAAATACGGCGTTTACTTACCATTTCTCAGGCATTACGGTTCGAACACTCGAAGACCTATACGGATTCTCCTACACAGTGGTAGATATATAAATACGACGTTTACTTCCCATTTCTCATGCATTACGGTTCGAACACTCGAACACCTATACGGTTTCTCCTGCAAAGTGGCAGATATGTAAATATGGCGTTTACATACCATTTCTCACGCATTACGGTTCGAACACTCGCACACCTATACGGATTCTCCTGCACAGTGGCAGATATGTAAATACGGCATTTACTTACCTATTCTCAGGCATTATGGTTCGAAGACTCGAACACCTATACGGATTCTCCTGCACAGTGGCAGATATGTAAATACGGCGTTTACTTACCTATTCTCACGCATTAGGGTTCGAACACTCGAACACCTATACGGATTCTCCTGCACAGTGGCAGATATGTGAATACGGCGTTTACTTACCTATTCTCATGCATTAGGGTTCGAAGACTCGAACACTTATACGGATTCTCTGCACAGTGGCAGATATGTAAATACGACATTTACTTACCTATTCTCACGCATTAGGGTTCGAATACTCGAACACCTATACGGATTCTCCTGCACAGTGGCATATATGTAAATACGGCGTTTACTTACCATTTCTCACGCATTAGGGTTCGACCACTCGAACACCTATACGGATTCTTCTGCACAGTGGCAGATATGTAAATACGGCGTTTAATTACCTATTCTCATGCATTAGGGTTCGAAGACTCGAACACCTATACGGATTCTCCTGCACAGTGGCAGTTACATAAATACGGCGTTTACTTACCATTTCTCACGCATTACGGTTCGAACACTCGAACACCTATACGGATTCTCCTGCACAGTGGCAGATATGTAAATACGGCGTTTACTTACCATTTCTTTGGCATTACGGTTCGAACACTCGAAGACCTATACGGATTCTCCTACACAGTGGCAGATATGTAAATACGGCGTTTACTTACCATTTCTCACGCATTAGGGTTCGACCACTCGAACACCTATACGGATTCTCCTGCACAGTGGCAGATATGTAAATACGGCGTTTAATTACCTATTCTCATGCATTAGGGTTCGAAGACTCGAACACCTATACGGATTCTCCTGCACAGTGGCAGTTATGTAAATACGGCGTTTACTTACCATTTCTCACGCATTACGGTTCGAACACTCGAACACCTATACGGATTCTCCTGCACAGTGGCAGATATGTAAATACGGCGTTTACTTACCATTTCTTTGGCATTACGGTTCGAACACTCGAAGACCTATACGGATTCTCCTACACAGTGGCAGATATGTAAATACGGCGTTTACTTGCCATTTCTCATGCATTACGGTTCGAACACTCGAACACCTATACGGATTCTCCTGCACAGTGGCAGATATGTAAATACGGCATTTACTTACCATTTCTCACGCATTACGGTTCGTACACTCGCACACCTATACGGATTCTACTGCACAGTGGCAGATATGTAAATACGGCGTTTACTTACCCATTCTCAGGCATTACGGTTCGAAGACTCGAACTCCTATACGGATTCTCCTGCACAATGGCAGATATGTAAGTACGGCGTTTACGTACCTATTCTCACGCATTAGGGTTCGAACACTCGAACACCTATACGGATTCTCCTGCACAGTGGCAGATATGTAAATACGGCGTTTACTTACCTATTCTCATGCATTAGGGTTCGAAGACTCGAACACCTATACGGATTCTCTGCACAGTGGCAGATATGTAAATACGGCGTTTACTTACCTATTCTCACGCATTAGGGTTCGAAGACTCGAACACCTATACGGATTCTCCTGCACAGTGGCATATATGTAAATACGGCATTTACTTACCATTTCTCACGCATTAGGGTTCGAAGACTCGAACACCTATACGGATTCTCCTGCACAGTGGCAGATATGTAAATACGGCGTTTACTTACCTATTCTCATGCATTAGGGTTCGAAGACTCGAACACCTATACGGATTCTCCTGCACAGTGGCAGATATGTAAATACGGCGTTTACTTACCTATTCTCACGCATTAGGGTTCGAACACTCGAACACCTATACGGATTCTCCTGCACAGTGGCAGATATGTAAATACGGCGTTTACTTACCATTTCTCAGGCATTACGGTTCGAACACTCGAAGACCTATACGGATTCTCCTACACAGTGGTAGATATGTAAATACGACGTTTACTTCCCATTTCTCATGCATTACGGTTCGAACACTCGAACACCTATACGGTTTCTCCTGCAAAGTGGCAGATATGTAAATATGGCGTTTACATACCATTTCTCACGCATTACGGTTCGAACACTCGCACACCTATACGGATTCTCCTGCACAGTGGCAGATATGTAAATACGGCATTTACTTACCTATTCTCAGGCATTATGGTTCGAAGACTCGAACACCTATACGGATTCTCCTGCACAGTGGCAGATATGTAAATACGGCGTTTACTTACCTATTCTCACGCATTAGGGTTCGACCACTCGAACACCTATACGGATTCTTCTGCACAGTGGCAGATATGTAAATACGGCGTTTAATTACCTATTCTCATGCATTAGGGTTCGAAGACTCGAACACCTATACGGATTCTCCTGCACAGTGGCAGTTACATAAATACGGCGTTTACTTACCATTTCTCACGCATTACGGTTCGAACACTCGAACACCTATACGGATTCTCCTGCACAGTGGCAGATATGTAAATACGGCGTTTACTTACCATTTCTTTGGCATTACGGTTCGAACACTCGAAGACCTATACGGATTCTCCTACACAGTGGCAGATATGTAAATACGGCGTTTACTTACCATTTCTCACGCATTAGGGTTCGACCACTCGAACACCTATACGGATTCTTCTGCACAGTGGCAGATATGTAAATACGGCGTTTAATTACCTATTCTCATGCATTAGGGTTCGAAGACTCGAACACCTATACGGATTCTCCTGCACAGTGGCAGTTACGTAAATACGACGTTTACCTACCATTTCTCACGCATTACGGTTCGAACACTCGAACACGTATACGGATTCTCCTGCACAGTGGCAGATATGTAAATACGGCGTTTACTTACCATTTCTTTGGCATTACGGTTCGAACACTCGAAGACCTATACGGATTCTCCTACACAGTGGCAGATATGTAAATACGGCGTTTACTTACCATTTCTCATGCATTACGGTTCGAACACTCGAACACCTATACGGATTCTCCTGCACAGTGGCAGATATGTAAATACGGCATTTACTTACCATTTCTCACGCATTACGGTTCGTACACTCGCACACCTATACGGATTCTACTGCACAGTGGCAGATATGTAAATACGGCGTTTACTTACCCATTCTCAGGCATTACGGTTCGAAGACTCGAACTCCTATACGGATTCTCCTGCACAATGGCAGATATGTAAATACGGCGTTTACGTACCTATTCTCACGCATTAGGGTTCGAACACTCGAACACCTATACGGATTCTCCTGCACAGTGGCAGATATGTAAATACGGCGTTTACTTACCTATTCTCATGCATTAGGGTTCGAAGACTCGAACACCTATACGGATTCTCTGCACAGTGGCAGATATGTAAATACGGCGTTTACTTACCTATTCTCACGCATTAGGGTTCGAAGACTCGAACACCTATACGGATTCTCCTGCACAGTGGCATATATGTAAATACGGCATTTACTTACCATTTCTCACGCATTAGGGTTCGAACACTCGAACACCTATACGGATTCTCCTGCACAGTGGCAGATATGTAAATACGGCGTTTACTTACCTATTCTCATGCATTAGGGTTCGAAGACTCGAACACCTATACGGATTCTCCTGCACAGTGGCAGATATGTAAATACGGCGTTTACTTACCTATTCTCACGCATTAGGGTTCGAACACTCGAACACCTATACGGATTCTCCTGCACAGTGGCAGATATGTAAATACGGCGTTTACTTACCATTTCTCAGGCATTACGGTTCGAACACTCGAAGACCTATACGGATTCTCCTACACAGTGGTAGATATGTAAATACGACGTTTACTTCCCATTTCTCATGCATTACGGTTCGAACACTCGAACACCTATACGGTTTCTCCTGCACAGTGGCAGATATGTAAATATGGCGTTTACATACCATTTCTCACGCATTACGGTTCGAACACTCGCACACCTATACGGATTCTCCTGCACAGTGGCAGATATGTAAATACGGCATTTACTTACCTATTCTCAGGCATTATGGTTCGAAGACTCGAACACCTATACGGATTCTCCTGCACAGTGGCAGATATGTAAATACGGCGTTTACTTACCTATTCTCAAGCATTATGGTTCGAAGACTCGAACACCTATACGGATTCTCCTGCACAGTGGCAGATATGTAAATACGGCGTTTACTTACCTATTCTCACGCATTAGGGTTCGAACACTCGAACACCTATACGGATTCTCCAGCACAGTGGCAGATATGTAAATACGGCGTTTACTTACCTATTCTCATGCATTAGGGTTCGAAGACTCAAACACTTATACGGATTCTCTGCACAGTGGCAGATATGTAAATACGACGTTTACTTACCTATTCTCACGCATTAGGGTTCGAATACTCGAACACCTATACGGATTCTCCTGTACAGTGGCATATATGTAAATACGGCGTTTACTTACCATTTCTCACGCATTAGGGTTCGGACACTCGAACACCTATACGGATTCTCCTGCACAGTGGCAGATATGCAAATACGGCGTTTAATTACCTATTCTCATGCATTAGGGTTCGAAGACTCGAACACCTATACGGATTCTCCTGCACAGTGGCAGTTATGTAAATACGGCGTTTACTTACCATTTCTCACGCATTACGGTTCGAACACTCGAACACCTATACGGATTCTCCTGCACAGTGGCAGATATGTAAATACGGCGTTTACTTACCTATTCTCATGCATTAGGGTTCGAAGACTCGAACACCTATACGGATTCTCTGCACAGTGGCAGATATGTAAATACGGCGTTTACTTACCTATTCTCACGCATTAGGGTTCGAAGACTCGAACACCTATACGGATTCTCCTGCACAGTGGCATATATGTAAATACGGCATTTACTTACCATTTCTCACGCATTAGGGTTCGAAGACTCGAACACCTATACGGATTCTCCTGCACAGTGGCAGATATGTAAATACGGCGTTTACTTACCTATTCTCATGCATTAGGGTTCGAAGACTCGAACACCTATACGGATTCTCCTGCACAGTGGCAGATATGTAAATACGGCGTTTACTTACCTATTCTCACGCATTAGGGTTCGAACACTCGAACACCTATACGGATTCTCCTGCACAGTGGCAGATATGTAAATACGGCGTTTACTTACCATTTCTCAGGCATTACGGTTCGAACACTCGAAGACCTATACGGATTCTCCTACACAGTGGTAGATATGTAAATACGACGTTTACTTCCCATTTCTCATGCATTACGGTTCGAACACTCGAACACCTATACGGTTTCTCCTGCAAAGTGGCAGATATGTAAATATGGCGTTTACATACCATTTCCCACGCATTACGGTTCGAACACTCGCACACCTATACGGATTCTCCTGCACAGTGGCAGATATGTAAATACGGCATTTACTTACCTATTCTCAGGCATTATGGTTCGAAGACTCGAACACCTATACGGATTCTCCTGCACAGTGGCAGATATGTAAATACGGCGTTTACTTACCTATTCTCACGCATTAGGGTTCGAACACTCGAACACCTATACGGATTCTCCTGCACAGTGGCAGATATGTAAATACGGCGTTTACTTACCTATTCTCATGCATTAGGGTTCGAAGACTCGAACACTTATACGGATTCTCTGCACAGTGGCAGATATGTAAATACGACATTTACTTACCTATTCTCACGCATTAGGGTTCGAATACTCGAACACCTATACGGATTCTCCTGCACAGTGGCATATATGTAAATACGGCGTTTACTTACCATTTCTCACGCATTAGGGTTCGACCACTCGAACACCTATACGGATTCTTCTGCACAGTGGCAGATATGTAAATACGGCGTTTAATTACCTATTCTCATGCATTAGGGTTCGAAGACTCGAACACCTATACGGATTCTCCTGCACAGTGGCAGTTACGTAAATACGGCGTTTACTTACCATTTCTCACGCATTACGGTTCGAACACTCGAACACCTATACGGATTCTCCTGCACAGTGGCAGATATGTAAATACGGCGTTTACTTACCATTTCTTTGGCATTACGGTTCGAACACTCGAAGACCTATACGGATTCTCCTACACAGTGGCAGATATGTAAATACGGCGTTTACTTACCATTTCTCACGCATTAGGGTTCGACCACTCGAACACCTATACGGATTCTTCTGCACAGTGGCAGATATGTAAATACGGCGTTTAATTACCTATTCTCATGCATTAGGGTTCGAAGACTCGAACACCTATACGGATTCTCCTGCACAGTGGCAGTTACGTAAATACGGCGTTTACTTACCATTTCTCACGCATTACGGTTCGAACACTCGAACACCTATACGGATTCTCCTGCACAGTGGCAGATATGTAAATACGGCGTTTACTTACCATTTCTTTGGCATTACGGTTCGAACACTCGAAGACCTATACGGATTCTCCTACACAGTGGCAGATATGTAAATACGGCGTTTACTTACCATTTCTCATGCATTACGGTTCGAACACTCGAACACCTATACGGATTCTCCTGCACAGTGGCAGATATGTAAATACGGCATTTACTTACCATTTCTCACGCATTACGGTTCGTACACTCGCACACCTATACGGATTCTACTGCACAGTGGCAGATATGTAAATACGGCGTTTACTTACCCATTCTCAGGCATTACGGTTCGAAGACTCGAACTCCTATACGGATTCTCCTGCACAATGGCAGATATGTAAATACGGCGTTTACGTACCTATTCTCACGCATTAGGGTTCGAACACTCGAACACCTATACGGATTCTCCTGCACAGTGGCAGATATGTAAATACGGCGTTTACTTACCTATTCTCATGCATTAGGGTTTGAAGACTCGAACACCTATACGGATTCTCTGCACAGTGGCAGATATGTAAATACGGCGTTTACTTACCTATTCTCACGCATTAGGGTTCGAAGACTCGAACACCTATACGGATTCTCCTGCACAGTGGCATATATGTAAATACGGCATTTACTTACCATTTCTCACGCATTAGGGTTCGAACACTCGAACACCTATACGGATTCTCCTGCACAGTGGCAGATATGTAAATACGGCGTTTACTTACCTATTCTCATGCATTAGGGTTCGAAGACTCGAACACCTATACGGATTCTCCTGCACAGTGGCAGATATGTAAATACGGCGTTTACTTACCTATTCTCACGCATTAGGGTTCGAACACTCGAACACCTATACGGATTCTCCTGCACAGTGGCAGATATGTAAATACGGCGTTTACTTACCATTTCTCAGGCATTACGGTTCGAACACTCGAAGACCTATACGGATTCTCCTACACAGTGGTAGATATGTAAATACGACGTTTACTTCCCATTTCTCATGCATTACGGTTCGAACACTCGAACACCTATACGGTTTCTCCTGCATAGTGGCAGATATGTAAATATGGCGTTTACATACCATTTCTCACGCATTACGGTTCGAACACTCGCACACCTATACGGATTCTCCTGCACAGTGGCAGATATGTAAATACGGCATTTACTTACCTATTCTCACGCATTAGGGTTCGAACACTCGAACACCTATACGGATTCTCCTGCACAGTGGCAGATATGTAAATACGGCGTTTACTTACCTATTCTCATGCATTAGGGTTCGAAGACTCGAACACTTATACAGATTCTCTGCACAGTGGCAGATATGTAAATACGACATTTACTTACCTATTCTCACGCATTAGGGTTCGAATACTCGAACACCTATACGGATTCTCCTGCACAGTGGCATATATGTAAATACGGCGTTTACTTACCATTTCTCACGCATTAGGGTTCGACCACTCGAACACCTATACGGATTCTTCTGCACAGTGGCAGATATGTAAATACGGCGTTTAATTACCTATTCTCATGCATTAGGGTTCGAAGACTCGAACACCTATACGGATTCTCCTGCACAGTGGCAGTTACGTAAATACGGCGTTTACTTACCATTTCTCACGCATTACGGTTCGAACACTCGAACACCTATACGGATTCTCCTGCACAGTGGCAGATATGTAAATACGGCGTTTACTTACCATTTCTTTGGCATTACGGTTCGAACACTCGAAGACCTATACGGATTCTCCTACACAGTGGCAGATATGTAAATACGGCGTTTACTTACCATTTCTCCTGCATTACGGTTCGAAGACTCGAACTCCAATACGGATTCTCCTGCACAATGGCAGATATGTAAATACGGCGTTCACGTACCTATTCTCACGCATTAGGGGTCGAACACTCGAACACCTATACGGATTCTCCTGCACAGTGGCATATATGTAAATACGGCGTTTACTTACCTATTCTCATGCATTAGGGTTCGAAGACTCGAACACCTATACGGATTCTCTGCACAGTGGCAGATATGTAAATACGGCGTTTACTTACCTATTCTCACGCATTAGGGTTCGAAGACTCGAACACCTATACGGATTCTCCTGCACAGCGGCATATATGTAAATACGGCATTTACTTACCATTTCTCACGCATTAGGGTTCGAACACTCGAACACCTATACGGATTCTCCTGCACAGTGGCAGATATGTAAATACGGCGTTTACTTACCTATTCTCATGCATTAGGGTTCGAAGACTCGAACACCTATACGGATTCTCCTGCACAGTGGCAGATATGTAAATACGGCGTTTACTTACCTATTCTCACGCATTAGGGTTCGAACACTCGAACACCTAGACGGATTCTCCTGCGGAGTGGCAGATATGTAAATACAGTGCTTACTTACCGTTTCTCATACATTACGGTTCGAACACTCGAACACCTATACGGATTCTCCTGCACAGTGGCAGATATGTAAATACGGCGTTTACTTACCCATTCACATGCATTAGGGTTCGAAGACTCGAACACCTATACGGATTCTCCTTCACTGTGGCAGATATGTAAATACGGCATTTACTTACCATTTCTCACGCATTACGGTTCGAACACTCGAACACCTCTACGGATTCTCCTGCACAGTGGCAGATATGTAAATACGGCGTTTACTTACCATTTCTCAGGCATTACGGTTCGAACACTCGAAGACCTATACGAATTCTCCTGCACAGTGGCAGATTTGTAAATACGGCGTTTACTTACCTATTCTCACGCATTAGGGTTCGAACACTCGAACACCTATACGGATTCTCCTGCACAGTGACAGATATGTAAATACGGCGTTTACTTACCTATTCTCAGGCATTATGGTTCGAAGACTCGAACACCTATACGGATTCTCCTGCACAGTGGCAGATATGTAAATACGGCGTTTACTTACCTATTCTCACGCATTAGGGTTCGAACAGTCGAACACCTATACGGATTCTCCTGCACAGTGGCAGATATGTAAATACGGCGTTTACTTACCTATTCTCAGGCATTATGGTTCGAAGACTCGAACACATATACGGATTCTCCTGTACAGTGGCAGATATGTAAATACGGCGTTTTTCTTACCTGTTCTCACGCATTAGGGTTCGAACACTCGAACACCTATACGAATTCTCCTGCACAGTGGCAGATATGTAAATACGGCGTTTACTTACCTATTCTCATGCATTAGGGTTCGAAGACTCGAACACCTATACGGATTCTCTGCACAGTGGCAGATATGTAAATACGGCGTTTACTTACCTATTCTCACGCATAAGGGTTCGAAGACTCGAACACCTACACGGATTCTCCTGCACAGTGGCATATATGTAAATACGGCGTTTACTTACCATTTCTCACGCATTAGGGTTCGAACACTCGAACACCTATACAGATTCTCCTGCACAGTGGTAGATATGTAAATACGGCGTTTACTTACCTATTCTCATGCATTAGGGTTCGAAGACTCGAACACCTATACAGATTCTCCTGCACTGTGGCAGATATGTAAATACGGCGTTTACTTACCTATTCTCACGCATTAGGGTTCGAACACTCGAACACCTAGACGGATTCTCCTGCAAAGTGGCAGATATGTAAATACAGTGCTTACTTACCGTTTCTGATGCATTACGGTTCGAACACTCGAACACCTATACGGATTCTCCTGCACAGTGGCAGATATGTAAATACGGCGTTTACTTACCATTTCTCACGCAATACAGTTCGAACACTCGCACACCTATACGGATTGTCCTGCACAATGGTAGATATGTAAATACGGCGTTTACTTACCTATTCTCAGGCATTATGGTTCGAAGACTCGAACACCTATACGGATTCTCCTCCACAGTGGCAGATATGTAAATACGGCGTTTACTTACCTATTCTCAAGCATTAGGGTTCGAACACTCGAACACCTATACGGATTCTCCTGCACAGTGGCAGATATGTAAATACGGCGTTCACATACCTATTCTCAGGCATTATGGTTCGAAGAGTCGAACACCTATACGGATTCTCCTGCACAGTGGCAGATATGTAAATACGGCGTTTACTTACCTAGTCTCACGCATTAGGGTTCGAACACTCGAACACCTATACGGATTCTCCTACACAGTGGCATATATGTAAATACGGCGTTTAGTTACCATTTCTCACGCATTAGGGTTCGAACACTCGAACACCTATACGGATTCTCCTGCACAGTGGCAGCCATGTAAATACGGCGTTTACTTGCCTATTCTCATGCATTAGGGTTCGAAGACTCGAACACTTATACGGATTCTCCTGCACAGTGGCAGATATGTAAATACGGCGTTTACTTACCTGTTCTCACGCATTGGGGTTCGAACACTCGAACACCTAGACGGATTCTCCTGCAGAGTGGCAGATATGTAAATACGGTGCTTACTTACCGTTTCTCATGCATTACGGTTCGAACACTCAAACACCTATACGGATTCTCCTACACGTGGCAGATATGTAAATACGGTGTTTACTTACCGTTTCTCATGCATTACGGTTCGAACACTCGAACACCTATACGGATTCTCCTGCACAGTGGCAGATATATAAATACGGCATTTACTTACCATTTCTCACGCATTACGGTTCGAAACTCGCACACCTATATGGATTCTACTGCACAGTGGCAGATATGTAAATACGGCGTTTACTTACCTATTCTCAGGCATTATGGTTCGAAGACTCGAACTCCTATACGAATTCTCCTGCACAGTGGCAGATTTGTAAATACGGCGTTTACTTACCTATACTCACGCATTAGGGTTCGAACAATCGAACACCTATACGGATTGTCCTGCACAGTGGCAGATATGGAAATACGGCGTTTACTTACCTATTCTCAGGCATTATGGTTCGAAGAGTCGAACACCTATACGGATTCTCCTGCACAGTGGCAGATATGTAAATACGGCGTTTACTTACTTATTCTCACGCATTAGGGTTCGAACACTCGAACACCTATACGGTTTCTCCTGCACAGTGGCAGATATGTAAATGCGGCGTTTACTTACCTATTCTCATGCATTAGGGTTCGAAGACTCGAACACCTATACGGATTCTCTGCACAGTGGCAGATATGTAAATACGGCGTTTACTTACCTATTCTCACGCATTAGGGTTCGAAGACTCGAACACCTATACGGATTCTCCTGCACAGTGGCATATATGTAAATACGGCGTTTACTTACCATTTCTCACGCATTAGGGTTCGAACACTCGAACACCTATACGGATAATCCTGCACAGTGGCAGATATGTAAATACGGCGTTTACTTACCTATTCTCATGCATTAGGGTTCGAAGACTCGAACACCTATACGGATTCTCCTGCACAGTGGCAGTTATGTAAATACGGCGTTACTTACCTATTCTCACGCATTAGGGTTCGAACACTCGAACACCTGGACGGATTCTCCTGCAGAGTGGCAGATATGTAAATACGGTGCTTACTTACCGTTTCTCATGCATTACGGTTCGAACACTCAAACACCTATACGGATTCTCCTACACGTGGCAGATATGTAAATACGGCGTTTACTTATCATTTCTCAGGCATTACGGTTCGAACACTCGAAGACCTATACGGATTCTCCTGCACAGTGGCAAATATGTAAATACGACGTTTACTTACCATTTCTCACGCATTACGGTTCGAACACTCGAACACCTATACGGATTCTCCTGCACAGTGGCAGATATGTAAATACGGCGTTTACTTACCATTTCTCACGCAATACGGTTCGAACACTCGCACACCTATACGGATTGTCCTGCACAATGGTAGATATGTAAATACGGCGTTTACTTACCTATTCTCAGGCATTATGGTTCGAAGACTCGAACACCTATACGGATTCTCCTGCACAGTGGCAGATATGTAAATACGGCGTTTACTTACCTATTCTCAAGCATTAGGGTTCGAACACTCGAACACCTATACGGATTCTCCTGCACAGTGGCAGATATGTAAATACGGCGTTCACATACCTATTCTCAGGCATTATGGTTCGAAGAGTCGAACACCTATACGGATTCTCCTGCACAGTGGCAGATATGTAAATACGGCGTTTACTTACCTATTCTCACGCATTAGGGTTCGAACACTCGAACACCTATACGGATTCTCCTGCACAGTGGCATATATGTAAATACGGCGTTTACTTACCATTTCTCACGCATTAGGGTTCGAACACTCGAACGCCTATACGGATTCTCCTGCACAGTGGCAGATATGTAAATACGGCGTTTACTTACCTATTCTCATGCATTAGGGTTCGAAGACTCGAACACCTATACGGATTCTCCTGCACAGTGGCAGATATGTAAATACGGTGTTTACTTACCTATTCTCACGCATTAGGGTTCGAACACTCGAACACCTAGACGGATTCTCCTGCAGAGTGGCAGATATGTAAATACGGTGCTTACTTACCGTTTCTCATGCATTACGGTTCGAACACTCGAAGACCTATACGCATTCTCCTACACGTGGCAGATATGTAAATACGGCATTTACTTACCATTTCTCAGGCATTACGGTTCGAACACTCGAAGACCTATACGCATTCTCCTACACAGTGGCAGATATGTAAATACGACGTTTACTTACCTATTCTCACGCATTAGGGTTCGAACACTTGAACACCTGGACGGATTCTCCTGCAGAGTGGCAGATATGTAAATACGGTGCTTACTTACCATTTCTCAGGCATTACGGTTCGAACACTCAAACACGTATACGGATTCTCCTACACGTGGCAGATATGTAAATTTCGCGTTTACTTACCTATTCTCAGGCATTATGGTTCGAAGACAAGAACACCGATACGGATTCTCCTGCACAGTGGCAGATATGTAAATACGGCGTTTACTTACCTATTCTCACGCATTAGGGTTCGAACACTCGAACACCTATACGGATTCTCCTGCACAGTGGCAGATATGTAAATACAGCGTTCACTTACCTATTCTCAGGCATTATGGTTCGAAGAGTCGAACACCTATATGGATTCTCCTGCACAGCGGCAGATATGTAAATACGGCGTTTACTTACCTATTCTCACGCATTAGGGTTCGAACACTCGAACACCTATACGGATTCTCCTACACAGTGGCAGATATGTAAATACGGCGTTTACTTACCTATTCTCATGCATTAGGGTTCGAAGACTCGAACACCTATACGGATGCTCTGCACAGTAGCAGATATGTAAATACGGCGTTTACTTACCTATTCTCACGCATTAGGGTTCGAAGACTCGAACAACTATACGGATTCTCCAGCACAGTGGCATATATGTAAATATGGCGTTTACTTAACATTTCTCACGCATTAGGGTTCGAACAATCGAACACCTATACGGATTCTCCTGCACAGTGGCAGATATGTAAATACGGCGTTTACTTACCTATTCTCATGCATTAGGGTTCGAAGACTCGAACACCTATACGGATTCTCCTGCACTGTGGCAGATATGTAAATACGGCGTTTACTTACTTATTCTCACCCATTAGGGTTCGAACACTCGAACACCTATACGGTTTCTCCTGCACAGTGGCAGATATGTAAATGCGGCGTTTACTTACCTATTCTCATGCATTAGGGTTCGAAGACTCGAACACCTATACGGATTCTCTGCACAGTGGCAGATATGTAAGTACGGCGTTTACTTACCTATTCTCACGCATTAGGGTTCGAAGACTCGAACACCTATACGGATTCTCCTGCACAGTGGCATATATGTAAATACGGCGTTTACTTACCATTTCTCACGCATTAGGGTTCGAACACTCGAACACCTATACGAATAATCCTGCACAGTGGCAGATATGTAAATACGGCGTTTACTTACCTATTCTCATGCATTAGGGTTCGAAGACTCGAACACCTATACGGATTCTCCTGCACAGTGGCAGTTATGTAAATACGGCGTTTACTTACCTATTCTCACGCATTAGGGTTCGAACACTCGAACACCTGGACGGATTCTCCTGCAGAGTGGCAGATATGTAAATACGGTGCTTACTTACCTATTCTCATGCATTACGGTTCGAACACTCAAACACCTATACGGATTCTCCTACACGTGGCAGATATGTAAATACGGCGTTTAGTTACCATTTCTCAGGCATTACGGTTCGAACACTCGAAGACCTATACGGATTCTCCTACACAGTGGCAAATATGTAAATACGACGTTTACTTACCATTTCTCACGCATTACGGTTCGAACACTCGAACACCTATACGGATTCTCCTGCACAGTGGCAGATATGTAAATACGGCGTTTACTTACCATTTCTCACGCAATACGGTTCGAACACTCGCACACCTATACGGATTGACCTGCACAATGGTAGATATGTAAATACGGCGTTTACTTACCTATTCTCAGGCATTATGGTTCGAAGACTCGAACACCTATACGGATTCTCCTGCACAGTGGCAGATATGTAAATACGGCGTTTACTTACCTATTCTCAAGCATTAGGGTTCGAACACTCGAACACCTATACGGATTCTCCTGCACAGTGGCAGATATGTAAATACGGCGTTCACATACCTATTCTCAGGCATTATGGTTCGAAGAGTCGAACACCTATACGGATTCTCCTGCACAGTGGCAGATATGTAAATACGGCGTTTACTTACCTATTCTCACGCATTAGGGTTCGAACACTCGAACACCTATACGGATTCTCCTGCACAGTGCCATATATGTAAATACGGCGTTTACTTACCATTTCTCACGCATTAGGGTTCGAACACTCGAACGCCTATACGGATTCTCCTGCACAGTGGCAGATATGTAAATACGGCGTTTACTTACCTATTCTCATGCATTAGGGTTCGAAGACTCGAACACCTATACGGATTCTCCTGCACAGTGGCAGATATGTAAATACGGTGTTTACTTACCTATTCTCACGCATTAGGGTTCGAACACTCGAACACCTAGACGGATTCTCCTGCAGAGTGGCAGATATGTAAATACGGTGCTTACTTACCGTTTCTCATGCATTACGGTTCGAACACTCAAACACCTATACGGATTCTCCTACACGTGGCAGATATGTAAATACGGCATTTACTTGCCATTTCTCAGGCATTACGGTTCGAACACTCGAAGACCTATACGCATTCTCCTACACAGTGGCAGATATGTAAATACGACGTTTACTTACCTATTCTCACGCATTAGGGTTCGAACACTCGAACACCTGGACGGATTCTCCTGCAGAGTGGCAGATATGTAAATACGGTGCTTACTTACCGTTTCTCAGGCATTACGGTTCGAACACTCAAACACGTATACGGATTCTCCTACACGTGGCAGATATGTAAATTTCGCGTTTACTTACCTATTCTCAGGCATTATGGTTCGAAGACAAGAACACCGATACGGATTCTCCTGCACAGTGGCAGATATGTAAATACGGCGTTTACTTACCTATTCTCACGCATTAGGGTTCGTACACTCGAACACCTATACGGATTCTCCTGCACAGTGGCAGATATGTAAATACAGCGTTCACTTACCTATTCTCAGGCATTATGGTTCGAAAGTCGAACACCTATACGGATTCTCCTGCACAGCGGCAGATATGTAAATACGGCGTTTACTTACCTATTCTCACGCATTAGGGTTCGAACACTCGAACACCTATACGGATTCTCCTGCACAGTGGCAGATATGTAAATACGGCGTTTACTTACCTATTCTCATGCATTAGGGTTCGAAGACTCGAACACCTATACGGATGCTCTGCACAGTAGCAGATATGTAAATACGGCGTTTACTTACCTATTCTCACGCATTAGGGTTCGAAGACTCGAACAACTATACGGATTCTCCTGCACAGTGGCATATATGTAAATATGGCGTTTACTTAACAATTCTCACGCATTAGGGTTCGAACAATCGAACACCTATACGGATTCTCCTGCACAGTGGCAGATATGTAAATACGGCGTTTACTTACCTATTCTCATGCATTAGGGTTCGAAGACTCGAACACCTATACGGATTCTCCTGCACTGTGGCAGATATGTAAATACGGCGTTTACTTTACTTATTCTCACCCATTAGGGTTCGAACACTCGAACACCTATACGGTTTCTCCTGCACAGTGGCAGATATGTAAATGCGGCGTTTACTTACCTATTCTCATGCATTAGGGTTCGAAGACTCGAACACCTATACGGATTCTCTGCACAGTGGCAGATATGTAAATACGGCGTTTACTTACCTATTCTCACGCATTAGGGTTCGAAGACTCGAACACCTATACGGATTCTCCTGCACAGTGGCATATATGTAAATACGGCGTTTACTTACCATTTCTCACGCATTAGGGTTCGAACACTCGAACACCTATACGGATAATCCTGCACAGTGGCAGATATGTAAATACGGCGTTTACTTACCTATTCTCATGCATTAGGGTTCGAAGACTCGAACACCTATACGGATTCTCCTGCATAGTGGCAGTTATGTAAATACGGCGTTTACTTACCTATTCTCACGCATTAGGGGTCGAACACTCGAACACCTGGACGGATTCTCCTGTAGAGTGGCAGATATGTAAATACGGTGCTTACTTACCGTTTCTCATGCATTACGGTTCGAACACTCAAACACCTATACGGATTCTCCTACACGTGGCAGATATGTAAATACGGCGTTTAGTTACCATTTCTCAGGCATTACGGTTCGAACACTCGAAGACCTATACGGATTCTCCTACACAGTGGCAAATATGTAAATACGACGTTTACTTACCATTTCTCACGCATTACGGTTCGAACACTCGAACACCTATACGGATTCTCCTGCACAGTGGCAGATATGTAAATACGGCGTTTACTTACCATTTCTCACGCAATACGGTTCGAACATCTCGCACACCTATACGGATTGTCCTGCACAATGGTAGATATGTAAATACGGCGTTTACTTGCCTATTCTCAGGCATTATGGTTCGAAGACTCGAACACCTATACGGATTCTCCTGCACAGTGGCAGATATGTAAATACGGCGTTTACTTACCTATTCTCAAGCATTAGGGTTCGAACACTCGAACACCTATACGGATTCTCCTGCACAGTGGCAGATATGTAAATACGGCGTTCACATACCTATTCTCAGGCATTATGGTTCGAAGAGTCGAACACCTATACGGATTCTCCTGCACAGTGGCAGATATGTAAATACGGCGTTTACTTACCTATTCTCACGCATTAGGGTTCGAACACTCGAACACCTATACGGATTCTCCTGCACAGTGGCATATATGTAAATACGGCGTTTACTTACCATTTCTCACGCATTAGGGTTCAAACACTCGAACACCTATACGGATTCTCCTGCACAGTGGCAGATATGTAAATACGGCGTTTACTTACCTATTCTCATGCATTAGGGTTCGAAGACTCGAACACCTATACGGATTCTCCTGCACAGTGGCAGATATGTAAATACGGCGTTTACTTACCTATTCTCACGCATTAGGGTTCGAACAGTCGAACACCTAGACGGATTCTCCTGCAGAGTGGCAGATATGTAAATACGGTGCTTACTTACCGTTTCTCATGCATTACGGTTCGAACACTCAAACACCTATACGGATTCTCCTACACGTGGCAGATATGTAAATACGGCATTTACTTGCCATTTCTCAGGCATTACGGTTCGAACACTCGAAGACCTATACGGATTCTCCTACACAGTGGCAGATATGTAAATACGACGTTTACTTACCTATTCTCACGCATTAGGGTTCGAACACTCGAACACCTGGACGGATTCTCCTGCAGAGTGGCAGATATGTAAATACGGTGCTTACTTACCGTTTCTCAGGCATTACGGTTCGAACACTCAAACACGTATACGGATTCTCCTACACGTGGCAGATATGTAAATTTCGCGTTTACTTACCTATTCTCAGGCATTATGGTTCGAAGACAAGAACACCGATACGGATTCTCCTGCACAGTGGCAGATATGTTATACGGCGTTTACTTACCTATTCTCACGCATTAGGGTTCGAACACTCGAACACCTATACGGATTCTCCTGCACAGTGGCAGATATGTAAATACAGCGTTCACTTACCTATTCTCAGGCATTATGGTTCGAAGAGTCGAACACCTATACGGATTCTCCTGCACAGCGGGAGATATGTAAATACGGCGTTTACTTACCTATTCTCACGCATTAGGGTTCGAACACTCGAACACCTATACGGATTCTCCTGCACAGTGGCAGATATGTAAATACGGCGTTTACTTACCTATTCTCATGCATTAGGGTTCGAAGACTCGAACACCTATACGGATGCTCTGCACAGTAGCAGATATGTAAATACGGCGTTTACTTTCCTATTCTCATGCATTAGGGTTCGAAGACTCGAACACCTATACGGATTCTCCTGCACAGTGGCAGATATGTAAATACGGCGTTTACTTACCTATTCTCACGCATTAGGGTTCGAACACTCGAACACCTAGACAGATTCTCCTGCAGAGTGGCAGATATGTAAATACGGTGTTTACTTACCGTTTCTCAAGCATTACGGTTCGAACACTCGAACACTTATACGGATTCTCCTGCACAGTGGCAGATATATAAATACGGCGTCGACTTACCATTTCTCACGCATTACGGTTCGAAACTCGAACACCTATACGGATTCTCCTGCACAGTGGCAGATATGTAAATACGGCGTTTATTTACCATTTCTCACGAATTACAGTTCGAACACTCGAACACCTATACGGATTCTGCTGCACAGTGGCAGATACATAAATACGGCGTTTACTTACCATTTCTCAGGCATTAGGGTTCGAAGACTCAAACACCTATACGGATTCTCCTGCACAGTGGCAGATATGTAAATACGGCGTTTACTTACCTATTCTCACGCATTAGGGTTTGAACACACGAACACCTGTACGGATTCTCCTGCACAGTGGCAAATATGTAAATACGGCGTTTACTTACCATTTCTCACGCATTACGGTTCGAACACTCGAACACCTATACGGATTCTCCTGCAAAGTGGCAGATATGTAAATACGGCGTTTACTTACCTATTCTCACGCATTAGGGTTCGAACACTCGAACACCTATACGGATTCTCCTGCACAGTGGCAGATATGTAAATACGGCCTTTACTTACCTATTCTCAGGCATTATCGTTCGAAGACTCGAACACCTATACGGATTCTCCTGCACAGTGGCAGATTTGTAAATACGGCGTTTACTTACCTATTCTCACGCATTAGGGTTCGTAGACTCGAACACCTATACGGATTCTCCTGCACAGTGGCATATATGTAAATACGGCGTTTACTTACCATTTCTCACGCATTAGGGTTCGAACACTCGAACACCTATACGGATTCTCCTGCACAGTGGCAGATATGTAAATACGGCATTTACTTACCATTTCTCATGCATTACGGTTCGAACACTCGAACACCTATACGGATTCTCCTGCACAGTGGCAGATAAGTAAATACGGCATTTACTTACCATTTCCCACGCATTACGGTTCGAACACTCGCACACCTATATGGATTCTACTGCACAGTGGCAGATATGTAAATACGGCGTTTACTTACCTATTCTCAGGCATTATGGTTCGAAGACTCGAACTCCTATACGGATTCTCCTGCACAGTGGCAGATATGGAAATACGGCGTTTACTTACCTATTCTTAGGCATTATGGTTCGAAGTCTCGAACACCTATACGGAATCTCCTGCACAGTGGCGGATATGTAAATACGGCGTTTACTTACCTATTCTCAGGCATTAGGGTTCGAAGACTCGAACACCTATACGGATTCTCTGCACAGTGGCAGATATGTAAATACGGCGTTTACTTTCCTATTCTCACGCATTAGGGTTCGAAGACTCGAACACCTATACGGATTCTCCTGCACAGTGGCATATATGTAAATACGGCGTTTACTTACCATTTCTCACGCATTAGGGTTCGAACACTCGAACACCTATACGGATTCTCCTGCACAGTGGCAGATATGTAAATACGGCGTTTACTTACCTATTCTCATGCATTAGGGTTCGAAGACTCGAACACGTATACGGATTCTCCTGCACAGTGGCAGTTATGTAAATACGGCGTTTACTTACCTATTCTCGCGCATTAGGGTTCGAACACTCGAACACCTGGACGGATTCTCCTGCAGAGTGGCAGATATGTAAATACGGTGCTTACTTACCTATTCTCATGCATTACGGTTCGAACACTCAAACACCTATACGGATTCTCCTACACGTGGCAGATATGTAAATACGGCGTTTAGTTACCATTTCTCAGGCATTACGGTTCGAACACTCGAAGACCTATACGGATTCTCCTACACAGTGGCAAATATGTAAATACGACGTTTACTTACCATTTCTCACGCATTACGGTTCGAACACTCGAACACCTATACGGATTCTCCTGCACAGTGGCAGATATGTAAATACGGCGTTTACTTACCATTTCTCACGCAATACGGTTCGAACACTCGCACACCTATACGGATTGTCCTGCACAATGGTAGATATGTCAATACGGCGTTTACTTACCTATTCTCAGGCATTATGGTTCGAAGACTCGAACACCTATACGGATTCTCCTGCACAGTGGCAGATATGTAAATACGGCGTTTACTTACCTATTCTCAAGCATTAGGGTTCGAACACTCGAACACCTATACGGATTCTCCTGCACAGTGGCAGATATGTAAATACGGCGTTCACATACCTATTCTCAGGCATTATGGTTCGAAGAGTCGAACACCTATACGGATTCTCCTGCACAGTGGCAGATATGTAAATACGGCGTTTACTTACCTATTTTCACGCATTAGGGTTCGAACACTCGAACACCCATACGGATTCTCCTGCACAGTGGCATATATGTAAATACGGCGTTTACTTACCATTTCTCACGCATTAGGGTTCGAACACTCGAACGCCTATACGGATTCTCCTGCACAGTGGCAGATATGTAAATACGGCGTTTACTTACCTATTCTCATGCATTAGGGTTCGAAGACTCGAACACCTATACGGATTCTCCTGCACAGTGGCAGATATGTAAATACGGTGTTTACTTACCTATTCTCACGCATTAGGGTTCGAACACTCGAACACCTAGACGGATTCTCCTGCAGAGTGGCAGATATGTAAATACGGTGCTTACTTACCGTTTCTCATGCATTACGGTTCGAACACTCAAACACCCGTACGGATTCTCCTACACGTGGCAGATATGTAAATACAGCGTTTACTTACCATTTCTCAGGCATTACGGTTCGAACAGTCGAAGACCTATACGGATTCTCCTACACAGTGGCAGATATGTAAATACGACGTTTACTTACCATTTCTCACGCATTACGGTTCGAACAATCGAACACCTATACGGATTCTCCTGCACAGTGGCAGATATGTAAATACGGCGTTTACTTACCATTTCTCACGCATTACGGTTCGAACACTCGCACACCTGTACGGATTGTCCTGCACAGTGGTAGATATGTAAATACGGCGTTTACTTACCATTTCTCACGCATTATGGTTCGAAGACTCGAACACCTATACGGATTCTCCTACACAGTGGCAGATATGTAAATACGGCGTTTACTTACCTATTCTCAAGCATTATGGTTCGAACACTCGAACACCTATACGGATTCTCCTGCACAGTGGCAGATATGTAAATACGGCGTTCACTTACCTATTCTCAGGCATTATGGTTTGAAGAGTCGAACACCTATACGGATTCTCCTGCACAGTGGCAGATATGTAAATACGGCGTTTACTTACCAATTCTCACGCATTAGGGTTCGAACACTCGAACACCTATACGGATTCTCCGGCACAGTGGCAGATATGTAAATACGGCGTTTACATACCTATTCTCATGCATTAGGGTTCGAAGACTCGAACACCTATATGGATGCTCTGCACAGTAGCAGATATGTAAATACGGCGTTTACTTACCTATTCTCACGCATTAGGGTTCGAAGACTCGAACAACTATACGGATTCTCCTGTACAGTGGCATATATGTAAATATGGCGTTTACTTACCATTTCTCACGCATTAGGGTTCGAAGAATCGAACACCTATACGGATTCTCCTGCACAGTGGCAGATATGTAAATACGGCGTTTACTTACCTATTCTCATGCATTAGGGTTCGAAGACTCGAACACCTATACGGATTCTCCTGCACAGTGGCAGATATGTAAAGACGGCGTTTACTTACCTATTCTCACGCACTAGGGTTCGAAGACTCGAACACCTATACGGATTCTCCTGCATAGTGGCATATATGTAAATACAGCGTTTACTTACCATTTCTCGCGCATTAGGGTTCGAACACTCGAACACCTATACAGATTCTCCTGCACAGTGGCAGATACGTAAATACGGCGTTTACTTACCTATTCTCACGCATTAGGGTTTGAATACTCGAACACCTATACGGATTCTCCTGCATAGTGGCATATATGTAAATACGACGTTTACTTCCATTTCTCGCGCATTAGGGTTCGAACACTCGAACACCTATACGGATTCTCCTGCACAGTGGCAGATATATAAATACGGCGTTTACTTACCATTTCTCAGGCATTAGGGTTCGAAGACTCGAACACCTATACGGATTCTCCTGCACAGTGGCAGATATGGAAATACGGCGTTTACTTACCTATTCTCAGGCATTATGGTTCGAAGACTCGAACACCTATACGGATTCTCCTGCACAGTGGCAGATATGTAAATACGGCGTTTACTTACTTATTCTCACGCATTAGGGTTCGAACACTCGAACACCTATACGGATTCTCCTGCACAGTGGCAGATATGTAAATGCGGCGTTTACTTACCATTTCTCACGCATTAGGGTTCGAACACTCGAACACCTATACGAATTCTCCGGCACAGTGGCAGATATGTAAATACGGCGTTTACTTACCAATTCTCATGCATTAGGGTTCGAAGACTCGAACACCTATACGGATTCTCCTGCACAGTGGCAGATATGTAAATACGGCGTTTACTTACCTATTCTCACGCATTAGGGTTCGAACACTCGAACACCTAGACGGATTCTCCTGCAGAGTGGCAGATATGTAAATACGGTGCTTACTTACCGTTTCTCATGCATTACGGTTCGAACACTCAAACACCTATACGGATTCTCCTACACGTGGCAGATATGTAAATACGGCATTTACTTACCATTTCTCAGGCATTACGGTTCGAACACTCGAAGACCTATGCGGATTCTCCTACACAGTGGTAGATATGTAAATACGACGTTTACTTACCATTTCTCACGCATTTCGGTTCGAACACTCGAACACCTATACGGATTCTCCTGCACAGTGGCAGATATGTAAATACGACATTTACTTACCATTTCTCACGCAATAGGGTTCGAACACTCGCACACCTATACGGATTCTCCTGCACAGTGGTAGATATGGAAATACGGCGTTTACTTACCTATTCTCAGGCATTATGGTTCGAAGACTCGAACACCTATACGGATTCTCCTGCATAGTGGCAGATATGTAAATACGGCGTTTACTTACTTATTCTCACGCATTAGGGTTCGAACACTCGAACACCTATACGGATTCTCCTGCACAGTGGCAGATATGTAAATGCGGCGTTTACTTACCATTTCTCACGCATTAGGGTTCGAACACTCGAACACCTATACGAATTCTCCGGCACAGTGGCAGATATGTAAATACGGCGTTTACTTACCAATTCTCATGCATTAGGGTTCGAAGACTCGAACACCTATACGGATTCTCCTGCACAGTGGCAGATATGTAAATACGGCGTTTACTTACCTATTCTCACGCATTAGGGTTCGAACACTCGAACACCTAGACGGATTCTCCTGCAGAGTGGCAGATATGTAAATACGGTGCTTACTTACCGTTTCTCATGCATTACGGTTCGAACACTCAAACACCTATACGGATTCTCCTACACGTGGCAGATATGTAAATACGGCATTTACTTACCATTTCTCAGGCATTACGGTTCGAACACTCGAAGACCTATGCGGATTCTCCTACACAGTGGTAGATATGTAAATACGACGTTTACTTACCATTTCTCACGCATTTCGGTTCGAACACTCGAACACCTATACGGATTCTCCTGCACAGTGGCAGATATGTAAATACGACATTTACTTACCATTTCTCACGCAATACGGTTCGAACACTCGCACACCTATACGGATTCTCCTGCACAGTGGTAGATATGTAAATACGGCGTTTACTTACCTATTCTCAGGCATTATGGTTCGAAGACTAGAACACCGATACGGATTCTCCTGCACAGTGGCAGATATGTAAATACGGCGTTTACTTACCTATTCTCACGCATTAGGGTTCGAACACTCGAACACCTATACGGATTCTCCTGCACAGTGGCAGATATGTAAATACGGCGTTCACTTACCTATTCTCAGGCATTATGGTTCGAAGAGTCGAACACCTATACGGATTCTCCTGCACAGCGGCAGATATGTAAATACGGCGTTTGCTTACCTATTCTCACGCATTAGGGTTCGAACACTCGAACACCTATACGGATTCTCCTGCACAGTGGCAAATATGTAAATACGGCGTTTACTTACCTATTCTCATGCATTAGGGTTCGAAGACTCGAACACCTATACGGATGCTCTGCACAGTAGCAGATATGTAAATACGGCGTTTACTTACCTATTCTCACGCATTAGGGTTTGAAGACTGGAACAACTATACGGATTCTCCTGCACAATGGCATATATGTAAATATGGCGTTTACTTAACATTTCTCACGCATTAGGGTTCGAACAATCGAACACCTATACGGATTCTCCTGCACAGTGGCAGATATGTAAATACGGCGTTTACATACCTATTCTCATGCATTAGGGTTCGAAGACTCGAACACCTATATGGATGATCTGCACAGTAGCAGATATGTAAATACGGCGTTTACTTACCTATTCTCACGCATTAGGGTTCGAAGACTCGAACAACTATACGGATTCTCCTGCACAGTGGCATATACGTAAATATGGCGTTTACTTACCATTTCTCACGCATTAGGGTTCGAAGAATCGAACACCTATACGGATTCTCCTGCACAGTGGCAGATATGTAAATACGGCGTTTACTTACCTATTCTCATGCATTAGGGTTCGAAGACTCGAACACCTATACGGATTGTCCTGCACAGTGGCAGATATGTAAAGACGGCGTTTACTTACCTATTCTCACGCATTAGGGTTCGAATACTCGAACACCTATACGGATTCTCCTGCATAGTGGCATATATGTAAATACAGCGTTTACTTACCATTTCTCGCGCTTTAGGGTTCGAACACTCGAACACCTATACAGATTCTCCTGCACAGTGGCAGATACGTAAATACGGCGTTTACTTACCTATTCTCACGCATTAGGGTTCGAATACTCGAACACCTATACGGATTCTCCTGCATAGTGGCATATATGTAAATACGGCGTTTACTTACCATTTCTCGCGCATTAGGGTTCGAACACTCGAACACCTATACGGATTCTCCTGCACAGTGGCAGATATATAAATACGGCGTTTACTTACCATTTCTCAGGCATTAGGGTTCGAAGACTCGAACACCTATACGGATTCTCCTGCACAGTGGCAGATATGGAAATACGGCGTTTACTTACCTATTCTCAGGCATTATGGTTCGAAGACTCGAACACCTATACGGATTCTCCTGCACAGTGGCAGATATGTAAATACGGCGTTTACTTACTTATTCTCACGCATTAGGGTTCGAACACTCGAACACCTATACGGATTCTCCTGCACAGTGGCAAATATGTAAATGCGGCGTTTACTTACCTATTCTCATGCATTAGGGTTCGAAGACTCGAACACCTATACGGATTCTCTGCACAGTGGCAGATATGTAAATACGGCGTTTACTTACCTATTCTCACGCATTAGGGTTCGAAGACTCGAACACCTATACGGATTCTCCTGCACAGTGGCATATATGTAAATACGGCTTTTACTTACCATTTCTCACGCATTAGGGTTCGAACACTCGAACACCTATACGGATTCTCCTGCACAGTGGCAAATATGTAAATACGGCGTTTACTTACCTATTCTCATGCATTAGGGTTCGAAGACTCGAACACCTATACGGATTCTCCTGCACAGTGGCAGATATGTAAATACGGCGTTTACTTACCTATTCTCACGCATTAGGGTTCGAACACTCGAACACCTATACAGATTCTCCTGCACAGTGGCAGATACGTAAATACGGCGTTTACTTACCTATTCTCACGCATTAGGGTTCGATTACTCGAACACCTATACGGATTCTCCTGCATAGTGGCATATATGTAAATACGGCGTTTACTTACCATTTCTCGCGCATTAGGGTTCGAACACTCGAACACCTATACGGATTCTCCTGCACAGTGGCAGATATATAAATACGGCGTTTACTTACCATTTCTCAGGCATTAGGGTTCGAAGACTCGAACACCTATACGGATTCTCCTGCACAGTGGCAGATATGGAAATACGGCGTTTACTTACCTATTCTCAGGCATTATGGTTCGAAGACTCGAACACCTATACGGATTCTCCTGCACAGTGGCAGATATGTAAATACGGCGTTTACTTACTTATTCTCACGCATTAGGGTTCGAACACTCGAACACCTATACGGATTCTCCTGCACAGTGGCAAATATGTAAATGCGGCGTTTACTTACCTATTCTCATGCATTAGGGTTCGAAGACTCGAACACCTATACGGATTCTCTGCACAGTGGCAGATATGTAAATACGGCGTTTACTTACCTATTCTCACGCATTAGGGTTCGAAGACTCGAACACCTATACGGATTCTCCTGCACAGTGGCATATATGTAAATACGGCTTTTACTTACCATTTCTCACGCATTAGGGTTCGAACACTCGAACACCTATACGGATTCTCCTGCACAGTGGCAAATATGTAAATACGGCGTTTACTTACCTATTCTCATGCATTAGGGTTCGAAGACTCGAACACCTATACGGATTCTCCTGCACAGTGGCAGATATGTAAATACGGCGTTTACTTACCTATTCTCACGCATTAGGGTTCGAACACTCGAACACCTATACAGATTCTCCTGCACAGTGGCAGATACGTAAATACGGCGTTTACTTACCTATTCTCACGCATTAGGGTTCGATTACCCGAACACCTATACGGATTCTCCTGCATAGTGGCATATATGTAAATACGGCGTTTACTTACCATTTCTCGCGCATTAGGGTTCGAACACTCGAACACCTATACGGATTCTCCTGCACAGTGGCAGATATATAAATACGGCGTTTACTTACCATTTCTCAGGCATTAGGGTTCGAAGACTCGAACACCTATACGGATTCTCCTGCACAGTGGCAGATATGGAAATACGGCGTTTACTTACCTATTCTCAGGCATTATGGTTCGAAGACTCGAACACCTATACGGATTCTCCTGCACAGTGGCAGATATGTAAATACGGCGTTTACTTACTTATTCTCACGCATTAGGGTTCGAACACTCGAACACCTATACGGATTCTCCTGCACAGTGGCAGATATGTAAATGCGGCGTTTACTTACCTATTCTCATGCATTAGGGTTCGAAGACTCGAACACCTATAAGGATTCTCTGCACAGTGGCAGATATGTAAATACGGCGTTTACTTACCTATTCTCACGCATTAGGGTTCGAAGACTCGAACACCTATACGGATTCTCCTGCACAGTGGCATATATGTAAATACGGCTTTTACTTACCATTTCTCACGCATTAGGGTTCGAACACTCGAACACCTATACGGATTCTCCTGCACAGTGGCAAATATGTAAATACGGCGTTGACTTACCTATTCTCATGCATTAGGGTTCGAAGACTCGAACACCTATACGGATTCTCCTGCACAGTGGCAGATATGTAAATACGGCGTTCACTTACCTATTCTCAGGCATTATGGTTCGAAGAGTCGAACACCTATACGGATTCTCCTGCACAGTGGCAGATATGTAAATACGGCGTTTACTTACCGATTCTCACGCATTAGGGTTCGAACACTCGAACACCTAGACGGATTCTCCTGCAGAGTGGCAGATATGTAAATACGGTGCTTACTTACCGTTTCTCATGCATTACGGTTCGAACACTCAAACACCTATACGGATTCTCCTACACGTGGCAGATATGTAAATACGACGTTTACTTACCATTTCTCACGCATTTCGGTTCGAACACTCGAACACCTATACGGATTCTCCTGCACAGTGGCAGATATGTAAATACGACATTTACTTACCATTTCTCACGCAATACGGTTCGAACACTCGCACACCTATACGGATTCTCCTGCACAGTGGTAGATATGTAAATACGGCGTTTACTTACCTATTCTCAGGCATTATGGTTCGAAGACTAGAACACCGATACGGATTCTCCTGCACAGTGGCAGATATGTAAATACGGCGTTTACTTACCTATTCTCACGCATTAGGGTTCGAACACTCGAACACCTATACGGATTCTCCTGCACAGTGGCAGATATGTAAATACGGCGTTCACTTACCTATTCTCAGGCATTATGGTTCGAAGAGTCGAACACCTATACGGATTCTCCTGCACAGCGGCAGATATGTAAATACGGCGTTTACTTACCTATTTTCACGCATTAGGGTTCGAACACTCGAACACCTATACGGATTCTCCTGCACAGTGGCAGATATGTAAATACGGCGTTTACTTACCTATTCTCATGCATTAGGGTTCGAAGACTCGAACACCTATACGGATGCTCTGCACAGTAGCAGATATGTAAATACGGCGTTTACTTACCTATTCTCACGCATTAGGGTTTCAAGACTGGAACAACTATACGGATTCTCCTGCACAGTGGCATATATGTAAATATAGCGTTTACTTAACATTTCTCACGCATTAGGGTTCGAACAATCGAACACCTATACGGATTCTCCTGCACAGTGGCAGATATGTAAATACGGCGTTTACTTACGTATTCTCATGCATTAGGGTTCGAAGACTCGAACACCTATACGGATTCTCCTGCACAGTGGCAGATATGTAAATACGGCGTTTACTTACCTATTCTCACGCATTAGGGTTCGAACACTCGAACACCTAGACAGATTCTCCTGCGGAGTGGCAGATATGTAAATACGGTGTTTACTTACCGTTTCTCATGCATTACGGTTCGAACACTCGAACACATATATGGATTCTCCTGCACAGTGGCAGATATATAAATACGACGTTGACTTACCATTTCTCACGCATTACGGTTCGAAACTCGAACACCTATACGGATTCTCCTGCACAGTGGCAGATATGTAAATACGGCGTTTATTTACCATTTCTCACGAATTACAGTTCGAACACTCGAACACCTATACGGATTCTCCTGCATAGTGGCAGATATATAAATACGGCGTTTACTTACCATTTCTCAGGCATTAGGGTTCGAAGACTCGAACACCTATACAGATTCTCCTGCACAGTGGCAGATATGTAAATACGGCGTTTACTTACCTATTCTCACGCATTAGGGTTTGAACACTCGAACACCTATACGGATTCTCCTGCACAGTGGCAAATATGTAAATACGGCGTTTACTTACCATTTCTCACGCATTACGGTTCGAACACTGGAACACCTATACGGATTCTCCTGCAAAGCGGCAGATATGTAAATACGGCGTTGACTTACCTATTCTCACGCATTAGGGTTCGAACACTCGAACACCTATACGGATTCTCCTGCACAGTGGCAGATATGTAAATACGGCGTTTACTTACCTATTCTCCCGAATTAGGGTTCGAAGACCCGAACACCTATACGGATTCTCCTGCACAGTGGCATATATGTAAATACGGCGTTTACTTACCATTTCTCACGCATTAGGGTTCGAACACTCGAACACCTATACGGATTCTCTTGCACAGTGGCAGATACGTAAATACGGCGTTTACTTACCATTTCTCATGCATTACGGTTCGAACACTCGAACACCTACTCGGATTCTCCTGCACAGTGGCAGATATGTAAATACGGCGTTTACTTACCATTTCTCATGCATTACGGTTCGAACACTCGAGCACCTATATGGATTCTCCTGCACAGTGGCAGATATGTAAATACGTCGTTTACTTACCTGTTCTCATGCATTATGGTTCGAAGACTCGAACACCTATACGGATTCTCTGCACAGTGGCAGATATGTAAATACGGCGTTTACTTACCTATTCTCACGAATTAGGGTTCGAAGACTCGAACACCTATACGGATTCTCCTGCACAGTGGCATATATGTAAATACGGCGTTTACTTACCATTTCTCACGCATTAGGGTTCGAACACTCGAACACCTATACGGATTCTCCTCCACAGTGGCAGATACGTAAATACGGCGTTTACTTACCATTTCTCATGCATTACGGTTCGAACAATCGAACACCTACTTGGATTCTCCTGCACAGTGGCAGATATGTAAATACGGCGTTTACTTACCATTTCTCACGCATTACGGTTCGAACACTCGAACACCAATACGGATTCTCCTGCGCAGTGGCAGATATGTAAATACGGCGTTTACTTACCATTTCTCATGCATTACGGTTCGAACACTCGAACACCTATACGGATTCTCCAGCACAGTGGCATATATGTAAATACGGCGTTTACTTACCATTTCTCACGCATTACGGTTCA
Organism: Camellia granthamiana; assembly: GCA_036172215.1. Lineage (NCBI taxonomy): Eukaryota > Viridiplantae > Streptophyta > Magnoliopsida > Ericales > Theaceae > Camellia > Camellia granthamiana. The sequence goes on from JAXFYN010000150.1 coordinate 219,952, forward strand.
AAACTCAGACACCTATACGGATTCTCCAGCACAGTGGCAGATATGTAAATACGTTGTTTACACACCATTTCTCACGCATTACGGTTCGAACACTCGAACACCTTTACGGATTCTCCTGCACGGTGGCAGATATGTAAATACGGCGTTTACTTACCATTTCTCACGCATTACGGTTCGAACACTCGAACACCTCTACAGATTCTCCTGCACAGTGGCAGATATGTAAATACGGCGTTTACTTACCGTTTCTCATGCATTACTGTTCGAACACTCGAACACCTATACGGATTCTCCTGCACCATGGCAGATACGTAAATACGGCGTTTACTTACCATTTCTCATGCATTACGGTTCGAACAATCGAACACCTACTTGGATTCTCCTGCACAGTGGCAGATATGTAAATACGGCGTTTACTTACCATTTCTCACGCATTACGGTTCGAACACTCGAACACCAATACGGATTCTCCTGCGCAGTGGCAGATATGTAAATACGGCGTTTACTTACCATTTCTCATGCATTACGGTTCGAACACTCGAACACCTATACGGATTCTCCAGCACAGTGGCTTATAAGTAAATACGGCGTTTACTTACCATTTCTCACGCATTACGGTTCAAAACTCAGACACCTATACGGATTCTCCAGCACAGTGGCAGATATGTAAATACGTTGTTTACACACCATTTCTCACGCATTACGGTTCGAACACTCGAACACCTATACGGATTCTCCTGCACGGTGGCAGATATGTAAATACGGCGTTTACTTACCATTTCTCACGCATTACGGTTCGAACACTCGAACACCTCTACAGATTCTCCTGCACAGTGGCAGATATGTAAATACGGCGTTTACTTACCGTTTCTCATGCATTACTGTTCGAACACTCGAACACCTATACGGTTTCTCCTGCACAGTGGCAGATATGTAAATACGGCGTTTGCTCACCGTTTCTGATGCATTACGGTTCGAACACTCGAACGCCTATACGGATTCTCCTGCACAGTGGCAGACATGTAAATACGGCGTTTACTTACCATTTCTCACGCATTACGGTTCGAACACTCGAACCCCTATACGGATTCTCCTGCACAGTGGCAGATATGTAAATACGGCGTTTACTTATCGTATCTCATGCATTACGGCTCGAACACTCGAACACCTATACGGATCCTCCTGCACTGTGGCAGATATGTAAATACGGCGTTTACTTACAATTTCTCATGCATTACAGTTCGAACACTCGAACACCTACTCAGATTCTCCTGCACAGTGGCGCATATGTAAATACGGCGTTTACTTACTATTTCTCACGCATTACGGTTCGAACTCTCGAACACCAATACGGATTCTCCTACACAGTGGCAGATATGTAAATAAGGCGTTTACTTACCATTTCTCATGCATTACGGTTCGAACACTCGAACACCTATACGGATTCTCCAGCACAGTGGCTTATATGTAAATATGGCGTTTACTTACCATTTCTCACGCATTACGGTTCGAACACTCAAACACCTATACGGATTCTCCTGTACAGTGGCAAATATGTAAATACGGCGTTTACTTACCATTTCTCACGCATTAGGGTTCGAACACTCGAACACCTATACGGATTCTCCTGCACAGTGGCAGATATGTAAATACGGCGTTTACTTACCATTTCTCACGCATTACGGTTCAAAACGCAGACACCTATACGGATTCTCCAGCACAGTGGCAGATATGTAAATACGTTGTTTACACACCATTTCTCATGCATTATGGTTCGAACACTCGAACACCTATACGGATTCTCCTGCACAGTGGCAGATATGTAAATACGGCGTTTACTTACCGTTTCTCACGCGTTACGGTTCGAACACTCAAACACCTATATGGATTCTCCTGCACAGTGGCAGATATGTAAATACGGCGTTTACTTACCATTTCTCATGCATTATGGTTCGAAGACTCGAACACCTATACGGATTCTCCTGCACAGTGGCAGATATGTAAATACGGCGTTTACTTACCTATTCTCACGCATTACGGTTCGAACCCTCGAACACCTATACGGATTCTCCTACACAGTGGCAGATATGTAAATACGGCGTTTACTTACCATTTCTCACGCGTTGGGGTTCGAACACTCGAACACCTATACGGATTCTCCTGCACAGTGGCAGATATGTAAATACGGCGTTTACTTACCTATTCTCACGCATTAGGGTTCGAATACTCGAACACCTATACGGATTCTCCTGCACAGTGGCAGATATGTAAATACGGCGTTTACTTACCGTATCTCATGCATTACGGTTCGAACACTCGAACACCTATACGGATTCTCCTGCACAGTGGCAGATATGTAAATACGGCGTTTACTTACCATTTCTCACGCATTACGGTTCGAAACTCGAACACCTATACGGATTCTCCTGCACAGTGGCAGATATGTAAATACGGCGTTTACTTACCATTTCTCATGCATTAGGGTTCGAAGAGTCGAACACCTATACGGATTCTCCTGCACAGTGGCAGATATGTAAATACGACGTTTACTTACCTATTCTCACGCATTACGGTTTGAACACTCGAACACCTATACGGATTCTCCTGCACAGTGGCAGATATGTAAATACGGCGTTTGCTTACCGTTTCTCACGCATTACGGTTCGAACACTCGAACACCTATGTGGATTCTCCTGCACCGTGGCAGATATGTAAATACGGCGTTTACTTACCATTTCTCATGCATTACGGTTCGAACACTCGAACACCTATACGGATTCTCCTGCACAGTGGCAGATATGTAAATACGGCGTTTACTTACCGTTTCTCAGGCATTAGGGTTCGAAGACTCGAACACCTATACGGATTCTCCTGCACAGTGAGAGACATGTACATACGGCGTTTACTTACCTATGGTCAGGCATTGGGGTTCGAACACTCGAACACCTATACGGATTCTCCTGCACAGTGGCAGATATGTAAATACGGCGTTTACTTACCATTTCTCACGCATTACGGTTTGAACACTCTACACCGATACGGATTCTCCTGCACAGTGGCAGATATGTAAATATGGCGTTTACTTACGATTTCTCATGAATTACGGTTCGAACACTCGAACACCAATACGGATTCTCCTGCACAGTGGCAAATATGTAAATACGGCGTTTACTTACCGTTTCTCACGCATTAGGGTTCGAACACTCGAACACCTATACAGATTCTCTTGCACAGTGGCAGATATGTAAATGCGGCGTTTACTTATCATTTCCCACGCATTACGGTTCGAAACTCGAACACCGATATGGATTCTCCTGCACAGTGGCAGATATGTAAATACGTTGTTTACTTACCATTTCTCACGCATTACGGTTCGAACACTCGAACACCTATACGGATTCTCCTGCACAGTGGCAAATATGTAAATACGGCGTTTACTTACTATTTCCCACGCATTACGGTTCGAACACTCGAACACCTATACGGATTCTCCTGCACAGTGGCAGATATGTAAATACGGTGTTTACTTACCGTTTCTCATGCATTACGGTTCGAAAAGTCGAACACCTATACGGATTCTCCTGCACAATGGCAGATATGTAAATACGGCGTTTACTTACCCTTTCTCACGCATTACAGTTTGAAACTCGAACACCTACACGGATTCTCCTGCATAGTGGCAGATATGTAAATACGGCGTTTACTTACCATTTCTCACGCATTATGGTTCGAACACTCGAACACCTATACGGATTCTCCTGCACAGTGGCAGATATGTAAATACGGCGTTTACTTACCATTTCTCATGCATTAGGGTTCGAGGACTCGAACACCTATATGGATTCTCCTGCACAGTGGCAGATATGTAAATACGGCGTTTACTTACCTATTCTTACGCATTAGGGTTCGAACACTCGAACACCTATACGAATTCTCCTGCAAAGTGGCAGATATGTAAATACGGCGTTTACTTACCATTTCTCATGCATTAGGGTTCGAAGACTCGAACACTTATACGGATTCTCCTGCACAGTGGCAGATATGTAAAAACGGCGTTTACTTACCATTTCTCATGCATTAGGGTTCGGAGACTCGAACACCTATACGGATTCTCCTGCACAGTGGCAGATATGTAAATACGGCGTTTACTTACCATTTCTCATGCATTAGGGTTCGAAGACTCGACCACCTATATGGATTCTCCTGCTCAGTGGTAGATATGTAAATACGGCATTTACTTACCTATTCTCACGCATTAGGGTTCGAACACTCGAACACCTATACGGATTCTCCTGCACAGTGGCAGATATGTAAATACGACGTTTACTTACCATTTCTCATGCATTACGGTTCGAACACTCGAACACCTATACGGATTCTCCTGCACAGTGGCAAATATGTAAATACGGCGTTTACTTACCATTTCTCATGCATTAGGGTTCGAACACTCGAACACCTATACGGATTCTCCTGCACAGTGGCAGATATGTAAATACGGCGTTTACTTACCATTTCTCATGCATTAGGGTTCGAAGACTCGACCACCTATATGGATTCTCCTGCACAGTGGTAGATATGTAAATACGGCATTTACTTACCTATTCTCACGCATTAGGGTTCGAACACTCGAACACCTATACGGATTCTCCTGCACAGTGGCAGATATGTAAATACGACGTTTACTTACCATTTCTCATGCATTAGGGTTCGGAGACTCGAACACCTATACGGATTCTCCTGCACAGTGGCAGATATGTAAATACGGCGTTTGCTTACCGTTTCTCACGCATTACGGTTCGAACACTCGAACACCTATGTGGATTCTCCTGCACAGTGGCAGATATGTAAATACGGCGTTTACTTACCATTTCTCATGCATTACGGTTCGAACACTCGAACACCTCTACGGATTCTCCTGCACAGTGGCAGATATGTAAATACGGCGTTTACTTACCGTTTCTCAGGCATTAGGGTTCGAAGACTCGAACACCTATACGGATTCTCCTGCACAGTGAGAGACATGTAGATACGGCGTTTACATACCTATGGTCACGCATTAGGGTTCGAACACTCGAACACCTATACGGATTCTCCTGCACAGTGGCAGATATGTAAATACGGCGTTTACTTACCATTTCTCATGCATTAGGGTTCGAAGACTCGAACACTTATACGGATTCTCCTGCACAGTGGCAGATATGTAAAAACGGCGTTTACTTACCATTTCTCATGCATTAGGGTTCGGAGACTCGAACACCTATACGGATTCTCCTGCACAGTGGCAGATATGTAAATACGGCGTTTACTTACCATTTCTCATGCATTAGGGTTCGAAGACTCGACCACCTATATGGATTCTCCTGCTCAGTGGTAGATATGTAAATACGGCATTTACTTACCTATTCTCACGCATTAGGGTTCGAACACTCGAACACCTATACGGATTCTCCTGCACAGTGGCAGATATGTAAATACGACGTTTACTTACCATTTCTCATGCATTACGGTTCGAACACTCGAACACCTATACGGATTCTCCTGCACAGTGGCAAATATGTAAATACGGCGTTTACTTACCATTTCTCATGCATTAGGGTTCGAACAATCGAACACCTATACGGATTCTCCTGCACAGTGGCAGATATGTAAATACGGCGTTTACTTACCATTTCTCATGCATTAGGGTTCGAAGACTCGACCACCTATATGGATTCTCCTGCACAGTGGTAGATATGTAAATACGGCATTTACTTACCTATTCTCACGCATTAGGGTTCGAACACTCGAACACCTATACGGATTCTCCTGCACAGTGGCAGATATGTAAATACGACGTTTACTTACCATTTCTCATGCATTAGGGTTCGGAGACTCGAACACCTATACGGATTCTCCTGCACAGTGGCAGATATGTAAATACGGCGTTTGCTTACCGTTTCTCACGCATTACGGTTCGAACACTCGAACACCTATGTGGATTCTCCTGCACAGTGGCAGATATGTAAATACGGCGTTTACTTACCATTTCTCATGCATTACGGTTCGAACACTCGAACACCTCTACGGATTCTCCTGCACAGTGGCAGATATGTAAATACGGCGTTTACTTACCGTTTCTCAGGCATTAGGGTTCGAAGACTCGAACACCTATACGGATTCTCCTGCACAGTGAGAGACATGTAGATACGGCGTTTACATACCTATGGTCACGCATTAGGGTTCGAACACTCGAACACCTATACGGATTCTCCTGCACAGTGGCAGATATGTAAATACGGCGTTTACTTACCATTTCTCACGCATTACGGTTCGAACACTCTACACCGATACGGATTCTCCTGCACAGTGGCAAATATGTAAATACGGCGTTTACTTACTATTTCCCACGCATTACGGTTCGAACACTCGAACACCTATACGGATTCTCCTGCACAGTGGCAGATATGTAAATACGGTGTTTACTTACCGTTTCTCATGCATTACGGTTCGAAAAGTCGAACACCTATACGGATTCTCCTGCACAATGGCAGATATGTAAATACGGCGTTTACTTACCTTTTCTCACGCATTACAGTTCGAAACTCGAACACCTACACGGATTCTCCTGCATAGTGGCAGATATGTAAATACGGCGTTTACTTACCATTTCTCACGCATTATGGTTCGAACACTCGAACACCTATACGGATTCTCCAGCACAGTGGCAGATATGTAAATACGGCGTTTACTTACCATTTCTCATGCATTAGGGTTCGAAGACTCGAACACCTATATGGATTCTCCTGCACAGTGGCAGATATGTAAATACGGCGTTTACTTACCTATTCTTACGCATTAGGGTTCGAACACTCGAACACCTATACGGATTCTCCTGCACAGTGGCAGATATGTAAATACGGCGTTTACTTACCATTTCTCATGCATTAGGGTTCGAAGACTCGAACACGTATACGGATTCTCCTGCACAGTGGCAGATATGTAAAAACGGCGTTTACTTACCATTTCTCATGCATTAGGGTTCGGAGACTCGAACACCTATACGGATTCTCCTGCACAGTGGCAGATATGTAAATACGGCGTTTACTTACCTATTCTCACGCATTAGGGTTCGAAAACTCGAACACCTTTACGGATTCTCCTGCACAGTGGCAGATATGTAAATACGGCGTTTACTTACAATTTCTCATGCATTACGGTTCGAACACTCGAACACCTATACGGATTCTCCTGCACAGTGGCAAATATGTAAATACGGCGTTTACTTACCATTTCTCATGCATTAGGGTTCGAACACTCGAACACCTATACGGATTCTCCTGCACAGTGGCAGATATGTAAATACGGCGTTTACTTACCATTTCTCATGCATTAGGGTTCGAAGACTCGACCACCTATATGGATTCTCCTGCACAGTGGTAGATATGTAAATACGGCGTTTACTTACCTATTCTCACGCATTAGGGTTCGAACACTCGAACACCTATACGGATTCTCCTGCACAGTGGCAGATATGTAAATACGACGTTTACTTACCATTTCTCATGCATTACGGTTCGGAGAGTCGAACACCTATACGGATTCTCCTGCACAGTGGCAGATAGGTAAATACGGCGTTTACTTACCTATTCTCACGCATTAGGGTTCGAACACTCGAACACCTATACGGATTCTCCTGCACAGTGGCAGATATGTAAATACGGCATTTACTTACCATTTCTCATGCATTACGGTTCGAACACTCGAACACCTATACGGATTCTCCTGCACAGTGGCAGATATGTAAATACGGCGTTCACTTACCATTTCTCACGCATTAGGGTTCGAACAGTCGAACACCTATACGGATTCTCCTGCACAGTGGCAGATATGTAAATACGGCGTTTACTTACCATTTCTCACGCATTACGGTTCGAACACTCGAACACCGATACAGATTCTCCTGCACAGTGGCAGATATGTAAATACGGCGTTTACTTACCATTTCTCATGCATTACGGTTCGAACACTCGAAGACCTATACGGATTCTCCTGCACAGTGGCAGATATGTAAATACGGCGTTTACTTACCATTTCTCACGCATTAGGGTTCGAACACTCGAACACCTATACAGATTCTCCTGCACAGTGGCAGATATGTAAATACGGCGTTTACTTACCATTTCTCATGCATTAGGGTTCGAAGACTCGAACACTTATACGGATTCTCCTGCACAGTGGCAGATATGTAAAAACGGCGTTTACTTACCATTTCTCATGCATTAGGGTTCGGAGACTCGAACACCTATACGGATTCTCCTGCACAGTGGCAGATATGTAAATACGGCGTTTACTTACCTATTCTCACGCATTAGGGTTCGAAAACTCGAACACCTTTACGGATTCTCCTGCACAGTGGCAGATATGTAAATACGGCGTTTACTTACCATTTCTCATGCATTACGGTTCGAACACTCGAACACCTATACGGATTCTCCTGCACAGTGGCAAATATGTAAATACGGCGTTTACTTACCATTTCTCATGCATTAGGGTTCGAACACTCGAACACCTATACGGATTCTCCTGCACAGTGGCAGATATGTAAATACGGCGTTTACTTACCATTTCTCATGCATTAGGGTTCGAAGACTCGACCACCTATATGGATTCTCCTGCACAGTGGTAGATATGTAAATACGGCGTTTACTTACCTATTCTCACGCATTAGGGTTCGAACACTCGAACACCTATACGGATTCTCCTGCACAGTGGCAGATATGTAAATACGACGTTTACTTACCATTTCTCATGCATTACGGTTCGGAGAGTCGAACACCTATACGGATTCTCCTGCACAGTGGCAGATATGTAAATACGGCGTTTACTTACCTATTCTCACGCATTAGGGTTCGAACACTCGAACACCTATACGGATTCTCCTGCACAGTGGCAGATATGTAAATACGGCATTTACTTACCATTTCTCATGCATTACGGTTCGAACACTCGAACACCTATACGGATTCTCCTGCACAGTGGCAGATATGTAAATACGGCGTTTACATACCTATTCTCGCACATTAGGGTTCGAATACTCGAACACCTATCCGGATTCTCCTGCACAGTGGCATATATGTAAATACGTCGTTTACTTGCCATTTCTCACGCATTAGGGTTCGAACACTCGAACACCTATACGGATTGTACTGCACAGTGGCAGATATGTAAATACGGTGTTTACTTACCTATTCTCAGGCATTAGGGTTCGAAGACTCGAACACCTATACGGATTCTCCTGCACAGTGGCAGATATGTAAATACGGCGTTTACTTACCATTTCTCACGTATTACGGTTCGAACACTCGAACTCCTATGCGGATTCTCCTGCACAGTGGCAGATATGTAAATACGGCGTTTACTTACCATTTCTCAGGCATTACGGTTCGAACACTCGAAGACCTATACGGATTCTCCTCCACAGTGGCAGATATGTAAATAGGGCGTTCACTTACCATTTCTCATGCATTACGGTTCGAACACTCGAACACCTATACGGATTCTCCTTCACAGTGACAGATATGTAAGTACGGCGTTTACTTACCATTTCTCACGCATTACGGTTCGAACACTCGCACACCTATACGGATTCTCCTGCACAGTGGCAGATATGTAAATACGGCATTTACTTACCTATTCTCAGGCATTATGGTTCGAAGACTCGAACACCTATACGGATTCTCCTGCACAGTGGCAGATATGTAATTACGGCGTTTACTTACCTATTCTCACGCATTTGGGTTCGAACACTCGAACACCTATACGGATTCTCCTGCACAGTGGCAGATATGTAAATACGGCGTTTACTTACCTATTCTCATGCATTAGGGTTTGAAAACTCGAACACCTATACGGATTCTCTGCACAGTGGCAGATATGTAAATACGATGTTTACTTACCTATTCTCACGCATTAGGGTTCGAATACTCGAACACATATACGGATTCTACTGCACAGTGGCATATATGTAAATACGGCGTTTACTTACCATTTTCTCACGCATTAGGGTTCGAACACTCGAGCACCTATACGGATTCACCTGCACAATGGCAGATATGTAAATACGGCGTTTAATTACCTATTCTCATGCGTTAGGGTTCGAAGACTCGAACACCTATACGGATTCTCCTGCACAGTGGCAGTTATGTAAATACGGCGTTTACTTAGCATTTCTCACGCATTACGGTTCGAACACTCGAACACCTATACGGATTCTCCTGCACAGCGGCCGATATGTAAATACGGCGTTTACTTACCATTTCTCTGGCATTACGGTTAGAACACTCAAAGACCTATACGGATTCTTCTACACAGTGGCAGATATGTAAATACGGCGTTTACTTACCATTTCTCAGGCATTACGGTTCGAACACTCGAACACCTATACGGATTCTCCTGCACAGTGGCAGATATGTAAATACGGCATTTACTTACCATTTCTCACGCATTACGGTTCGAACACTCGCACACCTATACGGATTCTACTGCACAGTGGCAGATATGTAAATACGGCGTTTACTTACCTATTCTCAGGCATTATGGTTCGAAGACTCGAACACCTATACGGATTCTCCTGCACAGTGGCAGATTTGTAAATACGGCGTTTACTTACCATTTCTCACGCATTAGGGTTCGAACACTCGAACACCTATACGGATTCTCCTGCACAGTGACAGATATGTAAATACGGCGTTTAGTTACCTATTCTCAGGCATTATGGTTCGAAGACTCGAACACCTATACGGATTCTCCTGCACAGTGGCAGATATGTAAATACGGCGTTTACTTACCTATTCTCACGCATTAGGGTTCCAACACTCGAACACCTATACGGATTCCCCTGCACAGTGGCAGATATGTAAATACGGCGTTTACTAACCTATTCTCATGCATTAGGGTTCGAAGACTCGAACACCTATACGGATTCTCTGCACAGTGGCAGATATGTAAATACGGCGTTTACTTACCTATTCTCACGCATTAGGGTTCGAAGACTCGAACACCTATACGGATTCTCCTGCACAGTGGCATATATGTAAATACGGCATTTACTTACCATTTCTCACGCATTAGGGTTCGAACACTCGAACACCTATACGGATTCTCCTGCACAGTGGCAGATTTGTAAATACGGCGTTTACTTACCTATTCTCATGCATTAGGGTTCGAAGACTCGAGCACCTATACGGATTCTCCTGCACAGTGGCAGATATGTAAATACGGCGTTTACTTACCTATTCTCACGCATTAGGGTTCGAACACTCTAACACCTAGACGGATTCTCCTGCAGAGTGACAGATATGTAAATACGGTACTTACTTACCGTTTCTCATAAATTACGGTTCGAACACTCGAACACCTATACGGATTCTCCTGCACAGTGGCAGATATGTAAATACGGCGTTTACTTGCCATTTCTCAGGCATTACGGTTCGAACACTCGAAGACCTATACGGATTCTCCTACATAGTGGCAGATATGTAAATACGACGTTTACTTACCATTTCTCATGCATTACGGTTCGAACACTCGAACACCTATACGGATTCTCCTGCACAATGGCAGATATGTAAATACGGCGTTTACTTACCTATTCTCATGCATTAGGGTTCGAAGACTCGAACACCTATACGGATTCTCTTGCACAGTGGCGGATATGTAAATACGGCGTTTACTTACCATTTCTCATGCATTACGGTTCGAACACTCGAACACCTCTACGGATTCTCCTGCACAGTGGCAGATATTTAAATACGGTGTTTACTTACCATTTCTCAGGCATTACGGTTCGAACACTCGAAGACCTATACGGATTCTCCTACACAGTGGCAGATATGTAAATACGGCGTTCACTTACCATTTCTCATACATTACGGTTCGAACACTCGAACACCTATACGGATTCTCCTGCACGGTGGCAGATATGTAAATACGGCGTTTACTTACCATTTCTCACGCATTACGGTTCGAACACTCGCACACCTATACGGATTCTACTGCACAGTCGCAGATATGTAAATACGGCGTTTACTTACCTATTCTCAGGCATTATGGTTCGAAGACTCGAACACCTATACGGATTCTCCTGCACAGTGGCAGATATGTAAATACGGCGTTTACTTACCGTTTCTCAGGCATTAGGGTTCGAAGACTCGAACACCTATACGGATTCTCCTGCACAGTGAGAGACATGTAGATACGGCGTTTACATACCTATGGTCACGCATTAGGGTTCGAACACTCGAACACCTATACGGATTCTCCTGCACAGTGGCAGATATGTAAATACGGCGTTTACTTACCATTTCTCACGCATTACGGTTCGAACACTCTACACCGATACGGATTCTCCTGCACAGTGGCAAATATGTAAATACGGCGTTTACTTACTATTTCCCACGCATTACGGTTCGAACACTCGAACACCTATACGGATTCTCCTGCACAGTGGCAGATATGTAAATACGGTGTTTACTTACCGTTTCTCATGCATTACGGTTCGAAAAGTCGAACACCTATACGGATTCTCCTGCACAATGGCAGATATGTAAATACGGCGTTTACTTACCTTTTCTCACGCATTACAGTTCGAAACTCGAACACCTACACGGATTCTCCTGCATAGTGGCAGATATGTAAATACGGCGTTTACTTACCATTTCTCACGCATTATGGTTCGAACACTCGAACACCTATACGGATTCTCCAGCACAGTGGCAGATATGTAAATACGGCGTTTACTTACCATTTCTCATGCATTAGGGTTCGAAGACTCGAACACCTATATGGATTCTCCTGCACAGTGGCAGATATGTAAATACGGCGTTTACTTACCTATTCTTACGCATTAGGGTTCGAACACTCGAACACCTATACGGATTCTCCTGCACAGTGGCAGATATGTAAATACGGCGTTTACTTACCATTTCTCATGCATTAGGGTTCGAAGACTCGAACACGTATACGGATTCTCCTGCACAGTGGCAGATATGTAAAAACGGCGTTTACTTACCATTTCTCATGCATTAGGGTTCGGAGACTCGAACACCTATACGGATTCTCCTGCACAGTGGCAGATATGTAAATACGGCGTTTACTTACCTATTCTCACGCATTAGGGTTCGAAAACTCGAACACCTTTACGGATTCTCCTGCACAGTGGCAGATATGTAAATACGGCGTTTACTTACCATTTCTCATGCATTACGGTTCGAACACTCGAACACCTATACGGATTCTCCTGCACAGTGGCAAATATGTAAATACGGCGTTTACTTACCATTTCTCATGCATTAGGGTTCGAACACTCGAACACCTATACGGATTCTCCTGCACAGTGGCAGATATGTAAATACGGCGTTTACTTACCATTTCTCATGCATTAGGGTTCGAAGACTCGACCACCTATATGGATTCTCCTGCACAGTGGTAGATATGTAAATACGGCGTTTACTTACCTATTCTCACGCATTAGGGTTCGAACACTCGAACACCTATACGGATTCTCCTGCACAGTGGCAGATATGTAAATACGACGTTTACTTACCATTTCTCATGCATTACGGTTCGGAGAGTCGAACACCTATACGGATTCTCCTGCACAGTGGCAGATATGTAAATACGGCGTTTACTTACCTATTCTCACGCATTAGGGTTCGAACACTCGAACACCTATACGGATTCTCCTGCACAGTGGCAGATATGTAAATACGGCATTTACTTACCATTTCTCATGCATTACGGTTCGAACACTCGAACACCTATACGGATTCTCCTGCACAGTGGCAGATATGTAAATACGGCGTTCACTTACCATTTCTCACGCATTAGGGTTCGAACGGTCGAACACCTATACGGATTCTCCTGCACAGTGGCAGATATGTAAATACGGCGTTTACTTACCATTTCTCACGCATTACGGTTCGAACACTCGAACACCGATACGGATTCTCCTGCACAGTGGCAGATATGTAAATACGGCGTTTACTTACCATTTCTCATGCATTACGGTTCGAACACTCGAAGACCTATACGGATTCTCCTGCACAGTGGCAGATATGTAAATACGGCGTTTACTTACCATTTCTCACGCATTAGGGTTCGAACACTCGAACACCTATACGGATTCTCCTGCACAGTGGCAGATATGTAAATACGGCGTTTACTTACCATTTCTCATGCATTAGGGTTCGAAGACTCGAACACTTATACGGATTCTCCTGCACAGTGGCAGATATGTAAAAACGGCGTTTACTTACCATTTCTCATGCATTAGGGTTCGGAGACTCGAACACCTATACGGATTCTCCTGCACAGTGGCAGATATGTAAATACGGCGTTTACTTACCTATTCTCACGCATTAGGCTTCGAAAACTCGAACACCTTTACGGATTCTCCTGCACAGTGGCAGATATGTAAATACGGCGTTTACTTACCATTTCTCATGCATTACGGTTCGAACACTCGAACACCTATACGGATTCTCCTGCACAGTGGCAAATATGTAAATACGGCGTTTACTTACCATTTCTCATGCATTAGGGTTCGAACACTCGAACACCTATACGGATTCTCCTGCACAGTGGCAGATATGTAAATACGGCGTTTACTTACCATTTCTCATGCATTAGGGTTCGAAGACTCGACCACCTATATGGATTCTCCTGCACAGTGGTAGATATGTAAATACGGCGTTTACTTACCTATTCTCACGCATTAGGGTTCGAACACTCGAACACCTATACGGATTCTCCTGCACAGTGGCAGATATGTAAATACGACGTTTACTTACCATTTCTCATGCATTACGGTTCGGTGAGTCGAACACCTATACGGATTCTCCTGCACAGTGGCAGATATGTAAATACGGCGTTTACTTACCTATTCTCACGCATTAGGGTTCGAACACTCGAACACCTATACGGATTCTCCTGCACAGTGGCAGATATGTAAATACGGCATTTACTTACCATTTCTCATGCATTACGGTTCGAACACTCGAACACCTATACGGATTCTCCTGCACAGTGGCAGATATGTAAATACGGCGTTTACATACCTATTCTCGCACATTAGGGTTCGAATACTCGAACACCTATCCGGATTCTCCTGCACAGTGGCATATATGTAAATACGTCGTTTACTTGCCATTTCTCACGCATTAGGGTTCGAACACTCGAACACCTATACGGATTGTACTGCACAGTGGCAGATATGTAAATACGGTGTTTACTTACCTATTCTCAGGCATTAGGGTTCGAAGACTCGAACACCTATACGGATTCTCCTGCACAGTGGCAGATATGTAAATACGGCGTTTACTTACCATTTCTCACGTATTACGGTTCGAACACTCGAACTCCTATGCGGATTCTCCTGCACAGTGGCAGATATGTAAATACGGCGTTTACTTACCATTTCTCAGGCATTACGGTTCGAACACTCGAAGACCTATACGGATTCTCCTCCACAGTGGCAGATATGTAAATAGGGCGTTCACTTACCATTTCTCATGCATTACGGTTCGAACACTCGAACACCTATACGGATTCTCCTTCACAGTGACAGATATGTAAGTACGACGTTTACTTACCATTTCTCACGCATTACGGTTCGAACACTCGCACACCTATACGGATTCTCCTGCACAGTGGCAGATATGTAAATACGGCATTTACTTACCTATTCTCAGGCATTATGGTTCGAAGACTCGAACACCTATACGGATTCTCCTGCACAGTGGCAGATATGTAATTACGGCGTTTACTTACCTATTCTCACGCATTTGGGTTCGAACACTCGAACACCTATACGGATTCTCCTGCACAGTGGCAGATATGTAAATACGGCGTTTACTTACCTATTCTCATGCATTAGGGTTTGAAGACTCGAACACCTATACGGATTCTCTGCACAGTGGCAGATATGTAAATACGATGTTTACTTACCTATTCTCACGCATTAGGGTTCGAATACTCGAACACATATACGGATTCTACTGCACAGTGGCATATATGTAAATACGGCGTTTACTTACCATTTCTCACGCATTAGGGTTCGAACACTCGAGCACCTATACGGATTCACCTGCACAATGGCAGATATGTAAATACGGCGTTTAATTACCTATTCTCATGCGTTAGGGTTCGAAGACTCGAACACCTATACGGATTCTCCTGCACAGTGGCAGTTATGTAAATACGGCGTTTACTTAGCATTTCTCACGCATTACGGTTCGAACACTCGAACACCTATACGGATTCTCCTGCACAGCGGCCGATATGTAAATACGGCGTTTACTTACCATTTCTCTGGCATTACGGTTAGAACACTCAAAGACCTATACGGATTCTTCTACACAGTGGCAGATATGTAAATACGGCGTTTACTTACCATTTCTCAGGCATTACGGTTCGAACACTCGAACACCTATACGGATTCTCCTGCACAGTGGCAGATATGTAAATACGGCATTTACTTACCATTTCTCACGCATTACGGTTCGAACACTCGCACACCTATACGGATTCTACTGCACAGTGGCAGATATGTAAATACGGCGTTTACTTACCTATTCTCAGGCATTATGGTTCGAAGACTCGAACACCTATACGGATTCTCTTGCACAGTGGCAGATTTGTAAATACGGCGTTTACTTACCATTTCTCACGCATTAGGGTTCGAACACTCGAACACCTATACGGATTCTCCTGCACAGTGACAGATATGTAAATACGGCGTTTAGTTACCTATTCTCAGGCATTATGGTTCGAAGACTCGAACACCTATACGGATTCTCCTGCACAGTGGCAGATATGTAAATACGGCGTTTACTTACCTATTCTCACGCATTTGGGTTCCAACACTCGAACACCTATACGGATTCCCCTGCACAGTGGCAGATATGTAAATACGGCGTTTACTAACCTATTCTCATGCATTAGGGTTCGAAGACTCGAACACCTATACGGATTCTCTGCACAGTGGCAGATATGTAAATACGGCGTTTACTTACCTATTCTCACGCATTAGGGTTCGAAGACTCGAACACCTATACGGATTCTCCTGCACAGTGGCATATATGTAAATACGGCATTTACTTACCATTTCTCACGCATTAGGGTTCGAACACTCGAACACCTATACGGATTCTCCTGCACAGTGGCAGATTTGTAAATACGGCGTTTACTTACCTATTCTCATGCATTAGGGTTCGAAGACTCGAGCACCTATACGGATTCTCCTGCACAGTGGCAGATATGTAAATACGGCGTTTACTTACCTATTCTCACGCATTAGGGTTCGAACACTCTAACACCTAGACGGATTCTCCTGCAGAGTGGCAGATATGTAAATACGGTACTTACTTACCGTTTCTCATAAATTACGGTTCGAACACTCGAACACCTATACGGATTCTCCTGCACAGTGGCAGATATGTAAATACGGCGTTTACTTGCCATTTCTCAGGCATTATGGTTCGAACACTCGAAGACCTATACGGATTCTCCTACATAGTGGCAGATATGTAAATACGACGTTTACTTACCATTTCTCATGCATTACGGTTCGAACACTCGAACACCTATACGGATTCTCCTGCACAATGGCAGATATGTAAATACGGCGTTTACTTACCTATTCTCATGCATTAGGGTTCGAAGACTCGAACACCTATACGGATTCTCTTGCACAGTGGCGGATATGTAAATACGGCGTTTACTTACCATTTCTCATGCATTACGGTTCGAACACTCGAACACCACTACGGATTCTCCTGCACAGTGGCAGATATTTAAATACGGTGTTTACTTACCATTTCTCAGGCATTACGGTTCGAACACTCGAAGACCTATACGGATTCTCCTACACAGTGGCAGATATGTAAATACGGCGTTCACTTACCATTTCTCATACATTACGGTTCGAACACTCGAACACCTATACGGATTCTCCTGCACGGTGGCAGATATGTAAATACGGCGTTTACTTACCATTTCTCACGCATTACGGTTCGAACACTCGCACACCTATACGGATTCTACTGCACAGTCGCAGATATGTAAATACGGCGTTTACTTACCTATTCTCAGGCATTATGGTTCGAAGACTCGAACACCTATACGGATTCTCCTGCACAGTGGCAGATATGTAAATACGGCGTTTTTCTTACCTATTCTCACGCATTAGGGTTCGAACACTCGAACACCTATACGGATTCTCCTGCACAGTGGCAGATATGTAAATACGGCGTTTTTCTTACCTATTCTCACGCATTAGGGTTCGAACACTCGAACACCTATACGGATTCTCCTGCACAGTGGCAGATATGTAAATACAGCGTTTACTTACCTATTCTCATGCATTAGGGTTCGAAGACTCGAACACCTATACGGATTCTCTGCACAGTGGCAGATATGTAAATACGGCGTTTACTTACCTATTCTCACACATTAGGGTTCGTAGACTCGAACACCTATACGGATTCTCCTGCACAGTGGCATATATGTAAATACGGCATTTACTTACCATTTCTCACGCATTAGGGTTCGAACACTCGAACACCTATACGGATTCTCCTGCACAGTGGCAGATATGTAAATACGGCGTTTACTTACCTATTCTCATGCATTAGGGTTCGAAGACTCGAACACCTATACGGATTCTCCTGCACAGTGGCAGATATGTAAATACGGCGTTTACTTTCTATTCTCACGCATTAGGGTTCGAACACTCGAACACCTAGATGGATTCTCCTGCAGAGTGGCAGATATGTAAATACGGTGCATACTTACCGTTTCTCATAAATTACGGTTCGAACACTCGAACACCTATACGGATTCTCCTGCACAGTCGCAGATATGTAAATACGACGTTTACTTACCATTTCTCAGGCATTACGGTTCGAACACTCGAAGACCTATACGGATTCTTCTACACAGTGGCAGATATGTAAATACGACGTTTACTTACCATTTCTCATGCATTACGGTTCGAACACTCGAACACCTATACGGATTCTCCTGCACAGTGGCAGATATGTAAATACGGCGTTTACTTACCTATTCTCATGCATTAGGGTTCGAAGACTCGAACACCTATACGGATTCTCCTGCACCGTGGCGGATATGTAAATACGGCGTTTACTTACCATTTCTCACGCATTACGGTTCGAACACTCGAACACCTCTACGGATTCTCCTGCACAGTGGCAGATATGTAAATACGGTGTTTACTTACCATTTCTCAGGCATTACGGTTCGAACACTCGAAGACCTATACGGATTCTCCTACACAGTGGCAGATATGTAAATACAGCGTTCATTTACCATTTCTCATACATTACGGTTCGAACACTCGAACACCTATACGGATTCTCCTGCACGGTGGCAGATATGTAAATACGGCGTTTACTTACCATTTCTCACGCATTACGGTTCGAACACTCGCACACCTATACGGATTCTACTGCACAGTGGCAGATATGTAAATACGGCGTTTACTTACCTATTCTCAGGCATTATGGTTCGAAGACTCGAACACCTATACGGATTCTCCTGCACAGTGGCAGATATGTAAATACGGCGTTTTTCTTACCTATTCTCACGCATTAGGGTTCGAACACTCGAACACCTATACGGATTCTCCTGCACAGTGGCAGATATGTAAATACAGCGTTTACTTACCTATTCTCATGCATTAGGGTTCGAAGACTCGAACACCTATACGGATTCTCTGCACAGTGGCAGATATGTAAATACGGCGTTTACTTACCTATTCTCACGCATTAGGGTTCGTAGACTCGAACACCTATACGGATTCTCCTGCACAGTGGCATATATGTAAATACGGCATTTACTTACCATTTCTCACGCATTAGGGTTCGAACACTCGAACACCTATACGGATTCTCCTGCACAGTGGCAGATATGTAAATACGGCGTTTACTTACCTATTCTCATGCATTAGGGTTCGAAGACTCAAACACCTATACGGATTCTCCTGCACAGTGGCAGATATGTAAATACGGCGTTTACTTTCCTATTCTCACGCATTAGGGTTCGAACACTCGAACACCTAGACGGATTCTCCTGCAGAGTGGCAGATATGTAAATACGGTGCATACTTACCGTTTCTCATAAATTACGGTTCGAACACTCGAACACCTATACGGATTCTCCTGCACAGTCGCAGATATGTAAATACGACGTTTACTTACCATTTCTCAGGCATTACGGTTCGAACACTCGAAGACCTATACGGATTCTTCTACACAGTGGCAGATATGTAAATACGACGTTTACTTACCATTTCTCATGCATTACGGTTCGAACACTCGAACACCTATACGGATTCTCCTGCACAGTGGCAGATATGTAAATACGGCGTTTACTTACCTATTCTCATGCATTAGGGTTCGAAGACTCGAACACCTATACGGATTCTCCTGCACCGTGGCGGATATGTAAATACGGCGTTTACTTACCATTTCTCACGCATTACGGTTCGAACACTCGAACACCTCTACGGATTCTCCTGCACAGTGACAGATATGTAAATACGGTGTTTACTTACCATTTCTCAGGCATTACGGTTCGAACACTCGAAGACCTATACGGATTCTCCTACACAGTGGCAGATATGTAAATACAGCGTTCATTTACCACTTCTCATACATTACGGTTCGAACACTCGAACACCTATACGGATTCTCCTGCACGGTGGCAGATATGTAAATACGGCGTTTACTTACCATTTCTCACGCATTACGGTTCGAACACTCGCACACCTATACGGATTCTACTGCACAGTGGCAGATATGTAAATACGGCGTTTACTTACCTATTCTCAGGCATTATGGTTCGAAGACTCGAACACCTATACGGATTCTCCTGCACAGTGGCAGATATGTAAATACGGCGTTTACTTACCTATTCTCACGCATTAGGGTTCGAACACTCGAACACCTATACGGATTCTCCTGCACAGTGGCAGATATGTAAATACGGCGTTTACTTACCTATTCTCAGGCATTATGGTTGGAAGACTCGAACACCTATACGGATTCTCCTGCACAGTGGCAGATATGTAAATACGGCGTTTTTCTTACCTATTCTCACGCATTAGGGTTCGAACACTCGAACACCTATACGGATTCTCCTGCACAGTGGCAGATATGTAAATACGGCGTTTACTTACCTATTCTCATGCATTAGGGTTCGTAGACTCGAACACCTATACGGATTCTCTGCACAGTGGCAGATATGTGAATACGGCGTTTACTTACCTATTCTCACGCATTAGGGTTCGAAGACTCGAACACCTATACGGATTCTCCTGCACAGTGGCATATATGTACATACGGCGTTTACTTACCATTTCTCACGCATTAGGGTTCGAACACTCGAACACCTATACGGATTCTCCTGCACAGTGGCAGATATGTAAGTACGGTGCTTACTTACCGTTTCTCATGCATTACGGTTCGAACACTCGAACACCTATACGGATTCTCCTGCACAGTGGCAGATATGTAAATGTGGCGTTACTTACCATTTCTCACGCATTACGGTTCGAACACTCGCACACCTATACGGATTCTCCTGCACAGTGGCAGATATGTAAATACGGCGTTTACTTACCTATTCTCAGGCATTATGGTTCGAAGACTCGAACACCTATACAGATTCTCCTGCACAGTGGCAGATATGTAAATACGGCGTTTACTTACCTATTCTCACGCATTAGGGTTCGAACACTCGAACACCTATACGGATTCTCCTGCACAGTGGCAGATATGTAAATACGGCGTTTACTTACCTATTCTCATGCATTAGAGTTCGAAGACTCGAACACCTATACGGATTCTCCTGCACTGTGGCATATATGTAAATACGGCATTTACTTACCATTTCTCACGCATTAGGGTTCGAACACTCGAACACCTTTACGGATTCTCCTGCACAGTGGCAGATATGTAAATACGGCGTTTACTTACCTATTCTCAGGCATTAGGGTTCGAAGACTCGAACACCTATACGGATTCTCCTGCACAGTGGCAGATATGTAAATACGGCGTTTACTTACCTATTCTCACGCATTAGGGTTCGAACACTCGAACACCTAGACGGATTCTCCTGCACAGTGGCAGTTACGTAAATACGGCGTTTACTTTCCATTTCTCACGCATTACGGTTCGAACACTCGAACACCTGTACGGATTCTCCTGCACAGTGGCAGATATGTAAATACGGCATTTACTTACCATTTCTCTGGCATTACGGTTCGAACACTCGAAGACCTATACGGATTCTCCTACACTGTGGCAGATATGTAAATACGGCGTTTACTTACCATTTCTCATGCATTACGGTTCGAACACTCGAACACCTATACGGATTCTCCTGCACAGTGGCAGATATGTAAATACGGCATTTACTTACCATTTCTCACGCATTACGGTTCGTACACTCGCTCACCTATCCGGATTCTACTGCACAGTAGCAGATATGTAAATACGGCGTTTACTTACCTATTCTCAGGCATTATGGTTCGAAGACTCGAACCCCTATACGGATTCTCCTGCACAATGACAGATATGTAAATACGGCGTTTACGTACCTATTCTCACGCATTAGGGTTCGAACACTCGAACACCTATACGGATTCTCCTGCACAGTGGCAGATATGTAAATACGGCGTTTACTTACCTATTCTCATGCATTAGGGTTCAAAGACTCGAACAGCTATACGGATTCTCTACACAGTAGCAGATATGTAAATACGGCGTTTACTAACCTATTCTCACGCATTAGGGTTCGAAGACTCGAACACCTATACGGATTCTCCTGCACAGTGGCATATATGTAAATACGGCATTTACTTACCATTTCTCACGCATTAGGGTTCGAACACTCGAACACCTATACGGATTCTCCTGCACAGTGGCAGATATTTAAATACGGCGTTTACTTACCTATTCTCATGCATTAGGGTTCGAAGACTCGAACACCTATACGGATTCTCCTGCACAGTGGCAGATATGTAAATACGGTGTTTAGTTACCTATTCTCACGCATTAGGGTTCGAACACTCGAACACCTAGACGGATTCTCCTGCAGAGTGGCAGATATGTAAATACGGTGCTTACTTACCGTTTCTCATACATTACGGTTCGAACACTCAAACACCTATACGGATTCTCCTGCACAGTGGCAGATATGTAAATACGGCGTTTACTTGCCATTTCTCAGGCATTACGGTTCGAACACTCGAAGACCTATACGGATTCTCCTACACAGTGGCAGATATGTAAATACCGCGTTCACTTACCATTTCTCATGCATTACGGTTCGAACACTCGAACACCTATACGGATTCTCCTGCACAGTGGCAGATATGTAAATACGGCGTTTACCTACCATTTCTCACGCATTAGGGTTCGAACACTCGAACACCTATACGAATTCTCCTGCACTGTGGCAGATATGTAAACACGGCGTTTACTTACCTATTCTCACGCATTAGGGTTCGAACACTCGAACACCTAGACGGATTCTCCTGCAAAGTGGCAGATATGTAAATACGGTGCTTACTTACCGTTTCTCATGCATTACGGTTCGAACACTCGAACACCTATACGGATTCTCCTGCACAGTGGCAGATATGTAAATACGGCGTTTACTTACCTATTCTCAGGCATTATGGTTCGAAGACTCGAACACCTATACGGATTCTCCTGCACAGTGGCAGATATGTAAATACGGCGTTTTTCTTACCTATTCTCACGCATTAGGGTTCGAACACTCGAACACCTATACGGATTCTCCTGCACAGTGGCAGATATGTAAATACAGCGTTTACTTACCTATTCTCATGCATTAGGGTTCGAAGACTCGAACACCTATACGGATTCTCTGCACAGTGGCAGATATGTAAATACGGCGTTTACTTACCTATTCTCACGCATTAGGGTTCGTAGACTCGAACACCTATACGGATTCTCCTGCACAGTGGCATATATGTAAATACGGCATTTACTTACCATTTCTCACGCATTAGGGTTCGAACACTCGAACACCTATACGGATTCTCCTGCACAGTGGCAGATATGTAAATACGGCGTTTACTTACCTATTCTCATGCATTAGGGTTCGAAGACTCGAACACCTATACGGATTCTCCTGCACAGTGGCAGATATGTAAATACGGCGTTTACTTTCCTATTCTCACGCATTAGGGTTCGAACACTCGAACACCTAGACGGATTCTCCTGCAGAGTGGCAGATATGTAAATACGGTGCATACTTACCGTTTCTCATAAATTACGGTTCGAACACTCGAACACCTATACGGATTCTCCTGCACAGTCGCAGATATGTAAATACGACGTTTACTTACCATTTCTCAGGCATTACGGTTCGAACACTCGAAGACCTATACGGATTCTTCTACACAGTGGCAGATATGTAAATACGACGTTTACTTACCATTTCTCATGCATTACGGTTCGAACACTCGAACACCTATACGGATTCTCCTGCACAGTGGCAGATATGTAAATACGGCGTTTACTTACCTATTCTCATGCATTAGGGTTCGAAGACTCGAACACCTATACGGATTCTCCTGCACCGTGGCGGATATGTAAATACGGCGTTTACTTACCATTTCTCACGCATTACGGTTCGAACACTCGAACACCTCTACGGATTCTCCTGCACAGTGACAGATATGTAAATACGGTGTTTACTTACCATTTCTCAGGCATTACGGTTCGAACACTCGAAGACCTATACGGATTCTCCTACACAGTGGCAGATATGTAAATACAGCGTTCATTTACCATTTCTCATACATTACGGTTCGAACACTCGAACACCTATACGGATTCTCCTGCACGGTGGCAGATATGTAAATACGGCGTTTACTTACCATTTCTCACGCATTACGGTTCGAACACTCGCACACCTATACGGATTCTACTGCACAGTGGCAGATATGTAAATACGGCGTTTACTTACCTATTCTCAGGCATTATGGTTCGAAGACTCGAACACCTATACGGATTCTCCTGCACAGTGGCAGATATGTAAATACGGCGTTTACTTACCTATTCTCACGCATTAGGGTTCGAACACTCGAACACCTATACGGATTCTCCTGCACAGTGGCAGATATGTAAATACGGCGTTTACTTACCTATTCTCAGGCATTATGGTTGGAAGACTCGAACACCTATACGGATTCTCCTGCACAGTGGCAGATATGTAAATACGGCGTTTTTCTTACCTATTCTCACGCATTAGGGTTCGAACACTCGAACACCTATACGGATTCTCCTGCACAGTGGCAGATATGTAAATACGGCGTTTACTTACCTATTCTCATGCATTAGGGTTCGTAGACTCGAACACCTATACGGATTCTCTGCACAGTGGCAGATATGTGAATACGGCGTTTACTTACCTATTCTCACGCATTAGGGTTCGAACACTCGAACACCTATACGGATTCTCCTGCACAGTGGCAGATATGTAAATACGGCGTTTACTTACCTATTCTCATGCATTAGGGTTCGAAGACTCGAACACCTATACGGATTCTCCTGCACCGTGGCGGATATGTAAATACGGCGTTTACTTACCATTTCTCACGCATTACGGTTCGAACACTCGAACACCTCTACGGATTCTCCTGCACAGTGACAGATATGTAAATACGGTGTTTACTTACCATTTCTCAGGCATTACGGTTCGAACACTCGAAGACCTATACGGATTCTCCTACACAGTGGCAGATATGTAAATACAGCGTTCATTTACCATTTCTCATACATTACGGTTCGAACACTCGAACACCTATACGGATTCTCCTGCACGGTGGCAGATATGTAAATACGGCGTTTACTTACCATTTCTCACGCATTACGGTTCGAACACTCGCACACCTATACGGATTCTACTGCACAGTGGCAGATATGTAAATACGGCGTTTACTTACCTATTCTCAGGCATTATGGTTCGAAGACTCGAACACCTATACGGATTCTCCTGCACAGTGGCAGATATGTAAATACGGCGTTTACTTACCTATTCTCACGCATTAGGGTTCGAACACTCGAACACCTATACGGATTCTCCTGCACAGTGGCAGATATGTAAATACGGCGTTTACTTACCTATTCTCAGGCATTATGGTTGGAAGACTCGAACACCTATACGGATTCTCCTGCACAGTGGCAGATATGTAAATACGGCGTTTACTTACCTATTCTCAGGCATTATGGTTCGAAGACTCGAACACCTATACGGATTCTCCTGCACAGTGGCAGATACGTAAATACGGCGTTTACTTTCCATTTCTCACGCATTACGGTTCGAACACTCGAACACCTGTACGGATTCTCCTGCACAGTGGCAGATATGTAAATACGGCATTTACTTACCATTTCTCTGGCATTACGGTTCGAACACTCGAAGACCTATACGGATTCTCCTACACAGTGGCAGATATGTAAATACGGCGTTTACTTACCATTTCTCATGCATTACGGTTCGAACACTCGAACACCTATACGGATTCTCCTGCACAGTGGCAGATATGTAAATACGGCATTTACTTACCATTTCTCACGCATTACGGTTCGTACACTCGCTCACCTATCCGGATTCTACTGCACAGTAGCAGATATGTAAATACGGCGTTTACTTACCTATTCTCAGGCATTATGGTTCGAAGACTCGAACCCCTATACGGATTCTCCTGCACAATGACAGATATGTAAATACGGCGTTTACGTACCTATTCTCACGCATTAGGGTTCGAACACTCGAACACCTATACGGATTCTCCTGCACAGTGGCAGATATGTAAATACGGCGTTTACTTACCTATTCTCATGCATTAGGGTTCAAAGACTCGAACAGCTATACGGATTCTCTACACAGTGGCAGATATGTAAATACGGCGTTTACTAACCTATTCTCACGCATTAGGGTTCGAAGACTCGAACACCTATACGGATTCTCCTGCACAGTGGCATATATGTAAATACGGCATTTACTTACCATTTCTCACGCATTAGGGTTCGAACACTCGAACACCTATACGGATTCTCCTGCACAGTGGCAGATATGTAAATACGGCGTTTACTTACCTATTCTCATGCATTAGGGTTCGAAGACTCGAACACCTATACGGATTCTCCTGCACAGTGGCAGATATGTAAATACGGTGTTTAGTTACCTATTCTCACGCATTAGGGTTCGAACACTCGAACACCTAGACGGATTCTCCTGCAGAGTGGCAGATATGTAAATACGGTGCTTACTCACCGTTTCTCATACATTACGGTTCGAACACTCAAACACCTATACGGATTCTCCTGCACAGTGGCAGATATGTAAATACGGCGTTTACTTGCCATTTCTCAGGCATTACGGTTCGAACACTCGAAGACCTATACGGATTCTCCTACACAGTGGCAGATATGTAAATACCGCGTTCACTTACCATTTCTCATGCATTACGGTTCGAACACTCGAACACCTATACGGATTCTCCTGCACAGTGGCAGATATGTAAATACGGCGTTTACCTACCATTAATCACGCATTAGGGTTCGAACACTCGAACACCTATACGAATTCTCCTGCACTGTGGCAGATATGTAAACACGGCGGTTACTTACCTATTCTCACGCATTAGGGTTCGAACACTCGAACACCTAGACGGATTCTCCTGCAAAGTGGCAGATATGTAAATACGGTGCTTACTTACCGTTTCTCATGCATTACGGTTCGAACACTCGAACACCTATACGGATTCTCCTGCACAGTGGCAGATATGTAAATACGGCGTTTACTTACCTATTCTCAGGCATTATGGTTCGAAGACTCGAACACCTATACGGATTCTCCTGCACAGTGGCAGATATGTAAATACGGCGTTTTTCTTACCTATTCTCACGCATTAGGGTTCGAACACTCGAACACCTATACGGATTCTCCTGCACAGTGGCAGATATGTAAATACAGCGTTTACTTACCTATTCTCATGCATTAGGGTTCGAAGACTCGAACTCCTATACGGATTCTCTGCACAGTGGCAGATATGTAAATACGGCGTTTACTTACCTATTCTCACGCATTAGGGTTCGTAGACTCGAACACCTATACGGATTCTCCTGCACAGTGGCATATATGTAAATACGGCATTTACTTACCATTTCTCACGCATTAGGGTTCGAACACTCGAACACCTATACGGATTCTCCTGCACAGTGGCAGATATGTAAATACGGCGTTTACTTACCTATTCTCATGCATTAGGGTTCGAAGACTCGAACACCTATACGGATTCTCCTGCACAGTGGCAGATATGTAAATACGGCGTTTACTTTCCTATTCTCACGCATTAGGGTTCGAACACTCGAACACCTAGACGGATTCTCCTGCAGAGTGGCAGATATGTAAATACGGTGCATACTTACCGTTTCTCATAAATTACGGTTCGAACACTCGAACACCTATACGGATTCTCCTGCACAGTCGCAGATATGTAAATACGACGTTTACTTACCATTTCTCAGGCATTACGGTTCGAACACTCGAAGACCTATACGGATTCTTCTACACAGTGGCAGATATGTAAATACGACGTTTACTTACCATTTCTCATGCATTACGGTTCGAACACTCGAACACCTATACGAATTCTCCTGCACAGTGGCAGATATGTAAATACGGCGTTTACTTACCTATTCTCATGCATTAGGGTTCGAAGACTCGAACACCTATACGGATTCTCCTGCACCGTGGCGGATATGTAAATACGGCGTTTACTTACCATTTCTCACGCATTACGGTTCGAACACTCGAACACCTCTACGGATTCTCCTGCACAGTGACAGATATGTAAATACGGTGTTTACTTACCATTTCTCAGGCATTACGGTTCGAACACTCGAAGACCTATACGGATTCTCCTACACAGTGGCAGATATGTAAATACAGCGTTCATTTACCATTTCTCATACATTACGGTTCGAACACTCGAACACCTATACGGATTCTCCTGCACGGTGGCAGATATGTAAATACGGCGTTTACTTACCATTTCTCACGCATTACGGTTCGAACACTCGCACACCTATACGGATTCTACTGCACAGTGGCAGATATGTAAATACGGCGTTTACTTACCTATTCTCAGGCATTATGGTTCGAAGACTCGAACACCTATACGGATTCTCCTGCACAGTGGCAGATATGTAAATACGGCGTTTTTCTTACCTATTCTCACGCATTAGGGTTCGAACACTCGAACACCTATACGGATTCTCCTGCACAGTGGCAGATATGTAAATACGGCGTTTACTTACCTATTCTCATGCATTAGGGTTCGTAGACTCGAACACCTATACGGATTCTCTGCACAGTGGCAGATATGTGAATACGGCGTTTACTTACCTATTCTCACGCATTAGGGTTCGAAGACTCGAACACCTATACGGATTCTCCTGCACAGTGGCATATATGTAAATACGGCGTTTACTTACCATTTCTCACGCATTAGGGTTCGAACACTCGAACACCTATACGGATTCTCCTGCACAGTGGCAGATATGTAAGTACGGTGCTTACTTACCGTTTCTCATGCATTACGGTTCGAACACTCGAACACCTATACGGATTCTCCTGCACAGTGGCAGATATGTAAATACGGCGTTTACTTACCATTTCTCAGGCATTACGGTTCGAACACTCGAAGACCTATACGGATTCTCCTACACAGTGGCAGATATGTAAATACGACGTTTACTTACCATTTCTCATGCATTACGGTTCGAACACTCGAACACCTATACGGATTCTCCTGCACAGTGGCAGATATGTAAATGTGGCGTTACTTACCATTTCTCACGCATTACGGTTCGAACACTCGCACACCTATACGGATTCTCCTGCACAGTGGCAGATATGTAAATACGGCGTTTACTTACCTATTCTCAGGCATTATGGTTCGAAGACTCGAACACCTATACAGATTCTCCTGCACAGTGGCAGATATGTAAATACGGCGTTTACTTACCTATTCTCACGCATTAGGGTTCGAACACTCGAACACCTATACGGATTCTCCTGCACAGTGGCAGATATGTAAATACGGCGTTTACTTACCTATTCTCATGCATTAGAGTTCGAAGACTCGAACACCTATACGGATTCTCCTGCACTGTGGCATATATGTAAATACGGCATTTACTTACCATTTCTCACGCATTAGGGTTCGAACACTCGAACACCTTTACGGATTCTCCTGCACAGTGGCAGATATGTAAATACGGCGTTTACTTACCTATTCTCAGGCATTAGGGTTCGAAGACTCGAACACCTATACGGATTCTCCTGCACAGTGGCAGATATGTAAATACGGCGTTTACTTACCTATTCTCACGCATTAGGGTTCGAACACTCGAACACCTAGACGGATTCTCCTGCACAGTGGCAGTTACGTAAATACGGCGTTTACTTTCCATTTCTCACGCATTACGGTTCGAACACTCGAACACCTATACGGATTCTCCTGCACAGTGGCAGATATGTAAATACGGCATTTACTTACCATTTCTCTGGCATTACGGTTCGAACACTCGAAGACCTATACGGATTCTCCTACACAGTGGCAGATATGTAAATACGGCGTTTACTTACCATTTCTCATGCATTACGGTTCGAACACTCGAACACCTATACGGATTCTCCTGCACAGTGGCAGATATGTAAATACGGCATTTACTTACCATTTCTCACGCATTACGGTTCGTACACTCGCTCACCTATCCGGATTCTACTGCACAGTAACAGATATGTAAATACGGCGTTTACTTACCTATTCTCAGGCATTATGGTTCGAAGACTCGAACCCCTATACGGATTCTCCTGCACAATGACAGATATGTAAATACGGCGTTTACGTACCTATTCTCATGCATTAGGGTTCGAACACTCGAACACCTATACGGATTCTCCTGCACAATGGCAGATATCTAAATACGGCGTTTACTTACCTATTCTCATGCATTAGGGTTCAAAGACTCGAACAGCTATACGGATTCTCTACACAGTGGCAGATATGTAAATACGGCGTTTACTAACCTATTCTCACGCATTAGGGTTCGAAGACTCGAACACCTATACGGATTCTCCTGCACAGTGGCATATATGTAAATACGGCATTTACTTACCATTTCTCACGCATTAGGGTTCGAACACTCGAACACCTATACGGATTCTCCTGCACAGTGGCAGATATGTAAATACGGCGTTTACTTACCTATTCTCATGCATTAGGGTTCGAAGACTCGAACACCTATACGGATTCTCCTGCACAGTGGCAGATATGTAAATACGGTGTTTAGTTACCTATTCTCACGCATTAGGGTTCGAACACACGAACACCTAGACGGATTCTCCTGCAGAGTGGCAGATATGTAAATACGGTGCTTACTTACCGTTTCTCATACATTACGGTTCGAACACTCAAACACCTATACGGATTCTCCTGCACAGTGGCAGATATGTAAATACGGCGTTTACTTGCCATTTCTCAGGCATTACGGTTCGAACACTCGAAGACCTATACGGATTCTCCTACACAGTGGCAGATATGTAAATACCGCGTTCACTTACCATTTCTCATGCATTACGGTTCGAACACTCAAACACCTATACGGATTCTCCTGCACAGTGGCAGATATGTAAATACGGTGTTTACTTACCATTTCTCACGCATTAGGGTTCGAACACTCGAACACCTATACGAATTCTCCTGCACTGTGGCAGATATGTAAACACGGCGTTTACTTACCTATTCTCACGCATTAGGGTTCGAACACTCGAACACCTAGACGGATTCTCCTCAAAGTGGCAGATATGTAAATACGGTGCTTACTTACCGTTTCTCATGCATTACGGTTCGAACACTCGAACACCTATACGGATTCTCCTGCACAGTGGCAGATATGTAAATACGGCGTTTACTTACCATTTCTCAGGCATGACGGTTCGAACACTCGAAGACCTATACGGATTCTCCTACACAGTGGCAGATATGTAAATACGACGTTTACTTACCATTTCCCATGCATTACGGTTCGAACACTCGAACACCTATACGGATTCTCCTGCACAGTGGCAGATATGTAAATACGGCGTTTACTTACCTATTCTCAGGCATTATGGTTCGAAGACTCGAACACCTATACGGATTCTCCTGCACAGTGGCAGATATGTAAATACGGCGTTTACTTGCCTATTCTCACGCATTAGGGTTCGAACACTCGAACACCTATACGGATTCTCCTGCACAGTGGCAGATATGTAAATGCGGCGTTTACTTGCCTATTCTCATGCATTAGGGTTCGAAGACTCGAACACCTACACGGATTCTCTGCACAGTGGCAGATATGTAAATACGACGTTTACTTACCTATTCTCACGCATTAGGGTTCGAATACTCGAACACCTATACGGATTCTCCTGCACAGTGGCATATATGTAAATACGGTGTTTACTTACCATTTCTCACGCATTAGGGTTCGAACACTCGAACACCTATACGGATTCTCCTGCACAGTGGCAGATATGTAAGTACGGCGTTTACTTACCTATTCTCATGCATTAGGGTTCGAAGACTCGAACACCTATACGGATTCTCCTGCACAGTGGCAGATATGTAAATACGGCGTTTACTTACCATTTCTCACGCATTACGGTTCGAACACTCGAACACCTATACGGATTCTCCTGCACAGTGGCAGATATGTAAATACGGCGTTTACTTACCATTTCTCAGGCATTACGGTTCGAGCACTTGAAAACCTATATGGATTCTCCTACACAGTGGCAGATATGTAAATACGGCGTTTACTTACCATTTTTCATGCATTACGGTTCGAACACTCGAACACCTATACGGATTCTCCTGCACAGTGGCAGATATGTAAATACGGCATTTACTTACGATTTCTCACGCATTACGGTTCGAACACTCACACACCTATATGGATTCTACTGCACAGTGGCAGATATGTAAATACGGCGTTTACTTACCTATTCTCAGGCATTATGGTTCGAAGACTCGAACTCCTATACGGATTCTCCTGCACAGTGGCAGATTTGTAAATACGGCGTTTACTTACCTATTCTCACACATTAGGGTTCGAACAATCGAACACCTACACGGATTCTCCTGCACAGTGGCAGATATGGAAATACGGCGTTTACTTACCTATTCTCAGGCATTATGGTTCGAAGACTCGAACACCTATACGGATTCTCCTGCACAGTGGCAGATATGTAAATACGGCGTTTACTTACTTATTCTCACGCATTAGGGTTCGAACACTCGAACACCTATACAGATTCCCCTGCACAGTGGCAGATATGTAAATACGGCGTTTACTTACCTATTCTCATGCATTAGGGTTCGAAGACTCGAACACCTATACGGATTCTCTGCACAGTGGCAGATATGTAAATACGGCATTTACTTACCTATTATCTCGCATTAGGGTTCGAAGACTCGAACACCTATACGGATTCTCCTGCACAGTGGCATATATGTAAATACGGCGTTTACTTACCATTTCTCACGCATTAGGGTTCGAACACTCGAACACGTATAAGGATTCCCCTGCACAGTGGCAGATATGTAAATACGGCGTTTACTTACCTATTCTCATGCATTAGGGTTCGAAGACTCGAACACCTATACGGATTCTCCTGCACAGTGGCAGATATGTAAATACAGCGTTTACTTACCTATTCTCACGCATTAGGGTTCGAACACTCGAACACCTAGACGGATTCTCCTGCATAGTGGCAGATATGTAAATACGGTGCTTACTTACCGTTTCTCATGCATTACGGTTCGAACACTCAAACACCTATACGGATTCTCCTACACGTGGCAGATATGTAAATACGGCATTTACTTATCATTTCTCAGGCATTACGGTTCGAACACTCGAAGACCTATACGGATTCACCTACACAGTGGCAGATATGTAAATACGACGTTTACTTACCATTTCTCACGCATTACGGTTCGAACACTCGAACACCTATACGGATTCTCATGCACAGTGGCAGATATGTAAATACGGCATTTACTTACCATTTCTCACGCATTACGGTTCGAACACTCGCGCACCTATACGGATTCTCCTGCACAGTGGTAGATATGTAAATACGGCGTTTACTTACCTATTCTCAGGCATTATGGTTCGAAGACTAGAACACCTATACGGATTCTCCTGCACAGTGGCAGATATGTAAATACGGCGTTTACTTACCTATTCTCACGCATTAGGGTTCGAACACTCGAACACCTATACGGATTCTCCTGCACAGTGGCAGATATGTAAATACAGCGTTTACTTACCTATTCTCACGCATTAGGGTTCGAACACTCGAACACCTAGACGGATTCTCCTGCAGAGTGGCAGATATGTAAATACGGTGCTTACTTACCGTTTCTCATAAATTACGGTTCGAACACTCGAACACCTATACGGATTCTCCTGCACAGTGGCAGATATGTAAATACGGCGTTTACTTACCATTTCTCAGGCATTACGGTTCGAACACTCGAAGAGCTATACGGATTCTTCTACACAGTGGCAGATATGTAAATACGACGTTTACTTACCATTTCTCATGCATTACGGTTCGAACACTCGAACACCTATACGGATTCTCCTGCACAGTGGCAGATATGTAAATACGGCGTTTACTTACCTATTCTCATGCATTAGGGTTCGAAGACTCGAACACCTATACGGATTCCCCTGCACAGTGGCGAATATGTAAATACGGCGTTTACTTACCATTTCTCACGCATTACGGTTCGAACACTCGAACACCTCTACGGATTCTCCTGCACAGTGGCAGATATGTAAATACGGTGTTTACTTACCATTTCTCAGGCATTACGCTTCGAACACTCGAAGACCTATACGGATTCTCCTACACAGTGGCAGATATGTAAATACAGCGTTCACTTACCATTTCTCATGCATTACAGTTCGAACACTCGAACACCTATACGGATTCTCCTGCACGGTGGCAGATATGTAAATACGGCGTTTACTTACCATTTCTCACGCATTACGGTTCGAACACTCGCACACCTATACGGATTCTACTGCACAGTGGCAGATATGTAAATACGGCGTTTACTTACCTATTCTCAGGCATTATGGTTCGAAGACTCGAACACCTATACGGATTCTCCTGCACAGTGGCAGATATGTAAATACGGCGTTTACTTACCTATTCTCACGCATTACGGTTCGAACACTCGACCACCTATACGGATTCTCCTGCACAGTGGCAGATATGTAAATACGGCGTTTACTTACCTATTCTCACGCATTAGGGTTCGGAGACTCGAACACCTATACGGATTCTCCTGCACAGTGGCAGATATTGAAATACGGCGTTTTTCTTACCTATTCTTACGCATTAGGGTTCGAAGACTCGAACACCTATACGGATTCTCCTGCACGGTGGCAGATATGTAAATACGGCGTTTACTTACCATTTCTCACGCGTTACGGTTCGAACACTCGCACACCTATACGGATTCTACTGCACAGTGGCAGATATGTAAATACGGCGTTTACTTACCTATTCTCAGGCATTATGGTTCGAAGACTCGAACACCTATACGGATTCTCCTGCACAGTGGCAGATATGTAAATACGGCGTTTACTTACCTATTCTCACGCATTAGGGTTCGAAGACTCGAACACCTATACGGATTCTCCTGCACAGTGGCAGATATTGAAATACGGCGTTTTTCTTACCTATTCTTACGCATTAGGGTTCGAAGACTCGAACACCTATACGGATTCTCCTACACAGTGGCATATATGTAAATACCGCGTTTACTTACCATTTCTCACGCATTAGGGTTCGAACACTCAAACACCTATACGGATTCTCCTGCACAGTGGCAGATATGTAAATACGGCGTTTACTTACCTATTCTCATGCATTAGGGTTCGGAGACTCGAACACCTATACGGATTCTCCTGCACAGTGGCAGATTTGTAAATACGGCGTTTACTTACCTATTCTCACGCATTAGGGTTCGAACACTCGAAGACCTATACGGATTCTCCTACACAGTGGCAGATATGTAAATACAACGTTTACTTACCATTTCTCATGCATTACGGTTCGAACACTCGAACACCTATACGGATTCTCCTGCAGAGTGGCAGATATGTAAATACGGTGCTTATTTACCGTTTCTCATGCATTACGGTTCGAACACTCGAACACCTATACGGATTCCCCTGCACAGTGGCAGATATGTACATATGGCGTTTACTTACCATTTCTCAGGCATTACGGTTCGAACACTCGAAGACCTATACGGATTCTCCTACACCGTGGCAGATATGTAAATACGACGTTTACTTACCATTTCTCAGGCATTACGGTTCGAACACTCGAACACCTATACGGATTCTCCTGCACAGTGGCAGATTTGTAAATATGGCGTTTACTTACCATTTCTCACGCATTACGGTTCGAACACTCGCACACCTATACGGATTCTCCTGCACCGTGGCAGATATGTAAATACGGCATTTACTTACCTATTCTCAGGCATTATGGTTCGAAGACTCGAACACCTATACGGATTCTCCTGCACAGTGGCAGATATGTAAATACGGCGTATACTTACCTATTCTCACGCATTAGGGTTCGAACACTCGAACACCTATACGGATTCTCCTGCACAGTGGCAGATATGTAAATACGGCGTTTACTTACCTATTCTCATGCATTAGGGTTCGAAGACTCGAACAGTTATACGGATTCTCTACACAGTGGCAGATATGTAAATACGACGTTTACGTACCTATTCTCACGCATTAGGGTTCGAATGCTCGAACACCTATACGGATTCTCGTGCACAGTGGCATATATGTAAATACGGCGTTTACTTACCATTTCTCACGCATTAGGGTTCGAACACTCGAACAGCTATACGGATTCTCCTGCACAGTGGCAGATATGTAAATACGGCATTTAATTACCTATTCTCATGCATTAGGGTTCGAAGACTCGAACACCTATACGGATTCTCCTGCACAGTGGCAGTTATGTAAATACGGCGTTTACTTACCATTTCTCACGCATTACGGTTCGAACACTCGAACACCTATACAGCTTCTCCTGCACAGTGGCAGATATGTAAATACGGCGTTTACTTACCATTTCTCTGGCATTACGGGTCGAACGGTCGAAGACCTATACGGATTCTCCTACACAGTGGCAGATATGTAAATACGGCGTTTACTTACCATTTCTCATGCATTATGGTTCGAACACTCGAACACCTATACGGATTCTCCTACACAGTGGCAGATATGTAAATACGGCATTTACTTACTATTTCTCACGCATTACGGTTCGTACACTCGCACACCTATACGGATTCTACTGCACAGTGGCAGATATGTAAATACGGCGTTTACTTACCTATTCTCAGGCATTATGGTTCGAAGACTCGAACTCCTATACGGATTCTCCTGCACAATGGCAGATATGTAAATACGGCGTTTACGTACCTATTCTCACGCATTAGGGTTCGAACACTCGAACACCTATACGGATTCTCCTGCACAGTGGTAGATATGTAAATACGGCGTTTACTTACCTTTCTCTCATGCATTAGGGTTCGAAGACTCGAACACCTATACGGATTCTCTGCACAGTGGCAGATATGTAAATACGGCGTTTACTTACCTATTCTCACGCATTAGGGTTCGAAGACTCGAACACCTATACGGATTCTCCTGCACAGTGGCATTTATGTAAATACGGCATTTACTTACCATTTCTCACGCATTAGGGTTCGAACACTCGAACACCTATACGGATCCTCCTGCACAGTGGCAGATATGTAAATACGGCGTTTACTTACCTATTCTCATGCATTAGGGTTCGAAGACTCGAACACCTATACGGATTCTCCTGCACAGTGGCAGATATGTAAATACGGCGTTTACTTACCTATTCTCACGCATTAGGGTTCGAACACTCGAACACCTAGACGGATTCTCCTGCAGAGTGGCAGATATGTAAATACGGTGCTTACTTACCGTTTCTCATACATTACGGTTCGAACACTCGAACACCTATACGGATTCTCCTGCACAGTGGCAGATATGTAAATACGGCATTTACTTACCATTTCTCAGGCATTACGGTACGAACACTCGAAGACCAATACGGATTCTCCTACACAGTGGCAGATATGTAAATACGACGTTTACTTCCCATTTCTCATGCATTACGGTTCGAACACTCGAACACCTTTACGGATTCTCCTGCACAGTGGCAGATATGTAAATATGGCGTTTACATACCATTTCTCACGCATTACGGTTCGAACACTCGCACACCTATACGGATTCTCCTGCACAGTGGCAGATATGTAAATACGGCATTTACTTACCTATTCTCAGGCATTATGGTTCGAAGACTCGAACACCTATACGGATTCTCCTGCACAGTGGCAGATATGTAAATACGGCGTTTACTTACCTATTCTCACGCATTAGGGTTCGAACACTCGAACACCTATACGGATTCTCCTGCACAGTGGCAGATATGTAAATACGGCATTTACTTACCTATTCTCGTGCATTAGGGTTCGAAGACTCGAACACTTATACGGATTCTCTGCACAGTGGCAGATATGTAAATACGACGTTTACTTACCTATTCTCACGCATTGGGGTTCGAATACTCGAACACCTATACGGATTCTCCTGCACAGTGGCATATATGTAAATACGGCGTTTACTTACCATTTCTCACGCATTAGGGTTCGACCACTCGAACACCTATACGGATTCTTCTGCACAGTGGCAGATATGTAAATACGGCGTTTAATTACCTATTCTCATGCATTAGGGTTCGAAGACTCGAACACCTATACGGATTCTCCTGCACAGTGGCAGTTATGTAAATACGGCGTTTACTTACCATTTCTCACGCATTACGGTTTGAACACTCGAACACCTATACGGATTCTCCTGCACAGTGGCAGATATGTAAATACGGCGTTTACTTACCATTTC
The DNA here is from genome assembly GCA_036172215.1 of Camellia granthamiana. NCBI lineage: Eukaryota > Viridiplantae > Streptophyta > Magnoliopsida > Ericales > Theaceae > Camellia > Camellia granthamiana. Next base: position 259,161 of record JAXFYN010000150.1, read on the forward strand.
TCTGGCATTACGGTTCGAACACTCGAAGACCTATACGGATTCTCCTACACAGTGGCAGATATGTAAATACGGCGTTTACTTTCCATTTCTCATGCATTACGGTTCGAACACTCGAACACCTATACGGATTCTCCTGCACTGTGCCAGATATGTAAATACGACATTTACTTACCATTTCTCACGCATTACGGTTCGTACACTCGCACACCTATACGGATTCTCCTGCACAGTGGCAGATATGTAAATACGGCGTTTACTTACCGATTCTCAGGCATTATGGTTCGAAGACTCGAACTCCTATACAGATTCTCCTGCACAATGGCAGATATGTAAATACGGCGTTTACGTACCTATTCTCACGCATTAGGGTTCGAACACTCGAACACCTATACGGATTCTCCTGCACAGTGGCAGATATGTAAATACGGCGTTTACTTACCTATTCTCATGCATTAGGGTTCGAAGACTCGAACACCTATACGGATTCTCTGCACAGTGGCAAATATGTAAATACGGCGTTTACTTACCTATTCTCACGCATTAGGGTGCGAAGACTCGAACACCTATACGGATTCTCCTGCACAGTGGCATATATGTAAATACGGCATTTACTTACCATTTCTCACGCATTAGGGTTCGAACACTCGAACACCTTTGCGGATTCTCCTGCACAGTGGCAGATATGTAAATACGGCGTTTACTTACCTATTCTCATGCATTAGGGTTCGAAGACTCGAACACCTATACGGATTCTCCTGCACAGTGGCAGATATGTAAATACGGCGTTTACTTACCTATTCTCACGCATTAGGGTTCGAACACTCGAACACCTAGACGGATTCTCCTGTAGAGTGGCAGATATGTAAATACGGTGCTTACTTACCGTTTCTCATACATTACGGTTCGAACACTCGAACACCTATACGGATTCTCCTGCACAGTGGCAGATATGTAAATACGGCGTTTACTTACCATTTCTCAGGCATTACGGTTCGAACACTCGAAGACCTATACGGATTCTCCTACACAGTGGCAGATATGTAAATACGACGTTTACTTCCCATTTCTCATGCATTACGGTTCGAACGCTCGAACACCTATACGGATTCTCCTGCATAGTGGCAGATATGTAAATATGGCGTTTACATACCATTTCTCACGCATTACGGTTCGAACACTCGCACACCTATACGGATTCTCCTGCACAGTGGCAGATATGTAAATACGGCATTTACTTACCTATTCTCAGGCATTATGGTTCGAAGACTCGAACACCTATACGGATTCTCCTGCACAGTGGCAGATATGTAAATACGGCGTTTACTTACCTATTCTCACGCATTAGGGTTCGAACACTCAAACACCTATACGGATTCTCCTGCACGGTGGCAGATATGTAAATACGGCGTTTACTTACCAATTCTCATGCATTAGGGTTCGAAGACTCGAACACTTATACGGATTCTCTGCACAGTGGCAGATATGTAAATACGACGTTTACTTACCTATTCTCCCGCGTTAGGGTTCGAATACTCGAACACCTATACGGATTCTCCTGTACAGTGGCATATATGTAAATACGGCGTTTACTTACCATTTCTCACGCATTAGTGTTCGAACACTCGAACACCTATACGGATTCTCCTGCACAGTGGCAGATATGTAAATATGGCGTCTAATTACCTATTCTCATGCATTAGGGTTCGAAGACTCGAACACCTATACGGATTCTCCTGCACAGTGGCAGTTATGTAAATACGGCGTTTACTTACCATTTGTCACGCATTACGGTTCGAACACTCGAACACCTATACGGATTCTCCTGCACAGTGGCAGATATGTAAATACGGCGTTTACTTACCATTTCTCTGGCATTACGGCTCGAACACTCGAAGTCCTATACGGATTCTCCTACATAGTGGCAGATATGTAAATACGGCGTTTACTTACCATTTCTCATGCATTACGGTTCGAACACTCGAACACCTATACGGATTCTCCTGCACAGTGGCAGATATGTAAATACGGCATTTACTTACCATTTCTCACGCATTACGGTTAGTACACTCGCACACCTATACGGATTCTACTGCACGGTGGCAAATATGTAAATACGGCGTTTACTTACCCATTCTCAAGCATTACGGTTCGAAGACTCGAACTCCTATACGGATTCTCCTGCACAATGGCAGATATGTAAATACGGCGTTTACGTACCTATTCTCACGCATTAGGGTTCGAACACTCGAACAACTATACGGATTCTCCTGCACAGTGGCAGATATGTAAATACGGCGTTACTTACCATTTCTCAGGCATTACGGTTCGAACACTCGAAGACCTATACGGATTCTTCTACACAGTGGCAGATATGTAAATACGACGTTTACTTACCATTTCTCATGCATTACGGTTCGAACACTCGAACACCTATACGGATTCTCCTGCACAGTGGCAGATATGTAAATACGGCGTTTACTTACCTATTCTCATGCATTAGGGTTCGAAGACTCGAACACCTATACGGATTCTCCTGCACAGTGGCGGATATGTAAATACGTCGTTTACTTACCATTTCTCACGCATTACGGTTCGAACACTCGAACACCTCTACGGATTCTCCTGCACAGTGGCAGATATGTAAATACGGTGTTTACTTACCATTTCTCAGGCATTACGCTTCGAACACTCGAAGACCTATACGGATTCTCCTACACAGTGGCAGATATGTAAATACGGCGTTCACTTACCATTTCTCAGACATTACGGTTCGAACACTCGAACACCTATACGGATTCTCCTGCACGGTGGCAGATATGTAAATACGGCGTTTACTTACCATTTCTCACGCATTACGGTTCGAACACTTTCTACTGCACAGTGGCAGATATGTAAATACGGCGTTTACTTACCTATTCTCAGGCATTATGGTTAGAAGACTCGAACACCTATACGGATTCTCCTGCACAGTGGCAGATATGTAAATACGGCGTTTACTTACCTATTCTCACGCATTAGGGTTCGAACACTCGAACACCTATACGGATTCTCCTGCACAGTGGCAGATATGTAAATACGGCGTTTACTTACCTATTCTCAAGCATTAGGGTTCGGAGACTCGAACACCTATACGGATTCTCCTGCACAGTGGCAGATATGTAAATAGGGCGTTTACTTACCTATTCTCACGCATTAGGGTTCGAAGACTCGAACACCTATACGGATTCTCCTGCACAGTGGCAGATATTGAAATACGCCGTTTTTCTTACCTATTCTCACGCATTAGGGTTCGAACACTCGAACACCTATACGGATTCTCCTGCACAGTGGCAGATATGTAAATACGGCGTTTACTTACCTATTCTCATGCATTAGGGTTTGAAGACTCGAACACCGATACGGATTCTCTGCACAGTGGCAGATATGTGAATACGGCGTTTACTTACCTATTCTTACGCATTAGGGTTCGCAGACTCGAACACCTATACGGATTCTCCTACACAGTGGCATATATGTAAATACGGCGTTTACTTACCATTTCTCACGCATTAGGGTTCGAACACTCGAACACCTATACGGATTCTCCTGCACAGTGGCAGATATGTAAATACGGCGTTTACTTACCTATTCTCATGCATTAGGGTTCGGAGACTCGAACACCTATACGGATTCTCCTGCACAGTGGCAGATATGTAAATACGGCGTTTACTTACCTATTCTCACGCATTAGGGTTCGAACACTCGAAGACCTATACAGATTCTCCTACACAGTGGCAGATATGTAAATACAACGTTTACTTACCATTTCTCATGCATTACGGTTCGAACACTCGAACACCTATACGGATTCTCCTGCAGAGTGGCAGATATGTAAATACGGTGCTTACTTACCGTTTCTCATGCATTACGGTTCGAACACTCGAACACCTATACGGATTCCCCTGCACAGTGGCATATATGTAAATATGGCGTTTACTTACCATTTCTCAGGCATTACGGTTCGAACACTCGAAGACCTCTACGGATTCTCCTACACAGTTTTACTTACCATTTCTCACGCATTACGGTTCGAACACTCGCACACCTATACGGATTCTCCTGCACAGTGGCAGATATGTAAATACGGCATTTACTTACCTATTCTCAGGCATTATGGTTCGAAGACTCGAACACGTATACGGATTCTCCTGCACAGTGGCAGATATGTAAATACGGCGTATACTTACCTATTCTCACGCAGTAGGGTTCGAACACTCGAACACCTATACGGATTCTCCTGCACAGTGGCAGATATGTAAATACGGCGTTTACTTACCATTTCTCTGGCATTACGGTTCGAACACTCGAAGACCTATACGGATTCTCCTACACAGTGGCATATATGTAAATACGGCGTTTACTTACCATTTCTCACGCATTAGGGTTCGAACACTCGAACACCTATACGGATTCTCCTGCACAGTGGCAGATATGTAAATACGGCATTTAATTACCTATTCTCATGCATTACGGTTCGAAGACTCGAACACCTATACGGATTCTCCTGCACAGTGGCAGTTATGTAAATACGGCGTTTACTTACCATTTCTCACGCATTACGGTTCGAACACTCGAACACCTATACGGATTCTCCTGCACAGTGGCAGATATGTAAATACGGCGTTTACGTACCATTTCTCTGGCATTACAGTTCGAACACTCGAAGACCTATACGGATTCTCCTACACAGTGGCAGATATGTAAATACGGCATTTACTTACCATTTCTCATGCATTACGGTTCGAACACTCGAACACCTATACGGATTCTCCTACACAGTGGCAGATATGTAAATATGGCATTTACTTACCTATTCTCAGGCATTATGGTTCGAAGACTTGAACTCCTATACGGATTCTCCTGCACAATGGCAGATATGTAAATACGGCGTTTACGTACCTATTCTCACGCATTAGGCTTCGAACACTCGAACACCTATACGGATTCTCCTGCACAGTGGCAGATATGTAAATACGGCGTTTACTTACCTTTCTCTCATGCATTAGGGTTCGAAGACTCGAACACCTATACGGATTCTCTGCACAGTGGCAGATATGTAAATACGGCGTTTACTTACCTATTCTCACGCATTAGGGTTCGAAGACTCGAACACCTATACGGATTCTCCTGCACAGTGCCATATATGTAAATACGGCATTTACTTACCATTTCTCACACATTAGGGTTCGAACACTCGAACACCTATACGGATTCTCCTGCACAGTGGCAGATATGTAAATACGGCGTTTACTTACCATTTCTCATGCATTACGGTTCAAACACTCGAAGACCTATACGGATTCTCCTACACAGTGGCAGATATGTAAATACGACGTTTACTTCCCATTTCTCATGCATTACGGTTCGAACACTCGAACACCTATGCGGAATCTCCTGCACAGTGGCAGATATGTAAATATGACGTTTACATACCATTTCTCACGCATTACGGTTCGAACACTCGCACACCTATACGGATTCTCCTGCACAGTGGCAGATATGTAAATACGGCATTTACTTACCTATTCTCAGGCATTATGGTTCGAAGACTCGAACACCTATACGGATTCTCCTGCACAGTGGCAGATATGTAAATACGGCGTTTACTTACCTATTCTCACGCATTAGGGTTCGAACACTCGAACACCTATACGGATTCTCCTCCACAGTGGCAGATATGTAAATACGGCGTTTACTTACCAATTCTCATGCATTAGGGTTCGAAGACTCGAACACCTATACGGATTCTCCTGCACAGTGGCAGTTATGTAAATACGGCGTTTACTTACCATTTCTCACGCATTACGGTTCGAACACTCGAACACCTATACGGATTCTCCTGCATAGTGGCAGATATGTAAATACGGCGTTTACTTACCATTTCTCTGGCATTACGGTTCGAACACTCGAAGACCTATACGGATTCTCCTACACAGTGGCAGATATGTAAATACGGCGTTTACTTACCATTTCTCATGCATTACGGTTCGAACACTCGAACACCTATACGGATTCTCCCGCACAGTGGCAGATATGTAAATACGACATTTACTTACCATTTCTCACGCATTACGGTTCGTACGCTCGCACACCTATAGGGATTCTACTGCACAGTGGCAGATATGTAAATACGGCGTTTACGTACCTATTCTCACGCATTAGGGTTCGAACACTCGAACACCTATACGGATTCTCCTGCACAGTGGCAGATATGTAAATACGGCGTTTACTTACCTATTCTCATGCATTAGGGTTCGAAGACTCGAACACCTATACGGATTCTCTGCACAGTGGCAGATATGTAAATACGGCGTTTACTTACCTATTCTCACGCATTACGGTGCGAAGACTCGAACACCTATACGGATTCTCCTGCACAGTGGCATATATGTAAATACGACATTTACTTACCATTTCTCACGCATTAGGGTTCGAACACTCGAACTCCTATACGGATTCTCCTGCACAGTGGCAGATATGTAAATACGGCGTTTACTTACCTATTCTCACGCATTAGGGTTCGAACACTCGAACACCTATACGGATTCTCCTGCACAGTGGCAGATATGTAAATACGGCGTTTACTTACCTATTCTCACGCATTAGGGTTCGAACACTCGAACACCTAGACGGATTCTCCTGCAGAGTGGCAGATATGTAAATACGGTGCTTACTTACCGTTTCTCATACATTACGGTTCGAACACTCGAACACCTATACGGATTCTCCTGCACAGTGGCAGATATGTAAATACGGCGTTTACTTACCATTTCTCAGGCATTACGGTTCGAACACTCGAAGACCTATACGGATTCTCATACACAGTGGCAGATATGTAAATACGACGTTTACTTCCCATTTCTCATGCATTACGGTTCGAACACGCGAACACCTATACGGATTCTCCTGCACAGTGGCAGATATGTAAATATGGCGTTTACATACCATTTCTCACGCATTACGGTTCGAACACTCGCACACCTATACGGATTCTCCTGCACAGTGGCAGATATGTAAATACGGCATTTACTTTCCTATTCTCAGGCATTATGGTTCGAAGACTCGAACACCTATACGGATTCTCCTGCACAGTGGCAGATATGTAAATACGGCGTTTACTTACCTATTCTCAGGCATTAGGGTTCGAAGACTCGAACACCTATACGGATTCTCCTGCACAGTGGCAGTTATGTAAATACGGCGTTTACTTACCATTTCTCACGCATTACGGTTCGAACACTCGAACACCTATACGGATTCTCCTGCACAGTGGCAGATATGTAAATACGGCGTTTAGTTACCATTTCTTTGGTATTACGGTTCGAACACTCGAAGACCTATACGGATTCTCCTACACAGTGGCAGATATGTAAATACGGCGTTTACTTACCATTTCTCATGCATTACGGTTCGAACACTCGAACACCTATACGGATTCTCCTGCACAGTGGCAGATATGTAAATACGGCATTTACTTACCATTTCTCACGCATTACGGTTCGTACACTCGCACACCTATACGGATTCTACTGCACAGTGGCAGATATGTAAATACGGCGTTTACTTACCCATTCTTAGGCATTACGGTTCGAAGACTCGAACTCCTATACGGATTCTCCTGCACAATGGCAGATTTGTAAATACGGCGTTTACGTACCTATTCTCACGCATTAGGGTTCGAACACTCGAACACCTATACGGATTCTCCTGCACAGTGGCAGATATGTAAATACGGCGTTTACTTACCTATTCTCATGCATTAGGGTTCGAAGACTCGAACACCTATACGGATTCTCTGCACAGTGGCAGATTTGTAAATACGGCGTTTACTTACCTATTCTCACGCATTAGGGTTCGAAGACTCGAACACCTATACGGATTCTCCTGCACAGTTGCATATATGTAAATACGGCATTTACTTACCATTTCTCACGCATTGGGGTTCGAACACTCGAACACCTATACGGATTCTCCTGCACAGTGGCAGATATGTAAATACGGCGTTTACTTACCTATTCTCATGCATTAGGGTTCGAAGACTCGAACACCTATACGGATTCTCCTGCACAGTGGCAGATATGTAAATACGGCGTTTACTTACCTATTCTCACGCATTAGGGTTCGAACACTCGAACACCTAGACGGATTCTCCTGCAGAGTGGCAGATATGTAAATACGGTGCTTACTTACCGTTTCTCATACATTACGGTTCGAACACTCGAAAACCTATACGGATTCTCCTGCACAATGGCAGATATGTAAATACGGCGTTTACTTACCCATTCTCATGCATTAGGGTTCGAAGACTCGAACACCTATACCGATTCTCCTTCACAGTGGCAGATATGTAAATACGGTATTTACTTACCATTTCTCACGCATTACGGTTCGAACACTCGAACACCTCTACGGATTCTCCTGCACAGTGGCAGATATGTAAATACGGCGTTTACTTACCATTTCCCAGGCATTACGGTTCGAACACTCGAAGACCTATACGGATTCTCCTGCACAGTGGCAGATTTGTAAATACGGCGTTTACTTACCTATTCTCACGCATTAGGGTTCGAACACTCGAACACCTATACGGATTCTCCTGCACAGTGACAGATATGTAAATACGGCGTTTACTTACCTATTCTCAGGCATTATGGTTCGAACACTCGAACACCTATACGGATTCTCCTGCACAGTGGCAGATATGTAAATACGGCGTTTACTTACCTATTCTCACGCATTAGGATTCGAACCCTCGAACACCTATACGGATTCTCCTGCACAGTGGCAGATATGTAAATACGGCGTTTACTTACCTATTCTCAGTCATTATGGTTCGAAGACTCGAACACATATACGGATTCTCCTGTACAGTGGCAGATATGTAAATACGGCGTTTTTCTTACCTATTCTCACGCATTAGGGTTCGAACACTCGAACACCTATACGAATTCTCCTGCACAGTGGCAGATATGTAAATACGGCGTTTACTTACCTATTCTCATGCATTAGGGTTCGAAGACTCGAACACCTATACGGATTCTCTGCACAGTGGCAGATATGTAAATACGGCGTTTACTTACCTATTCTCACGCATAGGGGTTCGAAGACTCGAACACCTATACGGATTCTCCTACACAGTGGCATATATGTAAATACGGCGTTTACTTACCATTTCTCACGCATTAGGGTTCGAACACTCGAACACCTATACGGATTCTCCTGCACAGTGGTAGATATGTAAATACGGCGTTTACTTACCTAGTCTCATGCATTAGGGTTCGAAGACTCGAACACCTATACGGATTCTCCTGCACTGTGGCAGATATGTAAATACGGCGTTTACTTACCTATTCTCACGCATTAGGGTTCGAACACTCGAACACCTTGACGGATTCTCCTGCAAAGTGGCAGATATGTAAATACGGTGCTTACTTACCGTTTCTCATGCATTACGGTTCGAACACTCGAACACCTATACGTATTCTCCTGCACAGTGGCAGATATGTAAATACGGCGTTTACTTACCATTTCTCAGGCATTACGGTTCGAACACTCGAAGACCTATACGGATTCTCCTACACAGTGGCAGATATGTAAATACGGCGTTTACTTACCATTTCTCATGCATTACGGTTCGAACACTCGAACACCTATACGGATTCTCCTGCACAGTGGCAGATATGTAAATACGGCATTTACTTACCATTTCTCACGCATTACGGTTCGTACACTCGCACACCTATACGGATTCTACTGCACAGTGGCAGATATGTAAATACGGCGTTTACTTACCCATTCTTAGGCATTACGGTTCGAAGACTCGAACTCCTATACGGATTCTCCTGCACAATGGCAGATTTGTAAATACGGCGTTTACGTACCTATTCTCACGCATTAGGGTTCGAACACTCGAACACCTATACGGATTCTCCTGCACAGTGGCAGATATGTAAATACGGCGTTTACTTACCTATTCTCATGCATTAGGGTTCGAAGACTCGAACACCTATACGGATTCTCTGCACAGTGGCAGATTTGTAAATACGGCGTTTACTTACCTATTCTCACGCATTAGGGTTCGAAGACTCGAACACCTATACGGATTCTCCTGCACAGTTGCATATATGTAAATACGGCATTTACTTACCATTTCTCACGCATTGGGGTTCGAACACTCGAACACCTATACGGATTCTCCTGCACAGTGGCAGATATGTAAATACGGCGTTTACTTACCTATTCTCATGCATTAGGGTTCGAAGACTCGAACACCTATACGGATTCTCCTGCACAGTGGCAGATATGTAAATACGGCGTTTACTTACCTATTCTCACGCATTAGGGTTCGAACACTCGAACACCTAGACGGATTCTCCTGCAGAGTGGCAGATATGTAAATACGGTGCTTACTTACCGTTTCTCATACATTACGGTTCGAACACTCGAAAACCTATACGGATTCTCCTGCACAATGGCAGATATGTAAATACGGCGTTTACTTACCCATTCTCATGCATTAGGGTTCGAAGACTCGAACACCTATACCGATTCTCCTTCACAGTGGCAGATATGTAAATACGGTATTTACTTACCATTTCTCACGCATTACGGTTCGAACACTCGAACACCTCTACGGATTCTCCTGCACAGTGGCAGATATGTAAATACGGCGTTTACTTACCATTTCCCAGGCATTACGGTTCGAACACTCGAAGACCTATACGGATTCTCCTGCACAGTGGCAGATTTGTAAATACGGCGTTTACTTACCTATTCTCACGCATTAGGGTTCGAACACTCGAACACCTATACGGATTCTCCTGCACAGTGACAGATATGTAAATACGGCGTTTACTTACCTATTCTCAGGCATTATGGTTCGAACACTCGAACACCTATACGGATTCTCCTGCACAGTGGCAGATATGTAAATACGGCGTTTACTTACCTATTCTCACGCATTAGGATTCGAACCCTCGAACACCTATACGGATTCTCCTGCACAGTGGCAGATATGTAAATACGGCGTTTACTTACCTATTCTCAGTCATTATGGTTCGAAGACTCGAACACATATACGGATTCTCCTGTACAGTGGCAGATATGTAAATACGGCGTTTTTCTTACCTATTCTCACGCATTAGGGTTCGAACACTCGAACACCTATACGAATTCTCCTGCACAGTGGCAGATATGTAAATACGGCGTTTACTTACCTATTCTCATGCATTAGGGTTCGAAGACTCGAACACCTATACGGATTCTCTGCACAGTGGCAGATATGTAAATACGGCGTTTACTTACCTATTCTCACGCATAGGGGTTCGAAGACTCGAACACCTATACGGATTCTCCTACACAGTGGCATATATGTAAATACGGCGTTTACTTACCATTTCTCACGCATTAGGGTTCGAACACTCGAACACCTATACGGATTCTCCTGCACAGTGGTAGATATGTAAATACGGCGTTTACTTACCTATTCTCATGCATTAGGGTTCGAAGACTCGAACACCTATACGGATTCTCCTGCACTGTGGCAGATATGTAAATACGGCGTTTACTTACCTATTCTCACGCATTAGGGTTCGAACACTCGAACACCTTGACGGATTCTCCTGCAAAGTGGCAGATATGTAAATACGGTGCTTACTTACCGTTTCTCATGCATTACGGTTCGAACACTCGAACACCTATACGGATTCTCCTGCACAGTGGCAGATATGTAAATACGGCGTTTACTTACCATTTCTCAGGCATTACGGTTCGAACACTCGAAGACCTATACGGATTCTCCTACACAGTGGCAGATATGTAAATACGACGTTTACTTACTATTTCCCATGCATTACGGTTCGAACACTCGAACACCTATACGGATTCTCCTGCACAGTGGCAGATATGTAAATACGGCGTTTACTTACCTATTCTCATGCATTTGGGTTCGAAGACTCGAACACTTATACGGATTCTCTGCACAGTGGCAGATATGTAAATACGACGTTTACTTACCTATTCTGACGCATTAGGGTTCGAATACTCGAACACCTATACGGATTCTCCTGTACAGTGGCATATACGTAAATACGGCGTTTACTTACCATTTCTCACGCATTAGGGTTCGAACACTCGAACACCTATACGGATTCTCCTGCACAGTGGCAGATATGTAAATACGGCGTTTAATTACCTATTCTCATGCATTAGGGTTCGAAGACTCGAACACCTATACGGATTCTCCTGCACAGTGGCAGTTATGTAAATACGGCGTTTACTTACCATTTCTCACGCATTACGGTTCGAACACTTGAACACCTATACGGATTCTCCTGCACAGTGGCAGATATGTAAATACGGCGTTTACTTACCATTTCTTTGGCATTACGGTTCGAACACTCGAAGACCTATACGGATTCTCCTACACAGTGGCAGATATGTAAATACGGCGTTTACTTACCATTTCTCATGCATTACGGTTCGAACACTCGAACACCTATACGGATTCTCCGGCACAGTGGCAGATATGTAAATACGGCATTTACTTACCATTTCTCACGCATTACGGTTCGTACACTCGCACACCTATACGGATTCTACTGCACAGTGGCAGATATGTAAATACGGCGTTTACTTACCCATTCTCAGGCATTACGGTTCGAAGACTCGAACTCCTATACGGATTCTCCTGCACAATGGCAGATATGTAAATACGGCGTTTACGTACCTATTCTCACGCATTAGGGTTCGAACACTCGAACACCTATACGGATTCTCCTGCACAGTGGCAGATATGTAAATACGGCGTTTACTTACCTATTCTCATGCATTAGCGTTCGAAGACTCGAACACCTATACGGATTCTCTGCACAGTGGCAGATATGTAAATACGGCGTTTACTTACCTATTCTCACGCGTTAGGGTTCGAAGACTCGAACACCTATACGGATTCTCCTGCACAGTGGCATATATGTAAATACGGCATTTACTTACCATTTCTCACGCATTAGGGTTCGAACACTCGAACACCTATACGGATTCTCCTGCACAGTGGCAGATATGTAAATACGGCGTTTACTTACCTATTCTCATGCATTAGGGTTCGAAGACTCGAACACCTATACGGATTCTCCTGCACAGTGGCAGATATGTAAATACGGCGTTTACTTACCTATTCTCACGCATTAGGGTTCGAACACTCGAACACCTAGACGGATTCTCCTGCAGAGTGGCAGATATGTAAATACGGTGCTTACTTACCGTTTCTCATACATTACGGTTCAAACACTCGAACACCTATACGGATTCTCCTGCACAGTGGCAGATATGTAAATACGGCGTTTACTTACCCATTCTCTTGCATTAGGGTTCGAAGACTCGAACACCTATACGGATTCTCCTTCACAGTGGCAGATATGTAAATACGGCATTTACTTACCATTTCTCACGCATTACGGTTCGAACACTCGAACCCCTCTACGGATTCTCCTGCACAGTGGCAGATATGTAAATACGGCGTTTACTTACCATTTCTCAGGCATTACGGTTCGAACACTCGAAGACCTATACGGATTCTCCTGCACAGGGGCAGATTTGTAAATACGGCGTTTACTTACCTATTCTCACGCATTAGGGTTCGAACACTCGAACACCTATACGGATTCTCCTGCACAGTGACAGATATGTAAATACGGCGTTTACTTACCTATTCTCAGGCATTATGGTTCGAAGACTCGAACACCTATACGGATTCTCCTACACAGTGGCAGATATGTAAATACGGCGTTTACTTACCATTTCTCAGGCATTACGGTTCGAACACTCGAAGACCTATACGGATTCTCCTACACAGTGGCAGATATGTAAATACGACGTTTACTTCCCATTTCTCATGCATTATGGTTCGAACACTCGAACACCTATACGGATTCTCCTGCACAGTGGCAGATATGTAAATATGGCGTTTACATACCATTTCTCACGCATTACGGTTCGAACACTCGCACACCTATACGGATTCTCCTGCACAGTGGCAGATATGTAAATACGGCATTTACTTACCTATTCTCAGGCATTATGGTTCGAAGACTCGAACACTTATACGGATTCTCCTGCACAGTGGCAGATATGTAATTACGGCGTTTACTTACCTATTCTCACGCATTAGGGTTCGAACACTCGAACACCTATACGGATTCTCCTGCACAGTGGCAGATATGTAAATACGACGTTTACTTACCTATTCTCATGCATTTGGGTTCGAAGACTCGAACACTTATACGGATTCTCTGCACAGTGGCAGATATGTAAATACGACGTTTACTTACCTATTCTCACGCATTAAGGTTCGAATACTCGAACACCTATACGGATTCTCCTGTACAGTGGCATATATGTAAATACGGCGTTTACTTACCATTTCTCACGCATTAGGGTTCGAACACTCGAACACCTATACGGATTCTCCTGCACAGTGGCAGATATGTAAATACGGCGTTTAATTACCTATTCTCATGCATTAGGGTTCGAAGACTCGAACACCTATACGGATTCTCCTGCACAGTGGCAGTTATGTAAATACGGCGTTTACTTACCATTTCTCACGCATTACGGTTCGAACACTCGAACACCTATACGGATTCTCCTGCACAGTGGCAGATATGTAAATACGGCGTTTACTTACCATTTCTTTGGCATTACGGTTCGAACACTCGAAGACCTATACGGATTCTCCTACACAGTGGCAGATATGTAAATACGGCGTTTACTTAACATTTCTCATGCATTACGGTTCGAACACTCGAACACCTATACGGATTCTCCTGCACAGTGGCAGATATGTAAATACGGCATTTACTTACCATTTCTCACGCATTACGGTTCGTACACTCGCACACCTATACGGATTCTACTGCACAGTGGCAGATATGTAAATACGGCGTTTACTTACCCATTCTCAGGCATTACGGTTCGAAGACTCGAACTCCTATACGGATTCTCCTGCACAATGGCAGATATGTAAATACGGCGTTTACGTACCTATTCTCACGCATTAGGGTTCGAACACTCGAACACCTATACGGATTCTCCTGCACAGTGGCAGATATGTAAATACGGCGTTTACTTACCTATTCTCATGCATTAGGGTTCGAAGACTCGAACACCTATACGGATTCTCTGCACAGTGGCAGATATGTAAATACGGCGTTTACTTACCTATTCTCACGCATTAGGGTTCGAAGACTCGAACACCTATACGGATTCTCCTGCACAGTGGCATATATGTAAATACGGCATTTACTTACCATTTCTCACGCATTAGGGTTCGAACACTCGAACACCTATACGGATTCTCCTGCACAGTGGCAGATATGTAAATACGGCGATTACTTACCTATTCTCATGCATTAGGGTTCGAAGACTCGAACACCTATACGGATTCTCCTGCACAGTGGCAGATATGTAAATACGGCGTTTACTTACCTATTCTCACGCATTAGGGTTCGAACACTCGAACACCTAGACGGATTCTCCTGCAGAGTGGCAGATATGTAAATACGGTGCTTACTTACCGTTTCTCATACATTACGGTTCGAACACTCGAACACCTATACGGATTCTCCTGCACAGTGGCAGATATGTAAATACGGCGTTTACTTACCCATTCTCATGCATTAGGGTTCGAAGACTCGAACACCTATACCGATTCTCCTTCACAGTGGCAGATATGTAAATACGGCATTTACTTACCATTTCTCATGCATTACGGTTCGAACACTCGAACACCTCTACGGATTCTCCTGCATAGTGGCAGATATGTAAATACGGCGTTTACTTACCATTTCCCAGGCATTACGGTTCGAACACTCGAAGACCTATACGCATTCTCCGGCACAGTGGCAGATTTGTAAATACGGCGTTTACTTACCTATTCTCACGCATTAGGGTTCGAACACTCGAACACCTATACGGATTCTCCTGCACAGTGACAGATATGTAAATACGGCGTTTACTTACCTATTCTCAGGCATTATGGTTCGAACACTCGAACACCTATACGGATTCTTCTGCACAGTGGCAGATATGTAAATACGGCGTTTACTTACCTATTCTCACGCATTAGGGTTCGAACACTCGAACACCTATACGGATTCTCCTGCACAGTGGCAGATATGTAAATACGGCGTTTACTTACCTATTCTCATGCATTTGGGTTCGAAGACTCGAACACTTATACGGACTCTCTGCACAGTGGCAGATATGTAAATACGACATTTACTTACCTATTCTCACGCATTAGGGTTCGAACACTCGAACACCTATACGGATTCTCCTGCACAGTGGCAGATATGTAAATACGGCGTTTACTTACCTATTCTCATGCATTAGGGTTCGAAGACTCGAACACCTATACGGATTCTCCTGCACAGTGGCAGATATGTAAATACGGCGTTTACTTACCTATTCTCACGCATTAGGGTTCGAACACTCGAACACCTAGACGGATTCTCCTGCAGAGTGGCAGATATGTAAATACGGTGCTTACTTACCGTTTCTCATACATTACGGTTCGAACACTCGAACACCTATACGGATTCTCCTGCACAGTGGCAGATATGTAAATACGGCGTTTACTTACCCATTCTCTTGCATTAGGGTTCGAAGACTCGAACACCTATACGGATTCTCCTTCACAGTGGCAGATATGTAAATACGGCATTTACTTACCATTTCTCACGCATTACGGTTCGAACACTCGAACCCCTCTACGGATTCTCCTGCACAGTGGCAGATATGTAAATACGGCGTTTACTTACCATTTCTCAGGCATTACGGTTCGAACACTCGAAGACCTATACGGATTCTCCTGCACAGGGGCAGATTTGTAAATACGGCGTTTACTTACCTATTCTCACGCATTAGGGTTCGAACACTCGAACACCTATACGGATTCTCCTGCACAGTGACAGATATGTAAATACGGCGTTTACTTACCTATTCTCAGGCATTATGGTTCGAAGACTCGAACACCTATACGGATTCTCCTACACAGTGGCAGATATGTAAATACGGCGTTTACTTACCATTTCTCAGGCATTACGGTTCGAACACTCGAAGACCTATACGGATTCTCCTACACAGTGGCAGATATGTAAATACGACGTTTACTTCCCATTTCTCATGCATTATGGTTCGAACACTCGAACACCTATACGGATTCTCCTGCACAGTGGCAGATATGTAAATATGGCGTTTACATACCATTTCTCACGCATTACGGTTCGAACACTCGCACACCTATACGGATTCTCCTGCACAGTGGCAGATATGTAAATACGGCATTTACTTACCTATTCTCAGGCATTATGGTTCGAAGACTCGAACACTTATACGGATTCTCCTGCACAGTGGCAGATATGTAATTACGGCGTTTACTTACCTATTCTCACGCATTAGGGTTCGAACACTCGAACACCTATACGGATTCTCCTGCACAGTGGCAGATATGTAAATACGACGTTTACTTACCTATTCTCATGCATTTGGGTTCGAAGACTCGAACACTTATACGGATTCTCTGCACAGTGGCAGATATGTAAATACGACGTTTACTTACCTATTCTCACGCATTAGGGTTCGAATACTCGAACACCTATACGGATTCTCCTGTACAGTGGCATATATGTAAATACGGCGTTTACTTACCATTTCTCACGCATTAGGGTTCGAACACTCGAACACCTATACGGATTCTCCTGCACAGTGGCAGATATGTAAATACGGCGTTTAATTACCTATTCTCATGCATTAGGGTTCGAAGACTCGAACACCTATACGGATTCTCCTGCACAGTGGCAGTTATGTAAATACGGCGTTTACTTACCATTTCTCACGCATTACGGTTCGAACACTCGAACACCTATACGGATTCTCCTGCACAGTGGCAGATATGTAAATACGGCGTTTACTTACCATTTCTTTGGCATTACGGTTCGAACACTCGAAGACCTATACGGATTCTCCTACACAGTGGCAGATATGTAAATACGGCGTTTACTTAACATTTCTCATGCATTACGGTTCGAACACTCGAACACCTATACGGATTCTCCTGCACAGTGGCAGATATGTAAATACGGCATTTACTTACCATTTCTCACGCATTACGGTTCGTACACTCGCACACCTATACGGATTCTACTGCACAGTGGCAGATATGTAAATACGGCGTTTACTTACCCATTCTCAGGCATTACGGTTCGAAGACTCGAACTCCTATACGGATTCTCCTGCACAATGGCAGATATGTAAATACGGCGTTTACGTACCTATTCTCACGCATTAGGGTTCGAACACTCGAACACCTATACGGATTCTCCTGCACAGTGGCAGATATGTAAATACGGCGTTTACTTACCTATTCTCATGCATTAGGGTTCGAAGACTCGAACACCTATACGGATTCTCTGCACAGTGGCAGATATGTAAATACGGCGTTTACTTACCTATTCTCACGCATTAGGGTTCGAAGACTCGAACACCTATACGGATTCTCCTGCACAGTGGCATATATGTAAATACGGCATTTACTTACCATTTCTCACGCATTAGGGTTCGAACACTCGAACACCTATACGGATTCTCCTGCACAGTGGCAGATATGTAAATACGGCGATTACTTACCTATTCTCATGCATTAGGGTTCGAAGACTCGAACACCTATACGGATTCTCCTGCACAGTGGCAGATATGTAAATACGGCGTTTACTTACCTATTCTCACGCATTAGGGTTCGAACACTCGAACACCTAGACGGATTCTCCTGCAGAGTGGCAGATATGTAAATACGGTGCTTACTTACCGTTTCTCATACATTACGGTTCGAACACTCGAACACCTATACGGATTCTCCTGCACAGTGGCAGATATGTAAATACGGCGTTTACTTACCCATTCTCATGCATTAGGGTTCGAAGACTCGAACACCTATACCGATTCTCCTTCACAGTGGCAGATATGTAAATACGGCATTTACTTACCATTTCTCATGCATTACGGTTCGAACACTCGAACACCTCTACGGATTCTCCTGCATAGTGGCAGATATGTAAATACGGCGTTTACTTACCATTTCCCAGGCATTACGGTTCGAACACTCGAAGACCTATACGCATTCTCCGGCACAGTGGCAGATTTGTAAATACGGCGTTTACTTACCTATTCTCACGCATTAGGGTTCGAACACTCGAACACCTATACGGATTCTCCTGCACAGTGACAGATATGTAAATACGGCGTTTACTTACCTATTCTCAGGCATTATGGTTCGAACACTCGAACACCTATACGGATTCTTCTGCACAGTGGCAGATATGTAAATACGGCGTTTACTTACCTATTCTCACGCATTAGGGTTCGAACACTCGAACACCTATACGGATTCTCCTGCACAGTGGCAGATATGTAAATACGGCGTTTACTTACCTATTCTCATGCATTTGGGTTCGAAGACTCGAACACTTATACGGACTCTCTGCACAGTGGCAGATATGTAAATACGACATTTACTTACCTATTCTCACGCATTAGGGTTCGTACACTCGCACACCTATACGGATTCTCTTGCACAGTGGCAGATATGTAAATACGGCATTTACTTACCATTTCTCACGCATTACGGTTCGTACACTCGCACACCTATACGGATTCTACTGCACAGTGGCAGATATGTAAATACGGCGTTTACTTACCCATTCTCAGGCATTACGGTTCGAAGACTCGAACTCCTATATGGATTCTCCTGCACAATGGCAGATATGTAAATACGGCGTTTACGTACCTATTCTCACGCATTAGGGTTCGAACACTCGAACACCTATACGGATTCTCCTGCACAGTGGCAGATATGTAAATACGGCGTTTACTTACCCATTCTCTTGCATTAGGGTTCGAAGACTCGAACACCTATACGGATTCTCCTTCACAGTGGCAGATATGTAAATACGGCATTTACTTACCATTTCTCACGCATTACGGTTCGAACACTCGAACCCCTCTACGGATTCTCCTGCACAGTGGCAGATATGTAAATACGGCGTTTACTTACCATTTCTCAGGCATTACGGTTCGAACACTCGAAGACCTATACGGATTCTCCTGCACAGGGGCAGATTTGTAAATACGGCGTTTACTTACCTATTCTCACGCATTAGGGTTCGAACACTCGAACACCTATACGGATTCTCCTGCACAGTGACAGATATGTAAATACGGCGTTTACTTACCTATTCTCAGGCATTATGGTTCGAAGACTCGAACACCTATACGGATTCTCCTACACAGTGGCAGATATGTAAATACGGCGTTTACTTACCATTTCTCAGGCATTACGGTTCGAACACTCGAAGACCTATACGGATTCTCCTACACAGTGGCAGATATGTAAATACGACGTTTACTTCCCATTTCTCATGCATTATGGTTCGAACACTCGAACACCTATACGGATTCTCCTGCACAGTGGCAGATATGTAAATATGGCGTTTACATACCATTTCTCACGCATTACGGTTCGAACACTCGCACACCTATACGGATTCTCCTGCACAGTGGCAGATATGTAAATACGGCATTTACTTACCTATTCTCAGGCATTATGGTTCGAAGACTCGAACACTTATACGGATTCTCCTGCACAGTGGCAGATATGTAATTACGGCGTTTACTTACCTATTCTCACGCATTAGGGTTCGAACACTCGAACACCTATACGGATTCTCCTGCACAGTGGCAGATATGTAAATACGACGTTTACTTACCTATTCTCATGCATTTGGGTTCGAAGACTCGAACACTTATACGGATTCTCTGCACAGTGGCAGATATGTAAATACGACGTTTACTTACCTATTCTCACGCATTAGGGTTCGAATACTCGAACACCTATACGGATTCTCCTGTACAGTGGCATATATGTAAATACGGCGTTTACTTACCATTTCTCACGCATTAGGGTTCGAACACTCGAACACCTATACGGATTCTCCTGCACAGTGGCAGATATGTAAATACGGCGTTTAATTACCTATTCTCATGCATTAGGGTTCGAAGACTCGAACACCTATACGGATTCTCCTGCACAGTGGCAGTTATGTAAATACGGCGTTTACTTACCATTTCTCACGCATTACGGTTCGAACACTCGAACACCTATACGGATTCTCCTGCACAGTGGCAGATATGTAAATACGGCGTTTACTTACCATTTCTTTGGCATTACGGTTCGAACACTCGAAGACCTATACGGATTCTCCTACACAGTGGCAGATATGTAAATACGGCGTTTACTTAACATTTCTCATGCATTACGGTTCGAACACTCGAACACCTATACGGATTCTCCTGCACAGTGGCAGATATGTAAATACGGCATTTACTTACCATTTCTCACGCATTACGGTTCGTACACTCGCACACCTATACGGATTCTACTGCACAGTGGCAGATATGTAAATACGGCGTTTACTTACCCATTCTCAGGCATTACGGTTCGAAGACTCGAACTCCTATACGGATTCTCCTGCACAATGGCAGATATGTAAATACGGCGTTTACGTACCTATTCTCACGCATTAGGGTTCGAACACTCGAACACCTATACGGATTCTCCTGCACAGTGGCAGATATGTAAATACGGCGTTTACTTACCTATTCTCATGCATTAGGGTTCGAAGACTCGAACACCTATACGGATTCTCTGCACAGTGGCAGATATGTAAATACGGCGTTTACTTACCTATTCTCACGCATTAGGGTTCGAAGACTCGAACACCTATACGGATTCTCCTGCACAGTGGCATATATGTAAATACGGCATTTACTTACCATTTCTCACGCATTAGGGTTCGAACACTCGAACACCTATACGGATTCTCCTGCACAGTGGCAGATATGTAAATACGGCGATTACTTACCTATTCTTATGCATTAGGGTTCGAAGACTCGAACACCTATACGGATTCTCCTGCACAGTGGCAGATATGTAAATACGGCGTTTACTTACCTATTCTCACGCATTAGGGTTCGAACACTCGAACACCTAGACGGATTCTCCTGCAGAGTGGCAGATATGTAAATACGGTGCTTACTTACCGTTTCTCATACATTACGGTTCGAACACTCGAACACCTATACGGATTCTCCTGCACAGTGGCAGATATGTAAATACGGCGTTTACTTACCCATTCTCATGCATTAGGGTTCGAAGACTCGAACACCTATACCGATTCTCCTTCACAGTGGCAGATATGTAAATACGGCATTTACTTACCATTTCTCATGCATTACGGTTCGAACACTCGAACACCTCTACGGATTCTCCTGCATAGTGGCAGATATGTAAATACGGCGTTTACTTACCATTTCCCAGGCATTACGGTTCGAACACTCGAAGACCTATACGCATTCTCCGGCACAGTGGCAGATTTGTAAATACGGCGTTTACTTACCTATTCTCACGCATTAGGGTTCGAACACTCGAACACCTATACGGATTCTCCTGCACAGTGACAGATATGTAAATACGGCGTTTACTTACCTATTCTCAGGCATTATGGTTCGAACACTCGAACACCTATACGGATTCTTCTGCACAGTGGCAGATATGTAAATACGGCGTTTACTTACCTATTCTCACGCATTAGGGTTCGAACACTCGAACACCTATACGGATTCTCCTGCACAGTGGCAGATATGTAAATACGGCGTTTACTTACCTATTCTCATGCATTTGGGTTCGAAGACTCGAACACTTATACGGACTCTCTGCACAGTGGCAGATATGTAAATACGACATTTACTTACCTATTCTCACGCATTAGGGTTCGTACACTCGCACACCTATACGGATTCTCCTGCACAGTGGCAGATATGTAAATACGGCATTTACTTACCATTTCTCACGCATTACGGTTCGTACACTCGCACACCTATACGGATTCTACTGCACAGTGGCAGATATGTAAATACGGCGTTTACTTACCCATTCTCAGGCATTACGGTTCGAAGACTCGAACTCCTATATGGATTCTCCTGCACAATGGCAGATATGTAAATACGGCGTTTACGTACCTATTCTCACGCATTAGGGTTCGAACACTCGAACACCTATACGGATTCTCCTGCACAGTGGCAGATATGTAAATACGGCGTTTACTTACCTATTCTCATGCATTAGGGTTCGAAGACTCGAACACCTATACGGATTCTCTGCACAGTGGCAGATATGTAAATACGGCGTTTACTTACCTATTCTCACGCATTAGGGTTCGAACACTCGAACACCAAGACGGATTCTCCTGCAGAGTGGCAGATATGTAAATACGGTGCTTACTTACCGTTTCTCATACATTACGGTTCGAACACTCGAACACCTATACGGATTCTCCTGCACAGTGGCAGATATGTAAATACGGCGTTTACTTACCCATTCTCATGCATTAGGGTTCGAAGACTAGAACACCTACACCGATTCTCCTTCACAGTGGCAGATATGTAAATACGACATTTACTTACCATTTCTCATGCATTACGGTTCGAACACTCGAACACCTCTACGGATTCTCCTGCACAGTGGCAGATATGTAAATACGGCGTTTACTTACCATTTCCCAGGCATTACGGTTCGAACACTCGAA
Source organism: Camellia granthamiana (assembly GCA_036172215.1). Lineage (NCBI taxonomy): Eukaryota > Viridiplantae > Streptophyta > Magnoliopsida > Ericales > Theaceae > Camellia > Camellia granthamiana. The sequence continues at coordinate 282,896 of JAXFYN010000150.1, forward strand.
GACCTATACGGATTCTCCGGCACAGTGGCAGATTTGTAAATACGGCGTTTACTTACCTATTCTCACGCATTAGGGTTCGAACACTCGAACACCTATACGGATTCTCCTGCACAGTGACAGATATGTAAATACGGCGTTTACTTACCTATTCTCAGGCATTATGGTTCGAACACTCGAACACCTATACGGATTCTCCTGCACAGTGGCAGATATGTAAATACGGCGTTTACTTACCTATTCTCATGCATTAGGGTTCGAACACTCGAACACCTATACGGATTCTCCTGCACAGTGGCAGATATGTAAATACGGCGTTTACTTACCTATTCTCAGTCATTATGGTTCGAAGACTGGAACACATATACGGATTCTCCTGTACAGTGGCAGATATGTAAATACGGCGTTTTTCTTACCTATTCTCACGCATTAGGGTTCGAACACTCGAACACCTATACGAATTCTCCTGCACAGTGGCAGATATGTAAATACGGCGTTTACTTACCTATTCTCATGCATTAGGGTTCGAAGACTCGAACACCTATACGGATTCTCTGCACAGTGGCAGATATGTAAATACGGCGTTTACTTACCTATTCTCACGCATAAGGGTTCGAAGACTCGAACACCTATACGGATTCTCCTGCACAGTGGCATATATGTAAATACGGCGTTTACTTACCATTTCTCACGCATTAGGGTTCGAACACTCGAACACCTATACGGATTCTCCTACACAGTGGTAGATATGTAAATACGGCGTTTACTTACCTATTCTCATGCATTAGGGTTCGAAGACTCGAACACCTATACGGATTCTCCTGCACTGTGGCAGATATGTAAATATGGCGTTTACTTACCTATTCTCACGCATTAGGGTTCGAACACTCGAACACCTAGACGGATTCTCCTGCAAAGTGGCAGATATGTAAATACGGTGCTTACTTACCGTTTCTCATGCATTACGGTTCGAACACTCGAACACCTATACGGATTCTCCTGCACAGTGGCAGATATGTAAATACGGCGTTTACTTACCATTTCTCAGGCATTACGGTTCGAACACTCGAAGACCTATACGGATTCTCCTACACAGTGGCAGATATGTAAATACGACGTTTACTTACTATTTCCCATTCATTACGGTTCGAACACTCGAACACCTATATGGATTCTCCTGCACAGTGGCAGATATGTAAATACGGCGTTTACTTACCTATTCTCATGCATTTGGGTTCGAAGACTCGAACACTTATACGGATTCTCTGCACAGTGGCAGATATGTAAATACGACGTTTACTTACCTATTCTCACGCATTAGGGTTCGAATACTCGAACACCTATACGGATTCTCCTGTACAGTGGCATATATGTAAATACGGCGTTTACTTACCATTTCTCACGCATTAGGGTTCGAACACTCGAACACCTATACGGATTCTCCTGTACAGTGGCAGATATGTAAATACGGCGTTTAATTACCTATTCTCATGCATTAGGGTTCGAAGACTCGAACACCTATACGGATTCTCCTGCACAGTGGCAGTTATGTAAATATGGCGTTTACTTACCATTTCTCACGCATTACGGTTCGAACACTTGAACACCTATACGGATTCTCCTGCACAGTGGCAGATATGTAAATACGGCGTTTACTTACCATTTCTTTGGCATTACGGTTTGAACACTCGAAGACCTATACGGATTCTCCTACACAGTGGCAGATATGTAAATACGGCGTTTACTTACCATTTCTCATGCATTACGGTTCGAACACTCGAACACCTATACGGATTCTCCTGCACAGTGGCAGATATGTAAATACGGCATTTACTTACCATTTCTCACGCATTACGGTTCGTACACTCGCACACCTATACGGATTCTACTGCACAGTGGCAGATATGTAAATACGACGTTTACTTACCTATTCTCACGCATTAGGGTTCGAATACTCGAACACCTATACGGATTCTCCTGTACAGTGGCATATATGTAAATACGGCGTTTACTTACCATTTCTCACGCATTAGGGTTCGAACACTCGAACACCTATACGGATTCTCCTGTACAGTGGCAGATATGTAAATACGGCGTTTAATTACCTATTCTCATGCATTAGGGTTCGAAGACTCGAACACCTATACGGATTCTCCTGCACAGTGGCAGTTATGTAAATATGGCGTTTACTTACCATTTCTCACGCATTACGGTTCGAACACTTGAACACCTATACGGATTCTCCTGCACAGTGGCAGATATGTAAATACGGCGTTTACTTACCATTTCTTTGGCATTACGGTTTGAACACTCGAAGACCTATACGGATTCTCCTACACAGTGGCAGATATGTAAATACGGCGTTTACTTACCATTTCTCATGCATTACGGTTCGAACACTCGAACACCTATACGGATTCTCCTGCACAGTGGCAGATATGTAAATACGGCATTTACTTACCATTTCTCACGCATTACGGTTCGTACACTCGCACACCTATACGGATTCTACTGCACAGTGGCAGATATGTAAATACGGCGTTTACTTACCCATTCTCAGGCATTACGGTTCGAAGACTCGAACACCTATACGGATTCTCCTGCACAATGGCAGATATGTAAATACGGCGTTTACGTACCTATTCTCACGCATTAGGGTTCGAACACTCGAACACCTCTACGGATTCTCCGGCACAGTGGCAGATATGTAAATACGGCGTTTACTTACCTATTCTCATGCATTAGGGTTCGAAGACTCGAACACCTATACGGATTCTCTGCACAGTGGCAGATATGTAAATACGGCGTTTACTTACCTATTCTCACGCGTTAGGGTTCGAAGACTCGAACACCTATACGGATTCTCCTGCACAGTGGCATATATGTAAATACGGCATTTACTTACCATTTCTCACGCATTAGGGTTCGAACACTCAAACACCTATACGGATTCTCCTGCACAGTGGCAGATATGTAAATACGGCGTTTACTTACCTATTCTCATGCATTAGGGTTCGAAGACTCGAACACCTATACGGATTCTCCTGCACAGTGGCAAATATGTAAATACGGCGTTTACTTACCTATTCTCACGCATTAGGGTTCGAACACTCGAACACCTAGACGGATTCTCCTGCAGAGTGGCAGATATGTAAATACGGTGCTTACTTACCGTTTCTCATACATTACGGTTCGAACACTCGAACACCTATACGGATTCTCCTGCACAGTGGCAGATATGTAAATACGGCGTTTACTTACCCATTCTCATGCATTAGGGTTCGAAGACTCGAACACCTATACGGATTCTCCTTCACAGTGGCAGATATGTAAATACGGCATTTACTTACCATTTCTCACGCATTACGGTTCGAACACTCGAACACCTCTACGGATTCCCCTGCACAGTGGCAGATATGTAAATACGGCGTTTACTTACCATTTCTCAGGCATTACGGTTCGAACACTCGAAGACCTATACGGATTCTCCTGTACAGTGGCAGATTTGTAAATACGGCGTTTACTTACCTATTCTCACGCATTAGGGTTCGAACACTCGAACACCTATACGGATTCTCCTGCACAGTGACAGATATGTAAATACGGCGTTTACTTACCTATTCTCAGGCATTATGGTTCGAAGACTCGAACACCTATACGGATTCTCCTGCACAGTGGCAGATATGTAAATACGGCGTTTACTTACCTATTCTCACGCATTAGGGTTCGAACACTCGAACACCTATACGGATTCTCCTGCACAGTGGCAGATATGTAAATACGGCGTTTACTTACCTATTCTCAGTCATTATGGTTCGAAGACTCGAACACATATACGGATTCTCCTGTACAGTGGCAGATATGTAAATACGGCGTTTTTCTTACCTATTCTCACGCATTAGGGTTCGAACACTCGAACACCTATACGAATTCTCCTGCACAGTGGCAGATATGTAAATACGGCGTTTACTTACCTATTCTCATGCATTAGGGTTCGAAGACTCGAACACCTATACGGATTCTCTGCACAGTGGCAGATATGTAACTACGGCGTTTACTTACCTATTCTCACGCATAAGGGTTCGAAGACTCGAACACCTATACGGATTCTCCTGCACAGTGGCATATATGTATATACGGCGTTTACTTACCATTTCTCACGCATTAGGGTTCGAACACTCGAACACCTATACGGATTCTCCTGCACAGTGGTAGATATGTAAATACGGCGTTTACTTACATATTCTCATGCATTAGGGTTCGAAGACTCGAACACCTATACGGATTCTCCTGCACTGTGGCAGATATGTAAATACGGCGTTTACTTACCTATTCTCACGCATTAGGGTTCGAACACTCGAACACCTAGACGGATTCTCCTGCAAAGTGGCAGATATGTAAATACGGTGCTTACTTACCGTTTCTCATGCATTACGGTTCGAACACTCGAACACCTATACGGATTCTCCTGCACAGTGGCAGATATGTAAATACGGCGATTACTTACCATTTCTCAGGCATTACGGTTCGAACACTCGAAGACCTATACGGATTCTCCTACACAGTGGCAGATATGTAAATACGACGTTTACTTACTATTTCCCATGCATTACGGTTCGAACACTCGAACACCTATACGGATTCTCCTGCACAGTGGCAGATATGTAAATACGGCATTTACTTACCATTTCTCACGCATTACGGTTCGAACACTCGCACACCTATACGGATTCTCCTGCACAGTCGCAGATATGTAAATACGGCGTTTACTTACCTATTCTCAGGCATTATGGTTCGAAGACTTGAACACCTATACGGATTCTCCTGCACAATGGCAGATATGTAAATACGGCGTTTACTTACCTATTCTCACGCATTAGGGTTCGAACACTCGAACACCTATACGGATTCTCCTGCACAGTGGCAGATATGTAAATGCGGCGTTTACTTACCTATTCTCATGCATTAGTGTTCGAAGACTCGAACACCTATACGGATTCTCTGCTACAGTGGTAGATATGTAAATACGACGTTTACTTACCTATTCTAATGCATTAGGGTTCGAATACTCGAACACCTATACGGATTCTCCTGCACAGTGGCATATATGTAAATACGGTGTTTACTTACCATTTCTCACGCATTAGGGTTCGCACACTCGAACACCTATACGGATTCTCCTGCACAGTGGCAGATATGTAAGTACGGCGTTTACTTACCTATTCTCATGCATTAGGGTTCGAAGACTCGAACACCTATACGGATTCTCCTGCACAGTGGCAGATATGTAAATACGGCGTTTACGTACCATTTCTCAAGCATTACGGTTCGAACACTTGAAGACCTATACGGATTCTCCTACACAGTGGCAGATATGTAAATACGGCGTTTACTTACCATTTCCCATGCATTACGGTTCGAACACTCGAACACCTGTACGGATTCTCCTGCACAGTGGCAGATATGTCAATACGGCATTTACTTACCATTTCTCACGCATTACGGTTCGAACACTCGCACACCTATATGGATTCTACTGCACAGTGGCAGATATGTAAATACGGCGTTTACTTACCATTTCTCATGCATTACGGTTCGAACACTCGAACACCTATACGGATTCTCCTGCACAGTGGCAGATATGTAAATACGGCATTTACTTACCATTTCTCACGCATTACGGTTCGAACACTCGCACACCTATATGGATTCTACTGCACAGTGGCAGATATGTAAATACGGCGTTTACTTACCTATTCTTAGGCATTATGGTTCGAAGACTCGAACTCCTATACGGATTCTCCTGCACAGTGGCTGATTTGTAAATACGGCGTTTACTTACCTATTCTCACGCATTAGGGTTCGAACAATCGAACACCTATACGGATTCTCCTGCACAGTGGCAGATATGGAAATACGGCGTTTACTTACCTATTCTCAGGCATTATGGTTCGAAGACTCGAACACCTATACGGATTCTCCTGCACAGTGGCAGATATGTAAATACGGTGTTTACTTACTTATTCTCACGCATTAGGGTTCGAACACTCGAACACCTATACGGATTCTCCTGCACAGTGGCCGATATGTAAATACGGCGTTAACTTACCTATTCTCATGCATTAGGGTTCGAAGACTCGAACACCTATACGGATTCTCTGCACGGTGGCAGATATGTAAATACGGCGTTTACTTACCTATTCTCACGCATTAGGGTTCGAAGACTCGAACACCTATACGGATTCTCCTGCACAGTGGCATATATATGTAAATACGGCGTTTACTTACCATTTCTCACGCATTAGGGTTCGAACACTCGAACACCTATACGGATTCTCCTGCACAGTGGCAGATATGTAAATACGGCGTTTACTTACCTATTCTCATGCATTAGGGTTCGAAGACTCGAACACCTATACGGATTCTCCTGCACAGTGGCAGATATGTAAATACGGCGTTTACTTACCTATTCTCCCGCATTAGGGTTCGAACACTCGAACACCTACACGGATTCTCCTGCAGAGTGGCGGATATGTAAATACGGTGCTTACTTACCGTTTCTCATGCATTACGGTTCGAACACTCAAACACCTATACGGCTTCTCCTACACGTGGCAGATATGTAAATACGGCATTTACTTACCATTTCTCAGGCATTACGGTTCGAACACTCGAAGACCTATACGGATTCTCCTCACAGTGGCAGATATGTAAATACGACGTTTACTTACCATTTCTCACGCATTTCGGTTCGAACACTCGCACACCTATACGGATTCTCCTGCATAGTGGTAGATATGTAAATACGGCGTTTACTTACCTATTCTCAGGCATTATGGTTCGAAGACTAGAACACCGATACGAATTCTCCTGCACAGTGGCAGATATGTATATACGGCGTTTACTTACTTATTCTCGCGCATTAGGGTTCGAACACTCGAACACCTATACGGATTCTCCTGCACAGTGGCAGATATGTAAATTCGGCGTTCACTTACCTATTCTCAGGCATTATGGTTCGAAGAGTCGAACACCTATACGGATTCTCCTGCACAGCGGCAGATATGTAAATACGGCGTTTACTTACCTATTCTCACGCATTAGGGTTCGAACACTCGAACACCTATACGGATTCTCCTGCACAGTGGCAGATATGTAAATACGGCGTTTACTTACCTATTCTCATGCATTAGGGTTTGAAGACTCGAACACCTATACGGATGCTCTGCACAGTAGCAGATATGTAAATACGGCGTTTACTTACCTATTCTCACGCATTAGGGTTCGAAGACTCGAACAACTATACGGATTCTCCTGCACAGTGGCATATATGTAAATATGGCGTTTACTTAACATTTCTCACGCATTAGGGTTCGAACAATCGAACACCTATACGGATTCTCCTGCAGAGTGGCAGATATGTAAATACGGCGTTTACTTACCTATTCTCATGCATTAGGGTTCGAAGACTCGAACACCTATACGGATTCTCCTGCACAGTGGCAGATATGTAAATACGGCGTTTACTTACCTATTCTCACGGATTAGGGTTCGAACACTCGAACACCCAGACAGATTCTCCTGCAGAGTGGTAGATATGTAAATACGGTGTTTACTTACCGTTTCTCATGCATTACGGTTCGAACACTCGAACACCTATACGGATTCTCCTGCACAGTGGCAGATATATAAATACGGCGTTTACTTACCATTTCTCACGCATTACGGTTCGAAACTCGCACACCTATATGGATTCTACTGCACAGTGGCAGATATGTAAATACGGCGTTTACTTACCTATTCTCAGGCATTATGGTTCGAAGACTCGAACTCCTATACGGATTCTCCTGCACAGTGGCAGATTTGTAAATACGGCGTTTACTTACCTATTCTCACGAATTACGGTTCGAACAATCGAACACCTATACGGATTGTCCTGCACAGTGGCAGATATGGAAATACGGCGTTTACTTACCTATTCTCAGGCTTTATGGTTCGAAGACTCGAACACCTATACGGATTCTCCTGCACAGTGGCAGATATGTAAATACGGCGTTTACTTACTTATTCTCACGCATTAGGGTTCGAACACTCGAACACCTATACGGTTTCTCCTGCACAGTGGCAGATATGTAAATGCGGCGTTTACTTACCTATTCTCACGCATTAGGGTTCGAACACTCGAACACCTATACGGATTCTCCTGCACAGTGGCAGATATGTAAATACGGCGTTTACTTACCTATTCTCATGCATTAGGGTTTGAAGACTCGAACACCTATACGGATGCTCTGCACAGTAGCAGATATGTAAATACGGCGTTTACTTACCTATTCTCACGCATTAGGGTTCGAAGACTCGAACAACTATACGGATTCTCCTGCACAGTGGCATATATGTAAATATGGCGTTTACTTAACATTTCTCACGCATTAGGGTTCGAACAATCGAACACCTATACGGATTCTCCTGCACAGGGGCAGATATGTAAATACGGCGTTTACTTACCTATTCTCATGCATTAGGGTTCGAAGACTCGAACACCTATACGGATTCTCCTGCACAGTGGCAGATATGTAAATACGGCGTTTACTTACCTATTCTCACGGATTAGGGTTCGAACACTCGAACACCCAGACAGATTCTCCTGCAGAGTGGTAGATATGTAAATACGGTGTTTACTTACCGTTTCTCATGCATTACGGTTCGAACACTCGAACACCTATACGGATTCTCCTGCACAGTGGCAGATTTGTAAATACGGCGTTTACTTACCTATTCTCACGAATTAGGGTTCGAACAATCGAACACCTATACGGATTGTCCTGCACAGTGGCAGATATGGAAATACGGCGTTTACTTACCTATTCTCAGGCATTATGGTTCGAAGACTCGAACACCTATACGGATTCTCCTGCACAGTGGCAGATATGTAAATACGGCGTTTACTTACTTATTCTCACGCATTAGGGTTCGAACACTCGAACACCTATACGGTTTCTCCTGCACAGTGGCAGATATGTAAATGCGGCGTTTACTTACCTATTCTCATGCATTAGGGTTCGAAGACTCGAACACCTATACGGATTCTCTGCACAGTGGCAGATATGTAAATACGGCGTTTACTTACCTATTCTCACGCATTAGGGTTCGAAGACTCGAACACCTATACGGATTCTCCTGCACAGTGGCATATATGTAAATACGACGTTTACTTACCATTTCTCACGCATTAGGGTTCGATCACTCGAACACCTATACGGATAATCCTGCACAGTGGCAGATATGTAAATACGGCGTTTACTTACCTATTCTCATGCATTAGGGTTCGAAGACTCGAACACCTATACGGATTCTCCTGCACAGTGGCAGTTATGTAAATACGGCGTTTACTTACCTATTCTCACGCATTAGGGTTCGAACACTCGAACACCTGGACGGATTCTCCTGCAGAGTGGCAGATATGTAAATACGGTGCTTACTTACCGTTTCTCATGCATTACGGTTCGAACACTCAAACACCTATACGGATTCTCCTACACGTGGCAGATATGTAAATACGGCGTTTACTTACCATTTCTCAGGCATTACGGTTCGAACACTCGAAGACCTATACGGATTCTCCTACACAGTGGCAAATATGTAAATACGACGTGTACTTACCATTTCTCACGCATTACGGTTCGAACACTCGAACACCTATACGGATTCTCCTACACAGTGGCAGATATGTAAATACGGCGTTTACTTACCATTTCTCACGCAATACGGTTCGAACACTCGCACACCTATACGGATTGTCCTGCACAATGGTAGATATGTAAATACGGCGTTTACTTACCTATTCTCAGGCATTATGGTTCGAAGACTCGAACACCTATACGGATTCTCCTGCACAGTGGCAGATATGTAAATACGGCGTTTACTTACCTATTCTCAAGCATTAGGGTTCGAACACTCGAACACCTATACGGATTCTCCTGCACAGTGGCAGATATGTAAATACGGCGTTCACATACCTATTCTCAGGCATTATGGTTCGAAGAGTCGAACACCTATACGGATTCTCCTGCACAGTGGCAGATATGTAAATACGGCGTTTACTTACCTATTCTCACGCATTAGGGTTCGAACACTCGAACACCTATACGGATTCTCCTGCACAGTGGCATATATGTAAATACGGCGTTTACTTACCATTTCTCACGCATTAGGGTTCAAATAGTCGAACACCTATACGGATTCTGCTGCACAGTGGCAGATATGTAAATACGGCGTTTACTTACCTATTCTCATGCATTAGGGTTCGAAGACTCGAACACCTATACGGATTCTCCTGCACAGTGGCAGATATGTAAATACGGCGTTTACTTACCTATTCTCACGCATTAGGGTTCGAACACTCGAACACCTAGACGGATTCTCCTGCAGAGTGGCAGATATGTAAATACGGTGCTTACTTACCGTTTCTCATGCATTACGGTTCGAACACTCAAACACCTATACGGATTCTCCTACACGTGGCAGATATGTAAATACGGCATTTACTTACCATTTCTCAGGCATTACGGTTCGAACACTCGAAGAACTATACGGATTCTCCTACACTGTGGCAGATATGTAAATACGACGTTTACTTACCTATTCTCACGCATTAGGGTTCGAACACACGAACACCTGGACGGATTCTCCTGCAGAGTGGCAGATATGTAAATACGGTGCTTACTTACCGTTTCTCAGGCATTACAGTTCGAACACTCAAACACCTATACGGATTCTCCTACACGTGGCAGATATGTAAATACGGCGTTTACTTACCTATTCTCAGGCATTATGGTTCGAAGACAAGAACACCGATACGGATTCTCCTGCACAGTGGCAGATATGTAAATACGGCGTTTACTTACCTATTCTCATGCATTAGGGTTCGAAGACTCGAACACCTATACGGATTCTCCTGCACAGTGGCAGATATGTAAATACGGCGTTTACTTACCTATTCTCACGGATTAGGGTTCGAACACTCGAACACTTGTCAGATTCTCCTGCAGAGTGGTAGATATGTAAATACGGTGTTTACTTACCGTTTCTCATGCATTACGGTTCGAACACTCGAACACCTATACGGATTCTCCTGCACAGTGGCAGATATATAAATACGGTGTTTACTTACCATTTCTCACGCATTACGGTTCGAAACTCGCACACCTATATGGATTCTACTGCACAGTGGCAGATATGTAAATATGGCGTTACTTACCTATTCTCAGGCATTATGGTTCGAAGACTCGAACTCCTATACGGATTCTCCTGCACAGTGGCAGATTTGTAAATACGGCGTTTACTTACCTATTCTCACGAATTAGGGTTCGAACAATCGAACACCTATACGGATTGTCCTGCACAGTGGCAGATATGGAAATACGGCGTTTACTTACCTATTCTCAGGCATTATGGTTCGAAGACTCGAACACCTATACGGATTCTCCTGCACAGTGGCAGATATGTAAATACGGCGTTTACTTACTTATTCTCACGCATTAGGGTTCGAACACTCGAACACCTATACGGTTTCTCCTGCACAGTGGCAGATATGTAAATGCGGCGTTTACTTACCTATTCTCATGCATTAGGGTTCGAAGACTCGAACACCTATACCGATTCTCTGCACAGTGGCAGATATGTAAATACGGCGTTTACTTACCTATTCTCACGCATTAGGGTTCGAAGACTCGAACACCTATACGGATTCTCCTGCACGGTGGCATATATGTAAATACGGCGTTTACTTACCATTTCTCACGCATTAGGGTTCGATCACTCGAACACCTATACGGATAATCCTGCACAGTGGCAGATATGTAAATACGGCGTTTACTTACCTATTCTCATGCATTAGGGTTCGAAGACTCGAACACCTATACGGATTCTCCTGCACAGTGGCAGTTATGTAAATACGGCGTTTACTTACCTATTCTCACGCATTAGGGTTCGAACACTCGAACACCTGGACGGATTCTCCTGCAGAGTGGCAGATATGTAAATACGGTGCTTACTTACCGTTTCTCATGCATTACGGTTCGAACACTCAAACACCTATACGGATTCTCCTACACGTGGCAGATATGTAAATACGGCGTTTACTTACCATTTCTCAGGCATTACGGTTCGAACACTCGAAGACCTATACGGATTCTCCTACACAGTGGCAAATATGTAAATACGACGTGTACTTACCATTTCTCACGCATTACGGTTCGAACACTCGAACACCTATACGGATTCTCCTACACAGTGGCAGATATGTAAATACGGCGTTTACTTACCATTTCTCACGCAATACGGTTCGAACACTCGCACACCTATACGGATTGTCCTGCACAATGGTAGATATGTAAATACGGCGTTTACTTACCTTTTCTCAGGCATTATGGTTCGAAGACTCGAACACCTATACGGATTCTCCTGCACAGTGGCAGATATGTAAATACGGCATTTACTTACATATTCTCAAGCATTAGGGTTCGAACACTCGAACACCTATACGGATTCTCCTGCACAGTGGCAGATATGTAAATACGGCGTTCACATACCTATTCTCAGGCATTATGGTTCGAAGAGTCGAACACCTATACGGATTCTCCTGCACAGTGGCAGATATGTAAATACGGCGTTTACTTACCTATTCTCACGCATTAGGGTTCGAACACTCGAACACCTATACGGATTCTCCTGCACAGTGGCATATATGTAAATACGGCGTTTACTTACCATTTCTCACGCATTAGGGTTCAAACACTCGAACACCTATACGGATTCTCCTGCACAGTGGCAGATATGTAAATACGGCGTTTACTTACCTATTCTCATGCATTAGGGTTCGAAGACTCGAACACCTATACGGATTCTCCTGCACAGTGGCAGATATGTAAATACGGCGTTTACTTACCTATTCTCACGCATTAGGGTTCGAACACTCGAACACCTAGACGGATTCTCCTGCAGAGTGGCAGATATGTAAATACGGTGCTTACTTACCGTTTCTCATGCATTACGGTTCGAACACTCAAACACCTATACGGATTCTCCTACACGTGGCAGATATGTAAATACGGCATTTACTTACCATTTCTCAGGCATTACGGTTCGAACACTCGAAGAACTATACGGATTCTCCTACACTGTGGCAGATATGTAAATACGACGTTTACTTACCTATTCTCACGCATTAGGGTTCGAACACACGAACACCTGGACGGATTCTCCTGCAGAGTGGCAGATATGTAAATACGGTGCTTACTTACCGTTTCTCAGGCATTACGGTTCGAACACTCAAACACCTATACGGATTCTCCTACACGTGGCAGATATGTAAATACGGCGTTTACTTACCCATTCTCAGGCATTATGGTTCGAAGACAAGAACACCGATACGGATTCTCCTGCACAGTGGCAGATATGTAAATACGGCGTTTACTTACCTATTCTCACGCATTAGGGTTCGAACACTCGAACACCTATACGGATTCTCCTGCACAGTGGCAGATATGTAAATACGGCGTTCACTTACCTATTCTCAGGCATTATGGTTCGAAGAGTCGAACACCTATACGGATTCTCCTGCACAGCGGCAGATATGTAAATACGGCGTTTACTTACCTATTCTCACGCATTAGGGTTCGAACACTCGAACACCTATACGGATTCTCCTGCACAGTGGCAGATATGTAAATACGGCGTTTACTTACCTATTCTCATGCATTAGGGTTCGAAGACTCGAACACCTATACGGATGCTCTGCACAGCAGCAGATATGTAAATACGGCGTTTACTTACCTATTCTCACGCAGTAGGGTTCGAAGACTCGAACAACTATACGGATTCTCCTGCACAGTGGCATATATGTAAATATGGCGTTTACTTAACATTTCTCACGCATTAGGGTTCGAACAATCGAACACCTATACGGATTCTCCTGCACAGTGGCAGATATGTAAATACGGCGTTTACTTACCTATTCTCATGCATTAGGGTTCGAAGACTCGAACACCTATACGGATTCTCCTGCACAGTGGCAGATATGTAAATACGGCGTTTACTTACATATTGTCACGCATTAGGGTTCGAACACTCGAACACCTAGACAGATTCTCCTGCAGAGTGGCAGATATGTAAATACGGTGTTTACTTATCGTTTCTCAAGCATTACGGTTCGAACACTCGAACACTTATACGGATTCTCCTGCACAGTGGCAGATACATAAATACGGCGTTGACTTACCATTTCTCACGCATTACGGTTCGAAACTCGAACACGTATACGGATTCTCCTGCACAGTGGCAGATATGTAAATACGGCGTTTATTTACCATTTCTCACGAATTACAGTTCGAACACTCGAACACCTATACGGATTCTCCTGCACAGTGGCAGATATATAAATACGGCGTTTACTTACCATTTCTCAGGCATTAGGGTTCGAAGACTTGAACACCTATACGGATTCTCCTGCACAGTGGCAGATATGTAAATACGGCGTTTACTTACCTATTCTCACGCATTAGGGTTTGAACACTCGAACACCTATACGGATTCTCCTGCAAAGTGGCAAATATGTAAATACGGCGTTTACTTACCATTACTCACGCATTACGGTTCGAACACTCGAACACCTATACGGATTCTCCTGCAAAGTGGCAGATATGTAAATACGGCGTTTACTTACCTATTCTCACGCATTAGGGTTCGAACACTCGAACACCTATACGGATTCTCCTGCACAGTGGCAGATATGTAAATACGGCGTTTACTTACCTATTCTCAGGCATTATCGTTCGAAGACTCGAACACCTATACGGATTCTCCTGCACAGTGGCAGATTTGTAAATACGGCGTTTACTTACCTATTCTCACGCATTAGGGTTCGTAGACTCGAACACCTATACGGATTCTCCTGCACAGTGGCATATATGTAAATACGGCGTTTACTTACGATTTCTCACGCATTAGGGTTCGAACACTCGAACACCTATACGGATTCTCCTGCACAGCGGCAGATATGTAAATACGGCATTTACTTACCAGTTCTCAGGCATTACGGTTCGAACACTCGAACACCTATACGGATTCTCCAGCACAGTGGCAGATATGTAAATACGGCATTTACTTACCATTTCTCACGCATTACGGTTCGAACACTCGCACACCTATATGGATTCTACTGCACAGTGGCAGATATGTAAATACGGCGTTTACTTACCTATTCTCAGGCATTATGGTTCGAAGACTCGAACTCCTATACGGATTCTCCTGCACAGTGGCAGATTTGTAAATACGGCGTTTACTTACCTATTCTCACGCATTAGGGTTCGAACAATCGAACACCTATACGGATTATCCTGCACAGTGGCAGATATGGAAATACGGCGTTTACTTACCTATTCTCAGGCATTATGGTTCGAAGACTCGAACACCTATACGGATTCTCCTGCACAGTGGCAGATATGTAAATACGGCGTTTACTTACCTATTCTCATGCATTAGGGTTCGAAGACTCGAACACCTATACGGATTCTCTGCACAGTGGCAGATATGTAAATACGGCGTTTACTTCCTATTCTCACGCATTAGGGTTCGAACGCTCGAACACCTATACGGATTCTCCTGCACAGTGGCATATATGTAAATACGGCGTTTACTTACCATTTCTCACGCATTAGGGTTCGAACACTCGAACACCTATACGGATTCTCCTGCACAGTGGCAGATATGTAAATACGGCGTTTACTTACCTATTCTCAGGCATTAGGGTTCGAAGACTCGAACACCTATACGGATTCTCCTGCACAGTGGCAGTTATGTAAATACGGCGTTTACTTACCTATTCTCACGCATTAGGGTTCGAACACTCGAACACCTGGACGGATTCTCCTGCAGAGTGGCAGATATGTAAATACGGTGCTTACTTACCGTTTCTCATGCATTACGGTTCGAACACTCAAACACCCATACGGATTCTCCTACACGTGGCAGATATGTAAATACAGCGTTTACTTACGGATTCTCCTGCACAGTGCAGATATGTAAATAGGGCGTTTACTTACCTATTCTCATGCATTAGGGTTCGAACACTCGAACACCTATACGGATTCATCTGAACAGTGGCAGATATGTAAATACGGCGTTTACTTACCATTTCTCACGCATGACGGTTCGAACACTTGAACACCTATACGGATTCTCCTGCACAGCGGTAGATATGTAAATACGGCGTTTATTACCATTTCTCAGGCATTACGGTTCGAACACTCGAAGACCTATACGGATTCTCCTACACAGTGGCAGATTTGTAAATACGACGTTTACTTACCATTTCTCACGCATTACGGTTCGAACAATCGAACACCTATACGGATTCTCCTACACAGTGGCAGATATGTAAATACGGCGTTTACTTACCATTTCTCACGCATTACGGTTCGAACACTCGCACACCTGTACGGATTGTCCTGCACAGTGGTAGATATGTAAATACGGCGTTTACTTACCTATTCTCAGGCATTATGGTTCGAAGACTCGAACACCTATACGGATTCTCCTGCACAGTGGCAGATATGTAAATACGGCGTTTACTTAGCTATTCTCAAGCATTATGGTTCGAACACTCGAACACCTATACGGATTCTCCTGCACAGTGGCAGATATGTAAATACGGCGTTCACTTACCTATTCTCAGGCATTATGGTTCGAAGAGTCGAACACCTATACGGATTCTCCTGCACAGTGGCAGATATGTAAATACGGCGTTTACTTACCTATTCTCACGCATTAGGGTTCGAACACTCGAACACCTATACGGATTCTCCTGCACAGTGGCAGATATGTAAATACGGCGTTTACTTACCTATTCTCATGCATTAGGGTTCGAAGACTCGAACACCTATATGGACGCTCTGCACAGTAGCAGATATGTAAATACGGCGTTTACTTACCTATTCTCACGCATTAGGGTTCGAAGACTCGAACAACTATACGGATTCTCCTGCACAGTGGCATATATGTAAGTATGGCGTTTACTTACCATTTCTCACGAATTAGGGTTCGAAGAATCGAACACCTATACGGATTCTCCTGCACAGTGGCAGATATGTAAATACGGCGTTTACTTACCTATTCTCATGCATTAGGGTTCGAAGACTCGAACACCTATACGGATTCTCCTGCACAGTGGCAGATATGTAAAGACGGCGTTTACTTACCTATTCTCACGCATTAGGGTTCGAATACTCGAACACCTATACGGATTCTCCAGCATAGTGGCATATATGTAAATACAGCGTTTACTTACCATTTCTCGCGCATTAGGGTTCGAACACTCGAACACCTATACAGATTCTCCTGCACAGTGGCAGATACGTAAATACGGCGTTTACTTACCTATTCTCACGCATTAGGGTTCGAATACTCGAACACCTATACGGATTCTCCTGCATAGTGGCATATATGTAAATACGGCGTTTACTTACCATTTCTCGCGCATTAGGGGTCGAACACTCGAACACCTATACGGATTCTCCTGCACAGTGGCAGATATATCAATACGGCGTTTACTTACCATTTCTCAGGCATTAGGGTTCGAAGACTCGAACACCTATACGGATTCTCCTACACAGTGGCAGATATGGAAATACGGCGTTTACTTACCTATTCTCAGGCATTATGGTTCGAAGACTCGAACACCTATACGGATTCTCCTGCACAGTGGCAGATATGTAAATACGGCGTTTACTTACTTATTCTCACGCATTAGGGTTCGAACACTCGAACACCTATACGGATTCTCCTGCACAGTGGCAGATATGTAAATGTGGCCTTTACTTACCTATTCTCATGCATTAGGGTTCGAAGACTCGAACACCTATACGGATTCTCTGCACAGTGGCAGATATGTAAATACGGCGTTTACTTACCTATTCGCACGCATTAGGGTTCGAAGACTCGAACACCTATACGGATTCTCCTGCACAGTGGCATATATCTAAATACGGCGTTTACTTACCATTTCTCACGCATTAGGGTTCGAACACTCGAACACCTATACGGATTCTCCTGCACAGTGGCAGATATGTAAATACTGCGTTTACTTACCATTTCTCATGCATTAGGGTTCGAAGACTCGAACACCTATACGGATTCTCTGCACAGTGGCAGATATGTAAATACGGCGTTTACTTACCTATTCTCATGCATTAGGGTTCGAAGACTCGAACACCTATACGGATTCTCCTGCACAGTGGCAGTTATGTAAATACGGCGTTTACTTACCTATTCTCACGCATTAGGGTTGGAACACTCGAACACCTAGACGGATTCTCCTGCAGAGTGGCAGATATGTAAATACGGTGCTTACTTACCGTTTCTCATGCATTACGGTTCGAACACTCAAACACCTATACGGATTCTCCTACACGTGGCAGATATGTAAATACGGCGTTTACTTACCATTTCTCAAGCATTACGGTTCGAACACTCGAAGACCTATATGGATTCTCCTACACAGTGGCAAATATGCAAATACGACGTTTACTTACCATCTCTCACGCATTACGGTTCGAACACTCGAACACCTATACGGATTCTCCTGCACAGTGGCAGATATGTAAATACGGCGTTTACTTACCATTTCTCACGCATTACGGTTCGAACACTCGCACACCTATACGGATTGTCCTGCACAATGGTAGATCTGTAAATACGGCGTTTACTTACCTATTCTCAGGCATTATGGTTCGAAGACTCGAACACCTATACGGATTCTCCTGCACAGTGGCAGATATGTAAATACGGCGTTTACTTACCTATTCTCAAGCATTAGGGTTCGAACACTCGAACACCTATACGGATTCTCCTGCAAAGTGGCAGATATGTAAATACGGCGTTTACTTACCTATTCTCACGCATTAGGGTTCGAACACTCAAACACCTATACGGATTCTCCTGCACAGTGGCAGATATGTAAATACGGCGTTTACTTACCTATTCTCAGGCATTACGGTTCGAAGACTCGAACACCTATACGGATTCTCCTGCACAGTGGCAGATTTGTAAATACGGCGTTTACTTACCTATTCTCACGCATTAGGGTTCGTAGACTCGAACACCTATACGGATTCTCCTGCACAGTGGCATATATGTAAATACGGCGTTTACTTACCATTTCTCACGCATTAGGGTTCGAACACTCGAACACCTATACGGATTCTCCTGCACAGTGGCAGATATGTAAATACGGCGTTTACTTACCATTTCTCATGCATTACGGTTCGAACACTAGAACACCTATACGGATTCTCCTGCACAGTGGCAGATATGTAAATACGGCATTTACTTACCATTTCTCATGCATTACGGTTCGAACACTCGCACACCTCTATGGATTCTACTGCACAGTGGCAGATATGTAAATACGGCGTTTACTTACCTATTCTCAGGCATTATGGTTCGAAGACTCGAACTCCTATACGGATTCTCCTGCACAGTGGCAGATTTGTAAATACGGCGTTTACTTACCTATTCTCACGCATTAGGGTTCGAGCAATCGAACACCTATACGGATTGTCCTGCACAGTGGCAGATATGGAAATACGGCGTTTACTTACCTATTCTCAGGCATTTTGGTTCGAAGACTCGAACACCTATACGGATTCTCCTGCACAGTGGCAGAAATGTAAATACGGCGTTTACTTACCTATTCTCATGCATTAGGGTTCGAAGACTCGAACACCTATACGGATTCTCTGCACAGTGGCAGATATGTAAATACGGCGTTTACTTACCTATTCTCACGCATTAGGGTTCGAAGACTCGAACACCTATACGGATTCTCCTGCACAGTGGCATATATGTAAATACGGCGTTTACTTACCATTTCTCACGCATTAGGGTTCGAACACTCGAACACCTATACGGATTCTCCTGCACAGTGGCAGATATGTAAATACGGCGTTCACTAACCATTTCTCATGCATTAGGGTTCGAAGACTCGAACACCTATACGGATTCTCTGCACAGTGGCAGATATGTAAATACGGCGTTTACTTACCTATTCTCATGCATTAGGGTTCGAAGACTCGAACACCTGTACGGATTCTCCTGCACAGTGGCAGTTATGTAAATACGGCGTTTACTTACCTATTCTCACGCATTAGGGTTCGAACACTCGAACACCTGGACGGATTCTCCTGCAGAGTGGCAGATATGAAAATACGGTGCTTACTTACCGTTTCTCATGCATTACGGTTCGAACACTCAAACACCTATACGGATTCTCCTACACGTGGCAGATATGTAAATACGGCGTTTACTTACCATTTCTCAGGCATTACGGTTTGAACACTCGAAGACCTATACGGATTCTCCTACACAGTGGCAAATATGCAAATACGACGTTTACTTACCATCTCTCACGCATTACGGTTCGAACACTCGAACACCTATGCGGATTCTCCTGCACAGTGGCAGATATGTAAATACGGCGTTTACTTACCATTTCTCACGCATTACGGTTCGAACACTCGCACACCTATACGGATTGTCCTGCACAATGGTAGATCTGTAAATACGGCGTTTACTTACCTATTCTCAGGCATTATGGTTCAAAGACTCGAACACCTATACGGATTCTCCTGCACAGCGGCAGATATGTAAATACAGCGTTTACTTACCTATTCTCAAGCATTAGGGTTCGAACACTCGAACACCTATACGGATTCTCCTGCAAAGTGGCAGATATGTAAATACGGCGTTTACTTACCTATTCTCACGCATTAGGGTTCGAACACTCGAACACCTATACGGATTCTCCTGCACAGTGGCAGATATGTAAATACGGCGTTTACTTACCTATTCTCAGGCATTACGGTTCGAAGACTCGAACACCTATACGGATTCTCCTGCACAGTGGCAGATTTGTAAATACGGCGTTTACTTACCTATTCTCACGCATTAGGGTTCGTAGACTCGAACACCTATACGGATTCTCCTGCACAGTAGCATATATGTAAATACGGCGTTTACTTACCATTTCTCACGCATTAGGGTTCGAACACTCGAACACCTATACGGATTCTCCTGCACAGTGGCAGATATGTAAATACGGCGTTTACTTACCTATTCTCATGCATTAGGGTTCGAAGACTCGAACACCTATACGGATTCTCCTGCACAGTGGCAGATATGTAAAGACGGCGTTTACTTACCTATTCTCACGCATTAGGGTTCGAATACTCGAACACCTATACGGATTCTCCTGCATAGTGGCATATATGTAAATACAGCGTTTACTTACCATTTCTCGCGCATTAGGGTTCGAACACTCGAACACCTATACAGATTCTCCTGCATAGTGGCAGATACGTAAATACGGCGTTTACTTACCTATTCTCACGCATTTGGGTTCGAATACTCGAACACCTATACGGATTCTCCTGCATAGTGGCATATATGTAAATACGGCGTTTACTTACCATTTCTCGCGCATTAGGGTTCGAACACTCGAACACCTATACCGATTCTCCTGCACAGTGGCAGATATATAAATACGGCGTTTACTTACCATTTCTCAGGCATTAGGGTTCGAAGACGCGAACACCTATACGGATTCTCCTGCACAGTGGCAGATATGGAAATGCGGCGTTTACTTACCTATTCTCAGGCATTATGGTTCGAAGACTCGAACACCTATACGGATTCTCCTGCACAGTGGCAGATATGTAAATACGGCATTTACTTACTTATTCTCACGCATTACGGTTCGAACACTCGAACACCTATACGGATTCTCCTGCACAGTGGCAGATATGTAAATGCGGCGTTTACTTACCTATTCTCATGCATTAGGGTTCGAAGACTCGAACACCTATACGGATTCTCTGCACAGTGCCAGATATGTAAATACGGCGTTTACTTACCTATTCTCACGCATTAGGGTTCGAAGACTCGAACACCTATACGGATTCTCCTGCACAGTGGCAGATATGGAAATACGGCGTTTACTTACCTATTCTCAGGCATTATGGTTCGAAGACTCGAACACCTATACGGATTCTCCTGCACAGTGGCAGATATGTAAATACGGCGTTTACTTACGTATTCTCACGCATTAGGGTTCGAACACTCGAACACCTATACGGATTCTCCTGCACAGTGGCAGATATGTAAATGCGGCGTTTACTTACCTATTCTCATGCATTAGGGTTCGAAGACTCGAACACCTATACGGATTCTCTGCACAGTGGCAGATATGTAAATATGGCGTTTACTTACCTATTCTCACGCATTAGGGTTCGAAGACTCGAACACCTATACGGATTCTCCTGCACAGTGGCATATATGTAAATACGGCGTTTACTTACCATTTCTCACGCAGTAGGGTTCGAACACTCGAACACCTATACGGATTCTCCTGCACAGTGGCAGATATGTAAATACGGCGTTTACTTACCTATTCTCATGCATTAGGGTTCGAAGACTCGAACACCTATACGGATTCTCCTGCACAGTGGCAGTTATGTAAATACGGCGTTTACTTACCTATTCTCACGCATTAGGGTTCGAACACTCGAACACCTGGACGGATTCTCCTGCAGAGTGGCAGATATGTAAATACGGTGCTTACTTACCGTTTCTCATGCATTACGGTTCGAACACTCAAACACCTATACGGATTCTCCTACACGTGGCAGATATGTAAATACGGCGTTTACTTGCCATTTCTCAGGCATTACGGTTCGAACACTCGAAGACCTATATGGATTCTCCTACACAGTGGCAAATATGCAAATACGACGTTTACTTACCATTTCTCACGCATTACGGTTCGAACACTCGAACACCCTATACGGATTCTCTTGCACAGTGGCAGATATGTAAATACGGCGTTTACTTACCATTTCTCACGCATTACGGTTCGAACACTCGCACACCTATACGGATTGTCCTGCACAATGGTAGATCTGTAAATACGGCGTTTACTTACCTATTCTCAGGCCTTATGGTTCGAAGACTCGAACACCTATACGGATTCTCCTGCACAGTGGCAGATATGTAAATACGGCGTTTACTTACCTATTCTCAAGCATTAGGGTTCGAACACTCGAACACCTATACGGATTCTCCTGCACAATGGCAGATATGTAAATACGGCGTTCACTTACCTATTCTCAGGCGTTACGGTTCGAAGAGTCGAACACCTATACGGATTCTCCTGCACAGTGGCAGATATGTAAATACGGCGTTTACTTACCTATTCTCACGCATTAGGGTTCGAACACTCGAACACCTATACGGATTCTCCTGCACAGTGGCATATATGTAAATACGGCGTTTACTTACCATTTCTCACGCATTAGGGTTCGAACAGTTGAACACCTATACGGATTCTCCTACACAGTGGCAGATATGTAAATACGGCGTTTACTTACCTATTCTCATGCATTAGGGTTCGAAGACTCGAACACCTATACGGATTCTCCTGCACAGTGGCAGATATGTAAATACGGCGTTTACTTACCTATTCTCACGCATTAGGGTTCGAACACTCGAACACCTAGACGGATTCTCCTGCAGAGTGGCAGATATGTAAATACGGTGCTTACTTACCGTTTCTCATGCATTACGGTTCGAACACTCAAACACCTATACGGATTCTCCTACACGTGGCAGATATGTAAATACGGCATTTACTTACCATTTCTCAGGCATTACGGTTCGAACACTCGAAGACCTATACGGATTCTCCTACACAGTGGTAGATATGTAAATACGACGTTTACTTACCATTTCTCACGCATTTCGGTTCGAACACTCGAACACCTATACGGATTCTCCTGCACAAGTGGCAGATATGTAAATACGGCATTTACTTACCATTTCTCACGCAATACGGTTCGAACACTCGCACACCTATACGGATTCTCCTGCACAGTGGTAGATATGTAAATACGGCGTTTACTTACCTATTCTCAGGCATTATGGTTCGAAGACCAGAACACCGATACGGATTCTCCTGCACAGTGGCAGATAGGTAAATACGGCGTTTACTTACCTATTCTCACGCATTAGGGTTCGAACACTCGAACACCTATACGGATTCTCCTGCACAGTGGCAGATATGTAAATACGGCGTTCACTTACCTATTCTCAGGCATTATGGTTCGAAGAGTCGAACACCTATACGGATTCTCCTGCACAGCGGCAGATATGTAAATACGGCGTTTACTTACCTATTCTCACGCATTAGGGTTCGAACACTCGAACACCTATACGGATTCTCCTGCGCAGTGGCAGATATGTAAATACGGCGTTTACTTACCTATTCTCATGCATTAGGGTTCGAAGACTCGAACACCTATACGGATGCTCTGCACAGTAGCAGATATGTAAATACGGCGTTTACTTACCTATTCTCACGCATTAGGGTTTGAAGACTGGAACAACTATACGGATTCTCCTGCACAGTGGCATATATGTAAATATGGCGTTTACTTAACATTTCTCACGCATTAGGGTTCGAACAATCGAACACCTATACGGATTCTCCTGCACAGTGGCAGATATGTAAATACGGCGTTTACTTACCTATTCTCATGCATTCGGGTTCGAAGACTCGAACACCTATACGGATTCTCCTGCACAGCGGCAGATATGTAAATACGGCGTTTACTTACCTATTCTCACGCATTAGGGTTCGAACACTCGAACACCTAGACAGATTCTCCTGCAGAGTGGCAGATATGTAAATACGGTGTTTACTTACCGTTTCTCATGCATTACGGTTCGAACACTCGAACAAATATATGGATTCTCCTGCACAGTGGCAGATATATAAATACGACGTTGACTTACCATTTCTCACGCATTACGGTTCGAAACTCGAACACCTATACGGATTCTCCTGCACAGTGGCAGATATGTAAATACGGCGTTTATTTACCATTTCTCACGAATTACAGTTCGAACACTCGAACACCTATACGGATTCTCCTGCACAGTGGCAGATATATAAATACGGCGTTTACTTACAATTTCTCAGGCATTAGGGTTCGAAGACTCGAACACCTATACGGATTCTCCTGCACAGTGGCAGATATGTAAATACGGCGTTTACTTACCTATTCTCATGCATTAGGGTTTGAACACTCGAACACCTATACGGATTCTCCTGCACAGTGGCAGATATGGAAATACGGCGTTTACGTGCCTATTCTCAGGCATTTTGGTTCGAAGACTCGAACACCTATACGGATTCTCCTGCACAGTGGCAGATATGTAAATACGGCGTTTACTTACCTATTCTCATGCATTAGGGTTCGAAGACTCGAACACCTATACGGATTCTCTGCACAGTGGCAGATATGTAAATACGCCGTTTACTTACCTATTCTCACGCATTAGGGTTCGAAGACTCGAACACCTATACGGATTCTCCTGCACAGTGGCATATATGTAAATACGGCGTTAATTACCATTTCTCACGCATTAGGGTTCGAACACTCGAACACCTATATGGATTCTCCTGCACAGTGGCAGATATGTAAATACGGCGTTTACTTACCTATTCTCATGCA
Source organism: Camellia granthamiana (assembly GCA_036172215.1). Taxonomy (NCBI): domain Eukaryota; kingdom Viridiplantae; phylum Streptophyta; class Magnoliopsida; order Ericales; family Theaceae; genus Camellia; species Camellia granthamiana. The sequence continues at coordinate 308,518 of JAXFYN010000150.1, forward strand.
TTAGGGTTCGAAGACTCGAACACCTATACGGATTCTCCTGCACAGTGGCAGTTATGTAAATACGGCGTTTACTTACCTATTCTCACGCATTAGGGTTCGAACACTCGAACACCTGGACGGATTCTACTGCAGAGTGGCAGATATGTAAATACGATGCTTACTTACCGTTCATAATGCATTACGGTCCGAACACTCAAACACCTATACGGATTCTCCTACACGTGGCAGATATGTAAATACGGCGTTTACTTACCATTTCTCACGCATTACGGTTCGAACACTCGCACACCTATACGGATTCTCCTGCACAGTGGCAGATATGTAAATACCGCTTTTACTTACCATTTCTCAGGCATTACGGTTCGAACACTCGAAGACCTATACGGATTCTCCTACACAGTGGCAGATATGTAAATACGACGTTTACTTACCATTTCTCACGCATTACGGTTCGAACAATCGAACACCTATACGGATTCTCCTGCACAGTGGCAGATATGTAAATACGGCGTTTACTTACCATTTGTCACGCATTACGGTTCGAACACTCGCACACCTACACAGATTGTCCTGCACAGTGGTAGATATGTAAATACGGCGTTTACTTACCTATTCTCAGGCATTATGGTTCGAAGACTCGAACACCTATACGGATTCTCCTGCACAGTGGCAGATATGTAAATACGGCGTTTACTTACCTATTCTCAAGCATTATGGTTCGAACACTCGAACACCTATACGGATTCTCCTGCACTGTGGCAGATATGTAAATACGGCGTTCACTTACCTATTCTCAGGCATTATGGTTCGAAGAGTCGAACACCTATAAGGATTCTCCTGCACAGTGGCAGATATGTAAATACGGCGTTTACTTACCTATTCTCATGCATTAGGGTTCGAACACTCGAACACCTATACGGATTCTCCTGCACAGTGGCAGATATGTAAATACGGCGTTTACTTACCTATTCTCATGCATTAGGGTTCGAAGACTCGAACACCTATATGGATGCTCTGCACAGTAGCAGATATGTAAATACGGGGTTTACTTACCTATTCTCACGCATTAGGGTTCGAAGACTCGAACAACTATACGGATTCTCCTGCACAGTGGCATATATGTAAATATGGCGTTTACTTACCATTTCTCACGCATTAGGGTTCGAACAATCGAACACCTATACGGATTCTGCTGCACAGTGGCAGATATGTAAATACGGCGTTTACTGACGTATTCTCATGCATTAGGGTTCGAAGACCCGAACACCTATACGGATTCTCCTGCACAGTGGCAGATATGTAAAGACGGCGTTTACTTACCTATTCTCACGCATTAGGGTTCGAATACTCGAACACCTATACGGATTCTCCTGCATAGTGGCATATATGTAAATACGGCGTTTACTTACCATTTCTCGCGCATTAGGGTTCGAACACTCGAACACCTATACAGATTCTCCTGCACAGTGGCAGATACGTAAATACGGCGTTTACTTACCTATTCTCACGCATTAGGGTTCGAACACTCGAACACCTATACGGATTCTCCTGCATAGTGGCATATATGTAAATACGACGTTTACTAACCATTTCTCGCGCATTAGGGTTCGAACACTCGAACACCTATACGGATTCCCCTGCACAGTGGCAGATATATAAATACGGCGTTTACTTACCATTTCTCAGGCATTAGGGTGCGAAGACTCGAACACCTATATGGATTCTCCTGCACAGTGGCAGATATGTAAATATGGCGTTTTCTTACCTATTCTCACGCATTAGGGTTTGAACCCTCGAACACCTATACGGATTCTCCTGCATAGTGGCAAATATTTAAATACGGCGTTTACTTACTATTTCTCACGCATTACGGTTCGAACACTCGAACACCTATACGGATTCTCCTGCAAAGTGGCAGATATGTAAATACGGCGTTTACTTACCTATTCTCACGCATTAGGGTTCGAACACCCGAACACCTATATGGATTCTCCTACACAGTGGCAGATATGTAAATACGGCGTTTACGTACCTATTCTCAGGCATTATCGTTCGATGACTCGAACACCTATACGGATTCTCCTGCACAGTGGCAGATTTGTAAATACGGCGTTTACTTACCTATTCTCACGCATTAGGGTTCGTACAATCGAACACCGATACGGATTCTCCTGCACAGTGGCAGATTTGTAAATACGGCGTTTACTTACCTATTCTCATGCATTAGGGTTCGAAGACTCGAACACCTATACGGATTCTCCTGCACAGTGGCAGATATGTAAATACGGCGTTTACTTACCTATTCTCACGCATTAGGGTTCGAAAACTCGAACACCTATACGGATTCTCCTACACAGTGGCAGATATGTAAATTCGGCGTTTACTCACCGTTTCTCAGGCATTACGGTTCGGACACTCGAACGCCTATACGGATTCTCCTGCACAGTGGCAGATATGTAAATACGGTGTTTACTTACCATTTCTCACGCATTACGGTTCGAACACTCGAACACCTATACGGATTCTCCTGCACAGTGGCAGATACGTAAATACGGCGTTTACTTACCATTTCTCATGCATTAGGGTTCGAAGACTCGAACACCGATACGGATTCTCCTGCACAGTGGCAGATTTGTAAATACGGCGTTTACTTACCTATTCTCATGCATTAGGGTTTGAACACTCGAACACCTATACGGATTCTCCTGCACAGTGGCAGATATGTAAATACGGCGTTTACTTACCATTTCTCACGCATTACGGTTCGAACACTTGAACACCTATACGGATTCTCCTGCACAGTGGCAGATATGTAAATACGCCGTTTACTTACCATTTCTCATGCATTACGGGTCGAACACACGAACACCTATACGGATTCTCCTGCACAGTGGCAGATATGTAAATACTGCGTTTACTTACCTATTCTCAGGCATTAGGGTTCGAAGACTCGAACACCGATACGGATTCTCCTGCACAGTGGCAGATATGTAAATACGGCGTTTACTTACCAGTTCTCACGCATTAGGGTTCGAACACTCGAACACCTATACGGATTCTCCTGCACAGTGGCAGATATGTAAATACGGCGTTTACTTATCATTTCTCACGCATTACGCTTCGAACACTCGAACACCGATACGGATTCTCCTGCACAGTGGCAGATATGTAAATACGGCGTTTACTTACCATTTCTCATGCATTATGGTTCGAACACTCGAACAGCTATGCGGATTCTCTTGCACAGTGGCAAATATGTAAATACGGCGGTTACTTACCATTTCTCACGCATTAGGGTTCGAACACTCGAAAACCTATACGGATTCTCCTGCACAGTGGCAGATATGTAAATACGACGTTTACTTACCATTTCTCACGCATTACGGTTCGAAACTCGAACACCTATACGGATTCTCCTGCACAGCGGCAGATATGTAAATACGTTGTTTACTTACCATTTCTCACGCATTACGGTTCGAACACTCGAACACCTATAGGATTCTCCTGCACAGTGGCAGATATGTAAATACGGCGTTTACTTACCATTTCTCATGCATTACGGTTCGAACACTCGATCACCTATACGGATTCTCCTGCACAGTGGCAGATATGTAAATACGGCGTTTACTTATCGTTTCTCACGCATTACGGTTCGAACACTCGAACACCTATACGGATTCTCCTGCACAGTGGCAGATATGTAAATACGGCGTTTACTTACCCTTTCTCACGCATTAGGGTTCGAAGATTCGAACACCTATACGGATTCTCCTGCACAGTGGCAGATATGTAAATACGGCGTGTACTTACCTATTCTCACGCATTAGGGTTCGAACACTCGAACACCTATACGGATTCTCCTGCACAGTGGCAGATATGTAAATACGGCATTTACTTACCGTTTCTCATGCATTACGGTTCGAACACTCAAACACCTATACGGATTCTCCTACACGTGGCATATATGTAAATACGGCATTTACTTACCATTTCTCAGGCATTACGGTTCGAACACTCGAAGACCTATACGGATTCTCCTACACAGTGGTTGATATGTAAATACGACGTTTACTTACCATTTCTCACGCATTTCGGTTCGAACACTCGCACACCTATACGGATTCTCCTGCACAGTGGTAGATATGTAAATACGGCGTTTACTTACCTATTCTCAGGCATTATGGTTCGAAGACTAGAATACCGATACGGATTCTCCTGCACAGTGGAAGATATGTAAATACGGCGTTTACTTACCTATTCTCACGCATTAGGGTTCGAACACTCGAACAGCTATACAGATTCTCCTGCACAGTGGCAGATATGTAAATACGGCGTTCACTTACCTATTCTCAGGCATTATGGTTCGAAGAGTCGAACACCTATACGGATTCTCCTGCACAGCGGCAGATATGTAAATACGGCGTTTACTTACCTATTCTCACGCATTAGGGTTCGAACACTCGAACACCTGTACGGATTCTCCTGCACAGTGGCAGATATGTAAATACGGCGTTTACTTACCTATTCTCATGCATTAGGGTTCGAAGACTCGAACACCTATACGGAAGCTCTACACAGTAGCAGATATGTAAATACGACGTTTACTTACCTATTCTCACGCATTAGGGTTCGAACACTCGAACACCTACACGGATTCTCCTGCACAGTGGCAGATATGTAAATACGGCGTTCACTTACCTATTCTCAGGCATTATGGTTCGAAGACTCGAACACCTATACGGATTCTCCTGCACAGTGGCAGATATGTAAATACGTCGTTTACTTACCTATTCTCACGCATTAGGGTTTGAACACTCGAACACCTATACGGATTCTCCTGCACAGTGGCAGATATGTAAATACGGCGTTTACTTACCATTTCTCACGCATTACGGTTCGAACACTTGAACACCTATACGGATTCTCCTGCACAGTGGCAGATATGTAAATACGCCGTTTACTTACCATTTCTCATGCATTACGGGTCGAACACACGAACACCTATACGGATTCTCCTGCACAGTGGCAGATATGTAAATACTGCGTTTACTTACCTATTCTCAGGCATTAGGGTTCGAAGACTCGAACACCGATACGGATTCTCCTGCACAGTGGCAGATATGTAAATACGGCGTTTACTTACCAGTTCTCACGCATTAGGGTTCGAACACTCGAACACCTATACGGATTCTCCTGCACAGTGGCAGATATGTAAATACGGCGTTTACTTATCATTTCTCACGCATTACGGTTCGAACACTCGAACACCGATACGGATTCTCCTGCACAGTGGCAGATATGTAAATACGGCGTTTACTTACCATTTCTCATGCATTATGGTTCGAACACTCGAACAGCTATGCGGATTCTCTTGCACAGTGGCAAATATGTAAATACGGCGGTTACTTACCATTTCTCACGCATTAGGGTTCGAACACTCGAAAACCTATACGGATTCTCCTGCACAGTGGCAGATATGTAAATACGACGTTTACTTACCATTTCTCACGCATTACGGTTCGAAACTCGAACACCTATACGGATTCTCCTGCACAGCGGCAGATATGTAAATACGTTGTTTACTTACCATTTCTCACGCATTACGGTTCGAACACTCGAACACCTATAGGATTCTCCTGCACAGTGGCAGATATGTAAATACGGCGTTTACTTACCATTTCTCATGCATTACGGTTCGAACACTCGAACACCTATACGGATTCTCCTGCACAGTGGCAGATATGTAAATACGGCGTTTACTTATCGTTTCTCACGCATTACGGTTCGAACACTCGAACACCTATACGGATTCTCCTGCACAGTGGCAGATATGTAAATACGGCGTTTACTTACCCTTTCTCACGCATTAGGGTTCGAAGATTCGAACACCTATACGGATTCTCCTGCACAGTGGCAGATATGTAAATACGGCGTGTACTTACCTATTCTCACGCATTAGGGTTCGAACACTCGAACACCTATACGGATTCTCCTGCACAGTGGCAGATATGTAAATACGGCATTTACTTACCGTTTCTCATGCATTACGGTTCGAACACTCAAACACCTATACGGATTCTCCTACACGTGGCATATATGTAAATACGGCATTTACTTACCATTTCTCAGGCATTACGGTTCGAACACTCGAAGACCTATACGGATTCTCCTACACAGTGGTTGATATGTAAATACGACGTTTACTTACCATTTCTCACGCATTTCGGTTCGAACACTTGCACACCTATACGGATTCTCCTGCACAGTGGTAGATATGTAAATACGGCGTTTACTTACCTATTCTCAGGCATTATGGTTCGAAGACTAGAATACCGATACGGATTCTCCTATACAGTGGAAGATATGTAAATACGGCGTTTACTTACCTATTCTCACGCATTAGGGTTCGAACACTCGAACAGCTATACAGATTCTCCTGCACAGTGGCAGATATGTAAATACGGCGTTCACTTACCTATTCTCAGGCATTATGGTTCGAAGAGTCGAACACCTATACGGATTCTCCTGCACAGCGGCAGATATGTAAATACGGCGTTTACTTACCTATTCTCACGCATTAGGGTTCGAACACTCGAACACCTGTACGGATTCTCCTGCACAGTGGCAGATATGTAAATACGGCGTTTACTTACCTATTCTCATGCATTAGGGTTCGAAGACTCGAACACCTATACGGAAGCTCTACACAGTAGCAGATATGTAAATACGACGTTTACTTACCTATTCTCACGCATTAGGGTTCGAACACTCGAACACCTACACGGATTCTCCTGCACAGTGGCAGATATGTAAATACGGCGTTCACTTACCTATTCTCAGGCATTATGGTTCGAAGACTCGAACACCTATACGGATTCTCCTGCACAGTGGCAGATATGTAAATACGTCGTTTACTTACCTATTCTCACGCATTAGGGCTCGAACACTCGAACACCTATACGGATTCTCCTGCACAGTGGCAGATATGTAAATACGGCGTTGACTTACCGTTTCTCATGCATTACGGTTCGAACACCCAAACACCTATACGGATTCTCCTACACGTGGCAGATATGTAAATACGGCATTTACTTACCATTTCTCAGGCATTACGGTTCGAACACTCGCACACCTATACGGATTCTCCTGCACAGTGGTAGATATGTAAATACGGCGTTTACTTACCTATTCTCAGGCATTATGGTTCGAAGACTAGAACACCGATACGGATTCTCCTGCACAGTGGCAGATATGTAAATACGGCGTTTACTTACCTATTCTCACGCATTGGGGTTCGAACACTCGAACACCTATACGGATTCTCCTGCACAGTGGCAGATATGTAAATACGGCGTTCACTTACCTATTCTCAGGCATTATGGTTCGAAGACTCGAACACCGATACGGATTCTCCTGCACAGTGGCAGATATGTAAATACGGCGTTTACTTACCTATTCTCACGCATTAGGGTTCGAACACTCGAACACCTATACGGATTCTCCTGCACAGTGGCAGATATGTAAATACGGCGTTTACTTACCTATTCTCACGCATTAGGGTTCGAAAACTCGAACACCTATACGGATTCTCCTGCACAGTGGCAGATATGTAAATTTGGCGTTTACTCACCGTTTCTCAGGCATTACGGTTCGAACACTCGAACGCCTATACGGATTCTCCTGCACAGTGGCAGATATGTAAATACGGTGTTTACTTACCATTTCTCACGCATTACGGTTCGAACACTTGAACACCTATACGGATTCTCCTGCACAGTGGCAGATACGTAAATACGGCGTTTACTTACCATTTCTCATGCATTAGGGTTCGAAGACTCGAACACCTATACGGATTCTCCTGCACAGTGGCAGATTTGTAAATACGGCGTTTACTTACCTATTCTCATGCATTAGGGTTTGAACACTCGAACACCTATACGGATTCTCCTGCACAGTGGCAGATATGTAAATACGGCGTTTACTTACCATTTCTCACGCATTACGATTCGAACACTCGAACACCTATACGGATTCTCCTGTACAGTGGCAGATATGTAAATACGGCGTTTACTTACCATTTCTCATGCTTTACGGTTCGAACACACGAACACCTATACGGATTCTCCTGCACAGTGGCAGATATGTAAATACTGCGTTTACTTACCTATTCTCAGGCATTAGGGTTCGAAGACTCGAACACCGATACGGATTCTCCTGCACAGTGGCAGATATGTAAATACGGCGTTTACTTACCTATTCTCACGCATTAGGGTTCGAACACTCGAACACCTATACGGATTCTCCTGCACAGTGGCAGATATGTAAATACGGCGTTTACTTATCATTTCTCACGCATTACGGTTCGAACACTCGAACACCGATACGGATTCTCCTGCACAGTGGCAGATATGTAAATACGGCGTTTACTTACCATTTCTCATGCATTATGGTTCGAACACTCGAACAGCTATGCGGATTCTCTTGCACAGTGGCAAATATGTAAATACGGCGGTTACTTACCATTTCTCACGCATTAGGGTTCGAACACTCGAAAACCTATACGGATTCTCCTGCACAGTGGCAGATATGTAAATACGACGTTTACTTACCATTTCTCACGCATTACGGTTCGAAACTCGAACACCTATACGGATTCTCCTGCACAGCGGCAGATATGTAAATACGTTGTTTACTTACCATTTCTCACGCATTACGGTTCGAACACTCGAACACCTATAGGATTCTCCTGCACAGTGGCAGATATGTAAATACGGCGTTTACTTACCATTTCTCATGCATTACGGTTCGAACACTCGAACACCTATACGGATTCTCCTGCACAGTGGCAGATATGTAAATACGGCGTTTACTTATCGTTTCTCACGCATTACGGTTCGAACACTCGAACACCTATACGGATTCTCCTGCACAGTGGCAGATATGTAAATACGGCGTTTACTTACCCTTTCTCACGCATTAGGGTTCGAAGATTCGAACACCTATACGGATTCTCCTGCACAGTGGCAGATATGTAAATACGGCGTGTACTTACCTATTCTCACGCATTAGGGTTCGAACACTCGAACACCTATACGGATTCTCCTGCACAGTGGCAGATATGTAAATACGGCATTTACTTACCGTTTCTCATGCATTACGGTTCGAACACTCAAACACCTATACGGATTCTCCTACACGTGGCAGATATGTAAATACGGCATTTACTTACCATTTCTCAGGCATTACGGTTCGAACACTCGAAGACCTATACGGATTCTCCTACACAGTGGTTGATATGTAAATACGACGTTTACTTACCATTTCTCACGCATTTCGGTTCGAACACTCGCACACCTATACGGATTCTCCTGCACAGTGGTAGATATGTAAATACGGCGTTTACTTACCTATTCTCAGGCATTATGGTTCGAAGACTAGAATACCGATACGGATTCTCCTGCACAGTGGAAGATATGTAAATACGGCGTTTACTTACCTATTCTCACGCATTAGGGTTCGAACACTCGAACAGCTATACGGATTCTCCTGCACAGTGGCAGATATGTAAATACGGCGTTCACTTACCTATTCTCAGGCATTATGGTTCGAAGAGTCGAACACCTATACGGATTCTCCTGCACAGCGGCAGATATGTAAATACGGCGTTTACTTACCTATTCTCACGCATTAGGGTTCGAACACTCGAACACCTGTACGGATTCTCCTGCACAGTGGCAGATATGTAAATACGGCGTTTACTTACCTATTCTCATGCATTAGGGTTCGAAGACTCGAACACCTATACGGAAGCTCTACACAGTAGCAGATATGTAAATACGACGTTTACTTACCTATTCTCACGCATTAGGGTTCGAACACTCGAACACCTACACGGATTCTCCTGCACAGTGGCAGATATGTAAATACGGCGTTCACTTACCTATTCTCAGGCATTATGGTTCGAAGACTCGAACACCTATACGGATTCTCCTGCACAGTGGCAGATATGTAAATACGTCGTTTACTTACCTATTCTCACGCATTAGGGCTCGAACACTCGAACACCTATACGGATTCTCCTGCACAGTGGCAGATATGTAAATACGGCGTTGACTTACCGTTTCTCATGCATTACGGTTCGAACACCCAAACACCTATACGGATTCTCCTACACGTGGCAGATATGTAAATACGGCATTTACTTACCATTTCTCAGGCATTACGGTTCGAACACTCGCACACCTATACGGATTCTCCTGCACAGTGGTAGATATGTAAATACGGCGTTTACTTACCTATTCTCAGGCATTATGGTTCGAAGACTAGAACACCGATACGGATTCTCCTGCACAGTGGCAGATATGTAAATACGGCGTTTACTTACCTATTCTCACGCATTGGGGTTCGAACACTCGAACACCTATACGGATTCTCCTGCACAGTGGCAGATATGTAAATACGGCGTTCACTTACCTATTCTCAGGCATTATGGTTCGAAGACTCGAACACCGATACGGATTCTCCTGCACAGTGGCAGATATGTAAATACGGCGTTTACTTACCTATTCTCACGCATTAGGGTTCGAACACTCGAACACCTATACGGATTCTCCTGCACAGTGGCAGATATGTAAATACGGCGTTTACTTACCTATTCTCACGCATTAGGGTTCGAAAACTCGAACACCTATACGGATTCTCCTGCACAGTGGCAGATATGTAAATTTGGCGTTTACTCACCGTTTCTCAGGCATTACGGTTCGAACACTCGAACGCCTATACGGATTCTCCTGCACAGTGGCAGATATGTAAATACGGTGTTTACTTACCATTTCTCACGCATTACGGTTCGAACACTTGAACACCTATACGGATTCTCCTGCACAGTGGCAGATACGTAAATACGGCGTTTACTTACCATTTCTCATGCATTAGGGTTCGAAGACTCGAACACCTATACGGATTCTCCTGCACAGTGGCAGATTTGTAAATACGGCGTTTACTTACCTATTCTCATGCATTAGGGTTTGAACACTCGAACACCTATACGGATTCTCCTGCACAGTGGCAGATATGTAAATACGGCGTTTACTTACCATTTCTCACGCATTACGATTCGAACACTCGAACACCTATACGGATTCTCCTGTACAGTGGCAGATATGTAAATACGGCGTTTACTTACCATTTCTCATGCTTTACGGTTCGAACACACGAACACCTATACGGATTCTCCTGCACAGTGGCAGATATGTAAATACTGCGTTTACTTACCTATTCTCAGGCATTAGGGTTCGAAGACTCGAACACCGATACGGATTCTCCTGCACAGTGGCAGATATGTAAATACGGCGTTTACTTACCTATTCTCACGCATTAGGGTTCGAACACTCGAACACCTATACGGATTCTCCTGCACAGTGGCAGATATGTAAATACGGCGTTTACTTATCATTTCTCATGCATTACGGTTCGAACACTCGAACACCGATACGGATTCTCCTGCACAGTGGCAGATATGTAAATACGGCGTTTACTTACCATTTCTCATGCATTATGGTTCGAACACTCGAACAGCTATGCGGATTCTCTTGCACAGTGGCAAATATGTAAATACGGCGGTTACTTACCATTTCTCACGCATTAGGGTTCGAACACTCGAACACCTATATGGATTCTCCTGCACAGTGGCAGATATGTAAATACGACGTTTACTTACCATTTCTCATGCATTACGGTTCGAAACTCGAACACCTATACGGATTCTCCTGCACAGTGGCAGATATGTAAATACGTTGTTTACTTACCATTTCTCACGCATTACGGTTCGAACACTCGAACACCTATAGGATTCTCCTGCACAGTGGCAGATATGTAAATACGGCGTTTACGTACCATTTCTCACGCATTACGGTTCGAACACTCGAACACCTATACGGATTCTCCTGTACAGTGGCAGATATGTAAATACGGCGTTTACTTACCGTTTCTCACGCATTACGGTTCGAACACTCGAACACCTATACGGATTCTCCTGCACAGTGGCAGATATGTAAATACGGCGTTTACTTACCCTTTCTCATGCATTAGGGTTCGAAGATTCGAACACCTATACGGATTCTCCTGCACAGTGGCAGATATGTAAATACGGCGTTTACTTACCCTTTCTCATGCATTACGGTTCGAACACTCAAACACCTATACGGATTCTCCTACACGTGGCAGATATGTAAATACGGCATTTACTTACCATTTCTCAGGCATTACGGTTCGAACACTCGAAGACCTATAGGGATTCTCCTACACAGTGGCAGATATGTAAATACGACGTTTACTTACCATTTCTCACGCATTTCGGTTCGAACACTCGAACACCTATACGGATTCTCCTGCACAGTGGCAGATATGTAAATACGGCATTTACTTACGATTTCTCACGCATTACGGTTCGAACACTCGCACACCTATACGGATTCTCCTGCACAGTGGTAGATATGTAAATGCGGCGTTTACTTACCTATTCTCAGGCATTATGGTTCGAAGACTAGAACACCGATACGGATTCTCCTGCACAGTGGCAGATATGTAAATACGGCGTTTACTTATCATTTCTCATGCATTACGGTTCGAACACTCGAACACCGATACGGATTCTCCTGCACAGTGGCAGATATGTAAATACGGCGTTTACTTACCATTTCTCATGCATTATGGTTCGAACACTCGAACAGCTATGCGGATTCTCTTGCACAGTGGCAAATATGTAAATACGGCGGTTACTTACCATTTCTCACGCATTAGGGTTCGAACACTCGAACACCTATATGGATTCTCCTGCACAGTGGCAGATATGTAAATACGACGTTTACTTACCATTTCTCACGCATTACGGTTCGAAACTCGAACACCTATACGGATTCTCCTGCACAGTGGCAGATATGTAAATACGTTGTTTACTTACCATTTCTCACGAATTACGGTTCGAACACTCGAACACCTATAGGATTCTCCTGCACAGTGGCAGATATGTAAATACGGCGTTTACTTACCATTTCTCACGCATTACGGTTCGAACACTCGAACACCTATACGGATTCTCCTGTACAGTGGCAGATATGTAAATACGGCGTTTACTTACCGTTTCTCACGCATTACGGTTCGAACACTCGAACACCTATACGGATTCTCCTCCACAGTGGCAGATATGTAAATACGGCGTTTACTTACCCTTTCTCATGCATTAGGGTTCGAAGATTCGAACACCTATACGGATTCTCCTGCACAGTGGCAGATATGTAAATACGGCGTTTACTTACCCTTTCTCATGCATTACGGTTCGAACACTCAAACACCTATACGGATTCTCCTACACGTGGCAGATATGTAAATACGGCATTTACTTACCATTTCTCAGGCATTACGGTTCGAACACTCGAAGACCTATAGGGATTCTCCTACACAGTGGCAGATATGTAAATAAGACGTTTACTTACCATTTCTCACGCATTTCGGTTCGAACACTCGAACACCTATACGGATTCTCCTGCACAGTGGCAGATATATAAATACGGCATTTACTTACGATTTCTCACGCATTACGGTTCGAACACTCGCACACCTATACGGATTCTCCTGCACAGTGGTAGATATGTAAATACGGCGTTTACTTACCTATTCTCAGGCATTATGGTTCGAAGACTAGAACACCGATACGGATTCTCCTGCACAGTGGCAGAGATGTAAATACGGCGTTTACTTACCTATTCTCACGCATTGGGGTTCGAACACTCGAACACCTATACGGATTCTCCTGCACAGTGGCAGATATGTAAATACGGCGTTCACTTACCTATTCTCAGGCATTATGGTTCGAAGACTCGAACACCGATACGGATTCTCCTGCACAGTGGCAGATATGTAAATACGGCGTTTACTTACCTATTCTCACGCATTAGGGTTCGAACACTCGAACACCTATACGGATTCTCCTGCACAGTGGCAGATATGTAAATACGGCGTTTACTTACCTATTCTCACGCATTAGGGTTCGAAAACTCGAACACCTATACGGATTCTCCTGCACAGTGGCAGATATGTAAATTTGGCGTTTACTCACCGTTTCTCAGGCATTACGGTTCGAACACTCGAACGCCTATACGGATTCTCCTGCACAGTGGCAGATATGTAAATACGGTGTTTACTTACCATTTCTCACGCATTACGGTTCGAACACTTGAACACCTATACGGATTCTCCTGCACAGTGGCAGATACGTAAATACGGCGTTTACTTACCATTTCTCATGCATTAGGGTTCGAAGACTCGAACACCTATACGGATTCTCCTGCACAGTGGCAGATTTGTAAATACGGCGTTTACTTACCTATTCTCATGCATTAGGGTTTGAACACTCGAACACCTATACGGATTCTCCTGCACAGTGGCAGATATGTAAATACGGCGTTTACTTACCATTTCTCACGCATTACGATTCGAACACTCGAACACCTATACGGATTCTCCTGCACAGTGGCAGATATGTAAATACGGCGTTTACTTACCATTTCTCATGCTTTACGGTTCGAACACACGAACACCTATACGGATTCTCCTGCACAGTGGCAGATATGTAAATACTGCGTTTACTTACCTATTCTCAGGCATTAGGGTTCGAAGACTCGAACACCGATACGGATTCTCCTGCACAGTGGCAGATATGTAAATACGGCGTTTACTTACCTATTCTCACGCATTAGGGTTCGAACACTCGAACACCTATACGGATTCTCCTGCACAGTGGCAGATATGTAAATACGGCGTTTACTTATCATTTCTCATGCATTACGGTTCGAACACTCGAACACCGATACGGATTCTCCTGCACAGTGGCAGATATGTAAATACGGCGTTTACTTACCATTTCTCATGCATTATGGTTCGAACACTCGAACAGCTATGCGGATTCTCTTGCACAGTGGCAAATATGTAAATACGGCGGTTACTTACCATTTCTCACGCATTAGGGTTCGAACACTCGAACACCTATATGGATTCTCCTGCACAGTGGCAGATATGTAAATACGACGTTTACTTACCATTTCTCACGCATTACGGTTCGAAACTCGAACACCTATACGGATTCTCCTGCACAGTGGCAGATATGTAAATACGTTGTTTACTTACCATTTCTCACGCATTACGGTTCGAACACTCGAACACCTATAGGATTCTCCTGCACAGTGGCAGATATGTAAATACGGCGTTTACCTACCATTTCTCACGCATTACGGTTCGAACACTCGAACACCTATACGGATTCTCCTGCACAGTGGCAGATATGTAAATACGGCGTTTACTTACCGTTTCTCACGCATTACGGTTCGAACACTCGAACACCTATACGGATTCTCCTGCACAGTGGCAGATACGTAAATACGGCGTTTACTTACCCTTTCTCATGCATTAGGGTTCGAAGATTCGAACACCTATACGGATTCTCCTGCACAGTGGCAGATATGTAAATACGGCGTTTACTTACCGTTTCTCATGCATTACGGTTCGAACACTCAAACACCTATACGGATTCTCCTACACGTGGCAGATATGTAAATACGGCATTTACTTACCATTTCTCAGGCATTACGGTTCGAACACTCGAAGACCTATAGGGATTCTCCTACACAGTGGCAGATATGTAAATACGACGTTTACTTACCATTTCTCACGCATTTCGGTTCGAACACTCGAACACCTATACGGATTCTCCTGCACAGTGGCAGATATGTAAATACGGCATTTACTTACGATTTCTCACGCATTACGGTTCGAACACTCGCACACCTATACGGATTCTCCTACACAGTGGTAGATATGTAAATACGGCGTTTACTTACCTATTCTCAGGCATTATGGTTCGAAGACTAGAACACCGATACGGATTCTCCTGCACAGTGGCAGATATGTAAATACGGCGTTTACTTACCTATTCTCACGCATTGGGGTTCGAACACTCGAACACCTATACGGATTCTCCTGCACAGTGGCAGATATGTAAATACGGCGTTCACTTACCTATTCTCAGGCATTATGGTTCGAAGAGTCGAACACCTATACGGATTCTCCTGCACAGCGGCAGATATGTAAATACGGCGTTTACTTACCTATTCTCACGCATTAGGGTTCGAACACTCGAACACCTATACGGATTCTCCTGCACAGTGGCAGATATGTAAATACGGCGTTTACTTACCTATTCTCATGCATTAGGGTTCGAAGACTCGAACACCTATACGGATGCTCTGCACAGTAGCAGATATGTAAATACGGCGTTTACTTACCTATTCTCACGCATTAGGGTTCGAACACTCGAACACCTACACGGATTCTCCTGCACAGTGGCAGATATGTAAATACGGCGTTCACTTACCTATTCTCAGGCAATATGGTTCGAAGAGTCGAACACCTATACGGATTCTCCTGCACAGTGGCAGATATGTAAATACGGCGTTTACTTACCTATTCTCACGCATTAGGGTTCGAACACTCGAACACCTATACGGATTCTCCTGCACAGTGGCAGATATGTAAATACGGCGTTTACTTACCGTTTCTCATGCATTACGGTTCGAACACTCAAACACCTATACGGATTCTCCTACACGTGGCAGATATGTAAATACGGCATTTACTTACCATTTCTCAGGCATTACGGTTCGAACACTCGAAGACCTATACGGATTCTCCTACACAGTGGCAGATATGTAAATACGACGTTTACTTACCAATTCTCACGCATTTCGGTTCGAACACTCGAACACCTGTACGGATTCTCCTGCACAGTGGCAGATATGTAAATACGGCATTTACTTACGATTTCTCACGCATTACGGTTCGAACACTCACACACCTATACGGATTCTCCTGCACAGTGGTAGATATGTAAATACGGTGTTTACTTACCTATTCTCAGGCATTTTGGTTCGAAGACTAGAACACCGATACGGATTCTCCTGCACAGTGGCAGATATGTAAATACGGCGTTTACTTACCTAGTCTCACGCATTAGGGTTCGAACACTCGAACACCTATACGGATTCTCCTGCACAGTGGCAGATATGTAAATACGGCGTTTACTTACCTATTCTCACGCATTAGGGTTCGAAAACTCGAACACCTATACGGATTCTCCTGCACAGTGGCAGATATGTAAATTTGGCGTTTACTCACCGTTTCTCAGGCATTACGGTTCGAACACTCGAACGCCTATACGGATTCTCCTGCACAGTGGCAGATATGTAAATACGGTGTTTACTTACCATTTCTCACGCATTACGGTTCGAACACTTGAACACCTATACGGATTCTCCTGCACAGTGGCAGATACGTAAATACGGCGTTTACTTACCATTTCTCATGCATTAGGGTTCGAAGACTCGAACACCTATACGGATTCTCCTGCACAGTGGCAGATTTGTAAATACGGCGTTTACTTACCTATTCTCATGCATTAGGGTTTGAACACTCGAACACCTATACGGATTCTCCTGCACAGTGGCAGATATGTAAATTTGGCGTTTACTCACCGTTTCTCAGGCATTACGGTTCGAACACTCGAACGCCTATACGGATTCTCCTGCACAGTGGCAGATATGTAAATACGGTGTTTACTTACCATTTCTCACGCATTACGGTTCGAACACTTGAACACCTATACGGATTCTCCTGCACAGTGGCAGATACGTAAATACGGCGTTTACTTACCATTTCTCATGCATTCGGGTTCGAAGACTCGAACACCTATACGGATTCTCCTGCACAGTGGCAGATTTGTAAATACGGCGTTTACTTACCTATTCTCTTGCATTAGGGTTTGAACACTCGAACACCTATACGGATTCTCCTGCACAGTGGCAGATATGTAAATACGGCGTTTACTTACCTATTCTCATGCATTAGGGTTCGAAGACTCGAACACCTATACGGATGCTCTGCACAGTAGCAGATATGTAAATACGGCGTTTACTTACCTATTCTCACGCATTAGGGTTCGAACACTCGAACACCTACACGGATTCTCCTGCACAGTGGCAGATATGTAAATACGGCGTTCACTTACCTATTCTCAGGCAATATGGTTCGAAGAGTCGAACACCTATACGGATTCTCCTGCACAGTGGCAGATATGTAAATACGGCGTTTACTTACCTATTCTCACGCATTAGGGTTCGAACACTCGAACACCTATACGGATTCTCCTGCACAGTGGCAGATATGTAAATACGGCGTTTACTTACCGTTTCTCATGCATTACGGTTCGAACACTCAAACACCTATACGGATTCTCCTACACGTGGCAGATATGTAAATACGGCATTTACTTACCATTTCTCAGGCATTACGGTTCGAACACTCGAAGACCTATACGGATTCTCCTACACAGTGGCAGATATGTAAATACGACGTTTACTTACCATTTCTCACGCATTTCGGTTCAAACACTCGAACACCTGTACGGATTCTCCTGCACAGTGGCAGATATGTAAATACGGCATTTACTTACGATTTCTCACGCATTACGGTTCGAACACTCACACACCTATACGGATTCTCCTGCACAGTGGTAGATATGTAAATACGGTGTTTACTTACCTATTCTCAGGCATTTTGGTTCGAAGACTAGAACACCGATACGGATTCTCCTGCACAGTGGCAGATATGTAAATACGGCGTTTACTTACCTATTCTCACGCATTAGGGTTCGAACACTCGAACACCTATACGGATTCTCCTGCACAGTGGCAGATATGTAAATACGGCGTTTACTTACCTATTCTCACGCATTAGGGTTCGAAAACTCGAACACCTATACGGATTCTCCTGCACAGTGGCAGATATGTAAATTTGGCGTTTACTCACCGTTTCTCAGGCATTACGGTTCGAACACTCGAACGCCTATACGGATTCTCCTGCACAGTGGCAGATATGTAAATACGGTGTTTACTTACCATTTCTCACGCATTACGGTTCGAACACTTGAACACCTATACGGATTCTCCTGCACAGTGGCAGATACGTAAATACGGCGTTTACTTACCATTTCTCATGCATTAGGGTTCGAAGACTCGAACACCTATACGGATTCTCCTGCACAGTGGCAGATTTGTAAATACGGCGTTTACTTACCTATTCTCATGCATTAGGGTTTGAACACTCGAACACCTATACGGATTCTCCTGCACAGTGGCAGATATGTAAATTTGGCGTTTACTCACCGTTTCTCAGGCATTACGGTTCGAACACTCGAACGCCTATACGGATTCTCCTGCACAGTGGCAGATATGTAAATACGGTGTTTACTTACCATTTCTCACGCATTACGGTTCGAACACTTGAACACCTATACGGATTCTCCTGCACAGTGGCAGATACGTAAATACGGCGTTTACTTACCATTTCTCATGCATTCGGGTTCGAAGACTCGAACACCTATACGGATTCTCCTGCACAGTGTCAGATTTGTAAATACGGCGTTTACTTACCTATTCTCATGCATTAGGGTTTGAACACTCGAACACCTATACGGATTCTCCTGCACAGTGGCAGATATGTAAATACGGCGTTTACTTACCATTTCTCACGCATTACGATTCGAACACTCGAACACCTATACGGATTCTCCTGCACAGTGGCAGATATGTAAATACGGCGTTTACTTACCATTTCTCATGCTTTACGGTTCAAACACACGAACACCTATACGGATTCTCCTGCACAGTGGCAGATATGTAAATACTGCGTTTACTTACCTATTATCAGGCATTAGGGTTCGAAGACTCGAACACCGATACGGATTCTCCTGCACAGTGGCAGATATGTAAATACGGCGTTTACTTACCTATTCTCACGCATTAGGGTTCGAACACTCGAACACCTATACGGATTCTCCTGCACAGTGGCAGATATGTAAATACGGCGTTTACTTATCATTTCTCATGCATTACGGTTCGAACACTCGAACACCGATACGGATTCTCCTGCACAGTGGCAGATATGGAAATACGGCGTTTACTTACCATTTCTCATGCATTATGGTTCGAACACTCGAACAGCTATGCGGATTCTCTTGCACAGTGGCAAATATGTAAATACGGCGGTTACTTACCATTTCTCACGCATTAGGGTTCGAACACTCGAACACCTATACGGATTCTCCTGCACAGTGGCAGATATGTAAATACGACGTTTACTTACCATTTCTCACGCATTACGGTTCGAAACTCGAACACCTATACGGATTCTCCTGCACAGTGGCAGATATGTAAATACGTTGTTTACTTACCATTTCTCACGCATTACGGTTCGAACACTCGAACACCTATAGGATTCTCCTGCACAGTGGCAGATATGTAAATACGGCGTTTACTTACCATTTCTCACGCATTACGGTTCGAACACTCGAACACCTATACGGATTCTCCTGCACAGTGGCAGATATGTAAATACGGCGTTTACTTACCGTTTCTCACGCATTACGGTTCGAACACTCGAACACCTATACGGATTCTCCTGCACAGTGGCAGATATGTAAATGCGGCGTTTACTTACCCTTTCTCATGCATTACGGTTCGAAGATTCGAACACCTATACGGATTCTCCTGCACAGTGGCAGATATGTAAATACGGCGTTTACTTACCGTTTCTCATGCATTACGGTTCGAACACTCAAACACCTATACGGATTCTCCTACACGTGGCAGATATGTAAATACGGCATTTACTTACCATTTCTCAGGCATTACGGTTCGAACACTCGAAGACCTATAGGGATTCTCCTACACAGTGGCAGATATGTAAATACGACGTTTACTTACCATTTCTCACGCATTTCGGTTCGAACACTCGAACACCTATACGGATTCTCCTGCACAGTGGCAGATATGTAAATACGGCATTTACTTACGATTTCTCACGCATTACGGTTCGAACACTCGCACACCTATACGGATTCTCCTGCACAGTGGTAGATATGTAAATACGGCGTTTACTTACCTATTCTCAGGCATTATGGTTCGAAGACTAGAACACCGATACGGATTCTCCTGCACAGTGGCAGATATGTAAATACGGCGTTTACTTACCTATTCTCACGCATTGGGGTTCGAACACTCGAACACCTATACGGATTCTCCTGCACAGTGGCAGATATGTAAATACGGCGTTCACTTACCTATTCTCAGGCATTATGGTTCGAAGAATCGAACACCTATACGGATTCTCCTGCACAGCGGCAGATATGTAAATACGGCGTTTACTTACCTATTCTCACGCATTAGGGTTCGAACACTCGAACACCTATACGGATTCTCCTGCACAGTGGCAGATATGTAAATACGGCATTTACTTACCTATTCTCATGCATTAGGGTTCGAAGACGCGAACACCTATACGGATGCTCTGCACAGTAGCAGATATGTAAATACGGCGTTTACTTACCTATTCTCACGCATTAGGGTTCGAACACTCGAACACTTACACGGATTCTCCTCCACAGTGGCAGATATGTAAATACGGCGTTCACTTACCTATTCTCAGGCAATATGGTTCGAAGAGTTGAACACCTATACGGATTCTCCTGCACAGTGGCAGATATGTAAATACGGCGTTTACTTACCTATTCTCACGCATTAGGGTTCGAACACTCGAACACCTATACGGATTCTCCTGCACAGTGGCAGATATGTAAATACGGCGTTTACTTACCGTTTCTCATGCATTACGGTTCGAACACTCAAACACCTATACGGATTCTCCTACACGTGGCAGATATGTAAATACGGCATTTACTTACCATTTCTCAAGCATTACGGTTCGAACACTCGAAGACCTATACGGATTCTCCTACACAGTGGCAGATATGTAAATACGACGTTTACTTACCAATTCTCACGCATTTCGGTTCGAACACTCGAACACCTATACGGATTCTCCTGCACAGTGGCAGATATGTAAATACGGCATTTACTTACGATTTCTCACGCATTACGGTTCGAACACTCACACACCTATACGGATTCTCCTGCACAGTGGTAGATATGTAAATACGGTGTTTACTTACCTATTCTCAGGCATTATGGTTCGAAGACTAGAACACCGATACGGATTCTCCTGCACAGTGGCAGATATGTAAATACGGCGTTTACTTACCTATTCTCACGCATTGGGGTTCGAACACTCGAACACCTATACGGATTCTCCTGCACAGTGGCAGATATGTAAATACGGCGTTCACTTACCTATTCTCAGGCATTATGGTTCGAAGAGTCGAACACCTATACGGATTCTCCTGCACAGCGGCAGATATGTAAATACGGCGTTTACTTACCTATTCTCACGCATTAGGGTTCGAACACTCGAACACCTATACGGATTCTCCTGCACAGTGGCAGATATGTAAATACGGCGTTTACTTACCTATTCTCATGCATTAGGGTTCGAAGACGCGAACACCTATACGGATGCTCTGCACAGTAGCAGATATGTAAATACGGCGTTTACTTACCTATTCTCACGCATTAGGGTTCGAACACTCGAACACTTACACGGATTCTCCTCCACAGTGGCAGATATGTAAATACGGCGTTCACTTACCTATTCTCAGGCAATATGGTTCGAAGAGTCGAACACCTATACGGATTCTCCTGCACAGTGGCAGATATGTAAATACGGCGTTTACTTACCTATTCTCACGCATTAGGGTTCGAACACTCGAACACCTATACGGATTCTCCTGCACAGTGGCAGATATGTAAATACGGCGTTTACTTACCGTTTCTCATGCATTACGGTTCGAACACTCAAACACCTATACGGATTCTCCTACACGTGGCAGATATGTAAATACGGCATTTACTTACCATTTCTCAGGCATTACGGTTCGAACACTCGAAGACCTATACGGATTCTCCTACACAGTGGCAGATATGTAAATACGACGTTTACTTACCAATTCCCACGCATTTCGGTTCGAACACTCGAACACCTATACGGATTGTCCTGCACAGTGGCAGATATGTAAATACGGCATTTACTTACGATTTCTCACGCATTACGGTTCGAACACTCACACACCTATACGGATTCTCCTGCACAGTGGTAGATATGTAAATACGGTGTTTACTTACCTATTCTCAGGCATTATGGTTCGAAGACTAGAACACCGATACGGATTCTCCTGCACAGTGGCAGATATGTAAATACGGCGTTTACTTACCTATTCTCACGCATTGGGGTTCGAACACTCGAACACCTATACGGATTCTCCTGCACAGTGGCAGATATGTAAATACGGCGTTCACTTACCTATTCTCAGGCATTATGGTTCGAAGAGTCGAACACCTATACGGATTCTCCTGCACAGCGGCAGATATGTAAATACGGCGTTTACTTACCTATTCTCACGCATTAGGGTTCGAACACTCGAACACCTATACGGATTCTCCTGCACAGTGGCAGATATGTAAATACGGCGTTTACTTACCTATTCTCATGCATTAGGGTTCGAAGACTCGAACACCTATACGGATGCTCTGCACAGTAGCAGATATGTAAATACGGCGTTTACTTACCTATTCTCACGCATTAGGGTTCGAACACTCGAACACCTACACGGATTCTCCTGCACAGTGGCAGATATGTAAATACGGCGTTCACTTACCTATTCTCAGGCAATATGGTTCGAAGAGTCGAACACCTATACGGATTCTCCTGCACAGTGGCAGATATGTAAATACGGCGTTTACTTACCTATTCTCACGCATTAGGGTTCGAACACTCGAACACCTATACGGATTCTCCTGCACAGTGGCAGATATGTAAATACGGCGTTTACTTACCGTTTCTCATGCATTACGGTTCGAACACTCAAACACCTATACGGATTCTCCTACACGTGGCAGATATGTAAATACGGCATTTACTTACCATTTCTCAGGCATTACGGTTCGAACACTCGAAGACCTATACGGATTCTCCTACACAGTGGCAGATATGTAAATACGACGTTTACTTACCATTTCTCACGCATTTCGGTTCGAACACTCGAACACCTGTACGGATTCTCCTGCACAGTGGCAGATATGTAAATACGGCATTTACTTACGATTTCTCACGCATTACGGTTCGAACACTCACACACCTATACGGATTCGCCTGCACAGTGGTAGATATGTAAATACGGTGTTTACTTACCTATTCTCAGGCATTATGGTTCGAAGACTAGAACACCGATACGGATTCTCCTGCACAGTGGCAGATATGTAAATACGGCGTTTACTTACCTATTCTCACGCATTAGGGTTCGAACACTCGAACACCTATACGGATTCTCCTGCACAGTGGCAGATATGTAAATACGGCGTTTACTTACCTATTCTCACGCATTAGGGTTCGAAAACTCGAACACCTATACGGATTCTCCTGCACAGTGGCAGATATGTAAATTTGGCGTTTACTCACCGTTTCTCAGGCATTACGGTTCGAACACTCGAACGCCTATACGGATTCTCCTGCACAGTGGCAGATATGTAAATACGGTGTTTACTTACCATTTCTCACGCATTACGGTTCGAACACTTGAACACCTATACGGATTCTCCTGCACAGTGGCAGATACGTAAATACGGCGTTTACTTACCATTTCTCATGCATTAGGGTTCGAAGACTCGAACACCTATACGGATTCTCCTGCACAGTGGCAGATTTGTAAATACGGCGTTTACTTACCTATTCTCATGCATTAGGGTTTGAACACTCGAACACCTATACGGATTCTCCTGCACAGTGGCAGATATGTAAATTTGGCGTTTACTCACCGTTTCTCAGGCATTACGGTTCGAACACTCGAACGCCTATACGGATTCTCCTGCACAGTGGCAGATATGTAAATACGGTGTTTACTTACCATTTCTCACGCATTACGGTTCGAACACTTGAACACCTATACGGATTCTCCTGCACAGTGGCAGATACGTAAATACGGCGTTTACTTACCATTTCTCATGCATTAGGGTTCGAAGACTCGAACACCTATACGGATTCTCCTGCACAGTGGCAGATTTGTAAATACGGCGTTTACTTACCTATTCTCATGCATTAGGGTTTGAACACTCGAACACCTATACGGATTCTCCTGCACAGTGGCAGATATGTAAATACGGCGTTTACTTACCATTTCTCACGCATTACGATTCGAACACTCGAACACCTATACGGATTCTCCTGCACAGTGGCAGATATGTAAATACGGCGTTTACTTACCATTTCTCATGCTTTACGGTTCGAACACACGAACACCTATACGGATTCTCCTGCACAGTGGCAGATATGTAAATACTGCGTTTACTTACATATTCTCAGGCATTAGGGTTCGAAGACTCGAACACCGATACGGATTCTCCTGTACAGTGGCAGATATGTAAATACGGCGTTTACTTACCTATTCTCACGCATTAGGGTTCGAACACTCGAACACCTATACGGATTCTCCTGCACAGTGGCAGATATGTAAATACGGCGTTTACTTATCATTTCTCATGCATTACGGTTCGAACACTCGAACACCGATACGGATTCTCCTGCACAGTGGCAGATATGTAAATACGGCGTTTACTTACCATTTCTCATGCATTATGGTTCGAACACTCGAACAGCTATGCGGATTCTCTTGCACAGTGGCAAATATGTAAATACGGCGGTTACTTACCATTTCTCACGCATTAGGGTTCGAACACTCGAACACCTATACGGATTCTCCTGCACAGTGGCAGATATGTAAATACGACGTTTACTTACCATTTCTCACGCATTACGGTTCGAAACTCGAACACCTATACGGATTCTCCTGCACAGTGGCAGATATGTAAATACGTTGTTTACTTACCATTTCTCACGCATTACGGTTCGAACACTCGAACACCTATAGGATTCTCCTGCACAGTGGCAGATATGTAAATACGGCGTTTACTTACCATTTCTCACGCATTACGGTTCGAACACTCGAACACCTATACGGATTCTCCTGCACAGTGGCAGATATGTAAATACGGCGTTTACTTACCGTTTCTCACGCATTACGGTTCGAACACTCGAACACCTATAGGATTCTCCTGCACAGTGGCAGATATGTAAATACGGCGTTTACTTACCATTTCTCACGCATTACGGTTCGAACACTCGAACACCTATACGGATTCTCCTGCACAGTGGCAGATATGTAAATACGGCGTTTACTTACCGTTTCTCACGCATTACGGTTCGAACACTCGAACACCTATACGGATTCTCCTGCACAGTGGCAGATATGTAAATACGGCGTTTACTTACCCTTTCCCATGCATTAGGGTTCGAAGATTCGAACACCTATACGGATTCTCCTGCACAGTGGCAGATATGTAAATACGGCGTTTACTTACCGTTTCTCATGCATTACGGTTCGAACACTCAAACACCTATACGGATTCTCCTACACGTGGCAGATATGTAAATACGGCATTTACTTACCATTTCTCAGGCATTACGGTTCGAACACTCGAAGACCTATAGGGATTCTCCTACACAGTGGCAGATATGTAAATACGACGTTTACTTACCATTTCTCACGCATTTCGGTTCGAACACTCGAACACCTATACGGATTCTCCTGCACAGTGGCAGATATGTAAATACGGCATTTACTTACGATTTCTCACGCATTACGGTTCGAACACTCGCACACCTATACGGATTCTCCTGCACAGTGGTAGATATGTAAATACGGCGTTTACTTACCTATTCTCAGGCATTATGGTTCGAAGACTAGAACACCGATACGGATTCTCCTGCACAGTGGCAGATATGTAAATACGGCGTTTACTTACCTATTCTCACGCATTGGGGTTCGAACACTCGAACACCTATACGGATTCTCCTGCACAGTGGCAGATATGTAAATACGGCGTTCACTTACCTATTCCCAGGCATTATGGTTCGAAGAGTCGAACACCTATAAGGATTCTCCTGCACAGCGGCAGATATGTAAATACGGCGTTTACTTACCTATTCTCACGCATTAGGGTTCGAACACTCGAACACCTATACGGATTCTCCTGCACAGTGGCAGATATGTAAATACGGCGTATACTTACCTATTCTCATGCATTAGGGTTCGAAGACTCGAACACCTATACGGATGCTCTGCACAGTAGCAGATATGTAAATACGGCGTTTACTTACCTATTCTCACGCATTAGGGTTCGAACACTCGAACACCTACACGGATTCTCCTGCACAGTGGCAGATATGTAAATACGGCGTTCACTTACCTATTGTCAGGCAATATGGTTCGAAGAGTCGAACACCTATACGGATTCTCCTGCACAGTGGCAGATATGTAAATACGGCGTTTACTTACCTATTCTCACGCATTAGGGTTCGAACACTCGAACACCTATACGGATTCTCCTGCACAGTGGCAGATATGTAAATACGGCGTTTACTTACCGTTTCTCATGCATTACGGTTCGAACACTCAAACACCTATACGGATTCTCCTACACGTGGCAGATATGTAAATACGGCATTTACTTACCATTTCTCAGGCATTACGGTTCGAACACTCGAAGACCTATACGGATTCTCCTACACAGTGGCAGATATGTAAATACGACGTTTACTTACCATTTCTCACGCATTTCGGTTCGAACACTCGAACACCTATACGGATTCTCCTGCACAGTGGCAGATATGTAAATACGGCATTTACTTACGATTTCTCACGCATTACGGTTCGAACACTCACACACCTATACGGATTCTCCTGCACAGTGGTAGATATGTAAATACGGTGTTTACTTACCTATTCTCAGGCATTATGGTTCGAAGACTAGAACACCGATACGGATTCTCCTGCACAGTGGCAGATATGTAAATACGGCGTTTACTTACCTATTCTCACGCATTGGGGTTCGAACACTCGAACACCTATACGGATTCTCCTGCACAGTGGCAGATATGTAAATACGGCGTTCACTTACCTATTCTCAGGCATTATGGTTCGAAGAGTCGAACACCTATACGGATTCTCCTGCACAGCGGCAGATATGTAAATACGGCGTTTACTTACCTATTCTCACGCATTAGGGTTCGAACACTCGAACACCTATACGGATTCTCCTGCACAGTGGCAGATATGTAAATACGGCGTTTACTTACCTATTCTCATGCATTAGGGTTCGAAGACTCGAACACCTATACGGATGCTCTGCACAGTAGCAGATATGTAAATACGGCGTTTACTTACCTATTCTCACGCATTAGGGTTCGAACACTCGAACACCTACACGGATTCTCATGCACAGTGGCAGATATGTAAATACGGCGTTCACTTACCTATTCTCAGGCAATATGGTTCGAAGAGTCGAACACCTATACGGATTCTCCTGCACAGTGGCAGATATGTAAATACGGCGTTTACTTACCTATTCTCACGCATTAGGGTTCGAACACTCGAACACCTATACGGATTCTCCTGCACAGTGGCAGATATGTAAATACGGCATTTACTTACCGTTTCTCATGCATTACGGTTCGAACACTCAAACACCTATACGGATTCTCCTACACGTGGCAGATATGTAAATACGGCATTTACTTACCATTTCTCAGGCATTACGGTTCGAACACTCGAAGACCTATACGGATTCTCCTACACAGTGGCAGATATGTAAATACGACGTTTACTTACCATTTCTCACGCATTTCGGATCGAACACTCGAACACCTGTACGGATTCTCCTGCACAGTGGCAGATATGTAAATACGGCATTTACTTACGATTTCTCACGCATTACGGTTCGAACACTCACACACCTATACGGATTCTCCTGCACAGTGGTAGATATGTAAATACGGTGTTTACTTACCTATTCTCAGGCATTATGGTTCGAAGACTAGAACACCGATACGGATTCTCCTGCACAGTGGCAGATATGTAAATACGGCGTTTACTTACCTATTCTCACGCATTAGGGTTCGAACACTCGAACACCTATATGGATTCTCCTGCACAGTGGCAGATATGTAAATACGACGTTTACTTACCATTTCTCACGCATTACGGTTCAAAACTCGAACACCTATACGGATTCTCCTGCACAGTGGCAGATATGTAAATACGTTGTTTACTTACCATTTCTCACGCATTACGGTTCGAACACTCGAACACCTATACGGATTCTCCTGCACAGTGGCAGATATGTAAATACGGCATTTACTTACCATTTCTCAGGCATTACGGTTCGAACACTCGAAGACCTATACGGATTCTCCTACACAGTGGCAGATATGTAAATACGACGTTTACTTACCATTTCTCACGCATTTCGGATCGAACACTCGAACACCTGTACGGATTCTCCTGCACAGTGGCAGATATGTAAATACGGCATTTACTTACGATTTCTCACGCATTACGGTTCGAACACTCACACACCTATACGGATTCTCCTGCACAGTGGTAGATATGTAAATACGGTGTTTACTTACCTATTCTCAGGCATTATGGTTCGAAGACTAGAACACCGATACGGATTCTCCTGCACAGTGGCAGATATGTAAATACGGCGTTTACTTACCTATTCTCACGCATTAGGGTTCGAACACTCGAACACCTATATGGATTCTCCTGCACAGTGGCAGATATGTAAATACGACGTTTACTTACCATTTCTCACGCATTACGGTTCGAAACTCGAACACCTATACGGATTCTCCTGCACAGTGGCAGATATGTAAATACGTTGTTTACTTACCATTTCTCACGCATTACGGTTCGAACACTCGAACACCTATACGGATTCTCCTGCACAGTGGCAGATATGTAAATACGGCGTTTACTTACCGTTTCTCACGCATTACGGTTCGAACACTCGAACACCTATACGGATTCTCCTGCACAGTGGCAGATATGTAAATACGGCGTTTACTTACCCTTTCTCATGCATTAGGGTTCGAAGATTCGAACACCTATACGGATTCTCCTGCACAGTGGCAGATATGTAAATACGGCGTTTACTTACCGTTTCTCATGCATTACGGTTCGAACACTCAAACACCTATACGGATTCTCGTACACGTGGCAGATATGTAAATACGGCATTTACTTACCATTTCTCAGGCATTACGGTTCGAACACTCGAAGACCTATATGGATTCTCCTACACAGTGGCAGATATGTAAATACGACGTTTACTTACCATTTCTCACGCATTTCGGTTCGAACACTCGAACACCTATACGGATTCTCCTGCAAAGTGGCAGATATGTAAATACGGCATTTACTTACCATTTCTCACGCATTACGGGTCGAACACTCGCACACCTATACGGATTCTCCTGCACAGTGGTAGATATGTAAATACGGCGTTTACTTACCTATTCTCAGGCATTATGGTTCGAAGACTAGAACACCGATACGGATTCTCCTGCACAGTGGCAGATATGTAAATACGGCGTTTACTTACCTATTCTCACGCATTGGTGTTCGAACACTCGAACACCTATACGGATTCTCCTGCACAGTGGCAGATATGTAAATACGGTGTTCACTTACCTATTCTCAGGCATTATGGTTCGAAGAGTCGAACACCTATACGGATTCTCCTGCACAGCGGCAGATATGTAAATACGGCGTTTACTTACCTATTCTCACGCATTACGGTTCGAACACTCGAACACCTATACGGATTCTCCTGCACAGTGGCAGATATGTAAATACGGCGTTTACTTACCTATTCTCATGCATTAGGGTTCGAAGACTCGAACACCTATACGGATGCTCTGCACAGTAGCAGATATGTAAATACGGCGTTTACTTACCTATTCTCACGCATTAGGGTTCGAACACTCGAACACCTACACGGATTCTCCTGCACAGTGGCAGATATGTAAATACGGCGTTCACTTACCTATTCTCAGGCATTATGGTTCGAAGAGTCGAACACCTATACGGATTCTCCTGCACAGTGGCAGATATGTAAATACGGCGTTTACTTACCTATTCTCACGCATTAGGGTTCGAACACTCGAACACCTATACGGATTCTCCTGCACAGTGGCAGATATGTAAATACGGCGTTTACTTACCTATTCTCACGCATTAGGGTTCGAACACTCGAACACCTATACGGATTCTCCGGCACAGTGGCAGATTTGTAAATACGGCATTTACTTACGATTTCTCACGCATTACGGTTCGAACACTCGCACACCTATACGGATTCTCCTACACAGTGGTAGATATGTAAATACGGCGTTTACTTACCTATTCTCAGGCATTATGGTTCGAAGACTAGAACACCGATACGGATTCTCCTGCACAGTGGCAGATATGTAAATACGGCGTTTACTTACCTATTCTCATGCATTAGGGTTCGAACACTCGAACACCTATACGGATTCTCCTGCACAGTGGCAGATATGTAAATACGGCGTTCACTTACCTATTCTCAGGCATTACGGTTCGAAGAGTCGAACACCTATACGGATTCTCCTGCACAGTGGCAGATATGTAAATACGGCGTTTACTTACCTATTCTCACGCATTAGGGCTCGAACACTCGAACACCTATACGGATTCTCCTGCACAGTGGCAGATTTGTAAATACGGCGTTGACTTACCGTTTCTCATGCATTACGGTTCGAACACTCAAACACCTATACGGATTCTCCTACACGTGGCAGATATGTAAATACGGCATTTACTTACCATTTCTCAGGCATTACGGTTCGAACACTCGAAGACCTATACGGATTCTCCTACACAGTGGCAGATATGTAAATACGACGTTTACTTACCATTTCTCACGCATTTCGGTTCGAACACTCGAACACCTATACGGATTCTCCTGCACAGTGGCAGATATGTAAATACGGCATTTACTTACGATTTCTCAGGCATTACGGTTCGAACGCTCACACACCTATACGGATTCTCCTGCACAGTGGTAGATATGCAAATACGGTGTTTACTTACCTATTCTCAGGCATTATGGTTCGAAGACTAGAACACCGATACGGATTCTCCTGCACAGTGGCAGATATGTAAATACGGCGTTTACTTACCTATTCTCACGCATTAGGGTTCGAACACTCGAACACCTATACGGATTCTCCTGCACAGTGGCAGATATGTAAATACGGCGTTTACTTACCTATTCTCACGCATTAGGGGTTCGAAAACTCGAACACCTATACGGATTCTCCTGCACAGTGGCAGATTTGTAAATACGGCGTTTACTTACCTATTCTCATGCATTAGGGTTTCAACACTCGAACACCTATACGGATTCTCCTGCACAGTGGCAGATATGTAAATACGACGTTTACTTACCATTTCTCACGCATTACGATTCGAACACTCGAACACCTATACGGATTCTCCTGCACAGTGGCAGATATGTAAATACGGCGTTTACTTACCATTTCTCATGCTTTACGGTTCGAACACACGAACACCTATACGGATTCTCCTGCACAGTGGCAGATATGTAAATACTGCGTTTACTTACCTATTCTCAGGCATTAGGGTTCGAAGACTCGAACACCGATACGGATTCGCCTGCACAGTGGCAGATATGTAAATACGGCGTTTACTTACCTATTCTCACGCATTAGGGTTCGAACACTCGAACACCTATACGGATTCTCCTGCACAGTGGCAGATATGTAAATACGGCGTTTACTTATCATTTCTCATGCATTACGGTTCGAATACTCGAACACCGATACGGATTCTCCTGCACAGTGGCAGATATGTAAATACGGCGTTTACTTACCATTTCTCATGCATTATGGTTCGAACACTCGAACAGCTATGCGGATTCTCTTGCACAGTGGCAAATATGTAAATACGGCGGTTACTTACCATTTCTCACGCATTAGGGTTCGAACACTCGAACACCTATACGGATTCTCCTGCACAGTGGCAGATATGTAAATACGACGTTTACTTACCATTTCTCACGCATTACGGTTCGAAACTCGAACACCTATACGGATTCTCCTGCACAGTGGCAGATATGTAAATACGTTGTATACTTACCATTTCTCACGCATTACGGTTCGAACACTCGAACACCTATAGGATTCTCCTGCACAGTGGCAGATATGTAAATACGGCGTTTACTTACCATTTCTCACGCATTACGGTTCGAACACTCGAACACCTATACGGATTCTCCTGCACAGTGGCAGATATGTAAATACGGCGTTTACTTACCGTTTCTCACGCATTACGGTTCGAAACACTCGAACACCTATACGGATTCTCCTGCACAGTGGCAGATATGTAAATACGGCGTTTACTTACCCTTTCTCATGCATTAGGGTTCGAAGATTCGAACACCTATACGGATTCTCCTGCACAGTGGCAGATATGTAAATACGGCGTTTACTTACCCTTTCTCATGCATTAGGGTTCGAAGATTCGAACACCTATACGGATTCTCCTGCACAGTGGCAGATATGTAAATACGGCGTTTACTTACCGTTTCTCATGCATTACGGTTCGAACACTCAAACACCTATACGGATTCTCCTACACGTGGCAGATATGTAAATACGGCATTTACTTACCATTTCTCAGGCATTACGGTTCGAACACTCGAAGACCTATATGGATTCTCCTACACAGTGGCAGATATGTAAATACGACGTTTACTTACCATTTCTCACGCATTTCGGTTCGAACACTCGAACACCTATACGGATTCTCCTGCACAGTGGCAGATATGTAAATACGGCATTTACTTACGATTTCTCACGCATTACGGTTCGAACACTCGCACACCTATACGGATTCTCCTGCACAGTGGTAGATATGTAAATACGGCGTTTACTTACCTATTCTCAGGCATTATGGTTCGAAGACTAGAACACCGATACGGATTCTCCTGCACAGTGGCAGATATGTAAATACGGCGTTTACTTACCTATTCTCAAGCATTAGGGTTCGAACACTCGAACACCTATACGGATTCTCCTGCACAGTGGCAGATTTGTAAATACGGCGTTTACTTACCTATTCTCACGCATTAGGGTTCGTACACTCGAACACCTACACGGATTCTCCTGCACAGTGGCAGATATGTAAATACGGCGTTCACTTACCTATTCTCAGGCATTATGGTTCGAAGAGTCGAACACCTATACGGATTCTCCTGCACAGTGGCAGATATGTAAATACGGCGTTTACTTACCTATTCTCACGCATTAGGGTTCGAACACTCGAACACCTATACGGATTCTCCTGCACAGTGGCAGATATGTAAATACGGCGTTTACTTACCGTTTCACATGCATTACGGTTCGAACACTCAAACACCTATACGGATTCTCCTACACGTGGCAGATATGTAAATACGGCATTTACTTACCATTTCTCAGGCATTACGGTTCGAACACTCGAAGACCTATACGGATTCTCCTACACAGTGGCGGATATGTAAATACGACGTTTACTTACCATTTCTCACGCATTTCGGTTCGAACACTCGAACACCTATACGGATTCTCCTGCACAGTGGCAGATATGTAAATACGGCATTTAGTTACGATTTCTCACGCATTACGGTTCGAACACTCGCACACCTATACAGATTCTCCTGCACAGTGGTAGATATGTAAATACGGCGTTTACTTACCTATTCTCAGGCATTATGGTTCGAGGACTAGAACACCGATACGGATTCTCCTGCACAGTGGCAGATATGTAAATACGGCGTTTACTTACCTATTCTCATGCATTAGGGTTCGAACACTCGAACACCTATATGGATTCTCCTGCACCGTGGCAGATATGTAAATACGGCGTTCACTTACCTATTCTCAGGCATTACGGTTCGAAGAGTCGAACACCTATACGGATTCTCCTGCACAGCGGCAGATATGTAAATACAGCGTTTACTTACCTATTCTCACGCATTAGGGTTCGAACACTCGAATACCTATACGGATTCTCCTGCACAGTGGCAGATATGTAAATACGGCGTTTACTTACCTATTCTCATGCATTAGGGTTTGAAGACTCGAACACCTATACGGATTCTCCTGCACAGTGGCGGATATGTAAATACGGCGTTTACTTACCTATTCTCACGCATTAGGGTTCGAACACTCGAACACCTAGACAGATTCTCCTGCAGAGTGGCAGATATGTAAATACGGTGTTTACTTACCGTTTCTCATGCATTACGGTTCGAACACTCGAACACCTATACGGATTCTCCTGCACAGTGGCAGATATATAAATACGGCGTTTACTTACCATTTCTCACGCATTACGGTTCGAAACTCGAACACCTATACGGATTCTCCTGCACAGTGGCAGATATGTAAATACGGCGTTTATTTACCATTTCTCACGAATTACAGTTCGAACACTCGAACACCTATACGGATTCTCCTGCACAGTGGCAGATATATAAATACGGCGTTTACGTACCATTTCTCAGGCATTAGGGTTCGAAGACTCGAACACCAATACGGATTCTCCTGCACAGTGGCAGATATGTAAATACGGCGTTTACTTACCTATTCTCACGCATTAGGGTTTGAACACTCGAACACCTACACAGATTCTCCTGCACAGTGGCAAATATGAAAATACGGCGTTTACTTACCATTTCTCACGCATTACGGTTCGAACACTCGAACACCTATACGGATTCTCCTGCAAAGTGGAAGATATGTAAATACGGCGTTTACTTACCTATTCTCACGCATTAGGGTTCGAACACTCGAACACCTATACGGATTCTCCTGCACAGTGGCAGATATGTAAATACGGCGTTTACTTACCTATTCTCAGGCATTATCGTTCGAAGACTCGAACACCTATACGGATTCTCCTGCACAGTGGCAGATTTGTAAATACGGCGTTTACTTACCTATTCTCACGCATTAGGGTTCGTACACTCGAACACCTATACGGATTCTCCTGCACAGTGGCATATATGTAAATACAGCGTTTACTTACCATTTCTCACGCATTAGGGTTCCAACACTCGAACACCTATACGGATTCTCCTGCACAGTGGCAGATATGTAAATACGGCGTTTACTTACCATTTCTCATGCATTACGGTTCGAACACTCGAAAACCTTTACGGATTCTCCTGCACAGTGGCAGATATGTAAATACGGCATTTACTTACCATTTCTCACGCATTACGGTTCGAACACTCGCACACCTATATGGATTCTACTGCACAGTGGCAGATATGTAAATACGGCGTTTACTTACCTATTCTCAGGCATTATGGTTCGAAGACTCGAACTCCTATACGGATTCTCCTGCACAGTGGCAGATTTGTAAATACGGCATTTACTTACCTATTCTCACGCATTAGGGTTCGAACAATCGAACACCTATACGGATTGTCCTGCACAGTGGCAGATATGGAAATACGGCGTTTACTTACCTATTCTCAGGCATTATGGTTCGAAGACTCGAACACCTATACGGATTCTCCTGCACAGTGGAAGATATGTAAATACGGCGTTTACTTACTTATTCTCACGCATTAGGGTTCGAACACTCGAACACCTATACGGATTCTCCTGCACAGTGGCAGATATGTAAATACGGCGTTTACTTACCTATTCTCATGCATTAGGGTTCAAAGACTCGAACACCTATACGGATTCTCTGCACAATGGCAGATATGTAAATACGGCGTTTACTTACCTATTCTCACGCATTAGGGTTCGAAGACTCGAACACCTATACGGATTCTCCTGCACAGTGGCATATATGTAAATACGGTGTTTACTTACCATTTCTCACGCATTAGGGTCGAACACTCGAACACCTATACGGATTCTCCTGCACAGTGGCAGATATGTAAATACGGCGTTTACTTACCTATTCTCATGCATTAGGGTTCGAAGTCTCGAACACCTATACGGATTCCCCTGCACAGTGGCAGTTATGTAAATACGGCGTTTACTTACCTGTTCTCACGCATTAGGGTTCGAACACTCGAACACCTAGACGGATTCTCCTGCAGAGTGGCAGATATGTAAATACGGTGCTTACTTACCGTTTCTCATGCATTACGGTTCGAACACTCAAACACCTATACGGATTCTCCTACACGTGGCAGATATGTAAATACGGCGTTTACTTGCCATTTCCCAGGCATCACGGTTCGAACACTCGAAGACCTATACGGATTCTCCTACACAGTGGCAGATATGTAAATACGATGTTTACTTACCATTTCTCACGCATTACGGTTCGAACACTCGAACACCTATACGGATTCTCCTGCACAGTGGCCGATATGTAAATACGGCGTTTACTTACCATTTCTCACGCATTACGGTTCGAACACTCGCACACCTATACGGATTGTCCTGCACAGTGGTAGATATGTAAATACGGCGTTTACTTACCTATTCGCAGGCATTATGGTTCGAAGACTCGAACACCTATACGGATTCTCCTGCACAGTGGCAGATATGTAAATACGGCGTCTACTTACCTATTCTCAAGCATTAGGGTTCGAACACTCGAACACCTATACGGATTCTCCTGCACAGTGGCAGATATGTAAATACGGCGTTCACTTACCTATTCTCAGGCATTATGGTTCGAAGAGTCGAACACATATACGGATTCTCCTGCACAGTGGCAGATATGTAAATACGGCGTTTACTTACCTATTCTCACGCATTAGGGTTTGAACACTCGAACACCTATACGGATTCTCCAGCACAGTGACAGATATGTAAATACGGCGTTTACTTACCTATTCTCATGCATTAGGATTCGAAGACTCGAACACCTATATGGATGCTCTGCACAGTAGCAGATATGTAAATACGGCGTTTACTTACCTATTCTCACGCATTAGGGTTCGAAGACTCGAACACCTATACGGATTCTCCTGCACAGTGGCAAATATTTAAATACGGCGTTTACTTACCATTTCTCACGCATCACCGTTCGAACACTCGAACACCTATACGGATTCTCCTGCAAAGTGGCAGATATGTAAATACGGCGTTTACTTACCTATTCTCACGCATTAGGGTTCGAACACTCGAACACCTATATGGATTCTCCTGCACAGTGGCAGATATGTAAATACGGCGTTTACGTACCTATTCTCAGGCATTATCGTTCGATGACACGAACACCTATACGGATTCTCCTGCACAGTGGCAGATTTGTAAATACGGCGTTTACTTACCTATTCTCATGCATTAGGGTTCGTACACGCGAACACCTATACGGATTCTCCTGCCCAGTGGCAGATATGTAAATACGGCGTTTACTTACCTATTCTCATGCATTAGGGTTCGAAGACTCGAACACCTATACGGATTCTCCTGCACAGTGGCAGATATGTAAGTACGGCGTTTACTTAACTATTCTCACGTATTAGGGTTCGAAAACTCGAACACCTATACGGATTCTCCTGCACAGTGGCAGATATGTAAATTCGGCGTTTACTCACCGTTTCTCAGGCATTACGGTTCGAACACTCGAACGCCTATACGGATTCTCCTGCACAGTGGCAGATATGTAAATACGGTGTTCACATACCATTTCTCACGCATTACGGTTTGAACACTCGAACACCTATACGGATTCTCCTGCACAGTGGCAGATATGTAAATACGGCGTTTACTTACCATTTCTCACGCATTACGGTTCGAACACTCGAAAACCTATACGGATTCTCCTGCACAGTGGCAGATATGTAAATACGGCGTTAACTTACCATTTCTCATGCATTACGGTTCGAACACACGAACACCTATACGGATTCTCCTGCACAGTGGCAGATATGTAAATACTGCGTTTACTTACCTATTCTCAGGCATTAGGGTTCGAAGACTCGAACACCGATACGGATTCTCCTGCACAGTGGCAGATATGTAAATACGGCGTTTACTTACCTATTCTCACGCATAAGGGTTCGAACACTCGAACACCTATAGGATTCTCCTGCACAGTGGCAGATATGTAAATACGGCGTTTACTTATCATTTCTCACGCATTACGGTTCGAACACTCGAACACCCGTACGGATTCTCCTGCACAGTGGCAGATATGTAAATACGGCGTTTACTTACCATTTCTCATGGATTATGGTTCGAACACTCGAACAGCTATGCGGATTCTCCTGCACAGTGGCAAATATGTAAATACGGCGGTTACTTACCATTTCTCACGCATTAGGGTTCGAACACTCGAACACCTATACGGATTCTCCTGCACAGTGGCAGATATGTAAATACGACGTTTACTTACCATTTCTCACGCATTACGGTTCGAAACTCGAACACCTATACGGATTCTCCTGCACAGTGGCAGATATGTAAATACGTTGTTTACTTACCATTTCTCACGCATTACGGTTCGAACAATCGAACACCTATAGGATTCTCCTGCACAGTGGCAGATATGTAAATACGGCGTTTACTTACCATTTCTCACGCATTACGGTTCGAACACTCGAACACCTATACGGATTCTCCTGCACAGTGACA
This sequence comes from Camellia granthamiana, assembly GCA_036172215.1. Taxonomy (NCBI): domain Eukaryota; kingdom Viridiplantae; phylum Streptophyta; class Magnoliopsida; order Ericales; family Theaceae; genus Camellia; species Camellia granthamiana. The sequence goes on from JAXFYN010000150.1 coordinate 348,112, forward strand.
GATATGTAAATACGGCGTTTACTTGCCGTTTCTCACGCATTACGGTTCGAACACTCGGACACCTATACGGATTCTCCTGCACAGTGGCAGATATGTAAATACGGCGTTTACTTACCCTTTCTCATGCATTAGGGTTCGAAGATTCGAACACCTATACGGATTCTCCTGCACAGTGGCAGATATGTAAATACGGCGTTTACTTACCTATTCTCACGCATTAGGGTTCGAACACTCGAACACCTATACGGATTCTCCTGCACAGTGGCAGATATGTAAATACGGTGTTTACTTATCATTTCTCACGCATTACGGTTCGAACACTCGCACACCGATACGGATTCTCCTGCACAGTGGCAGATATGTAAATACGGCGTTTACTTACCATTTCCTATGCGTGACAGTTCGAGCACTCGAACGCCTATACGGATTCTCCTACACAGTGGCAGATATGTAAATACGGCGTTTACTTACCATTTCTCACGCTTTAGGGTTCGAACACTCGAACACCTATACGGATTATCCTGCACAGTGGCAGATATGTAAATACGGCGTTTACTTACCTATTCTCACGCATTAGGGTTCGAATACTCGAACACCTATACGGATTCTCCTGCACAGTGGCAGATATGTAAATACGGCGTTTACTTACCTATTCTCACGCATTAGGGTTCGAATACTCGAACACCTATACGCATTCTCCTGCATAGTGGCATATATGTAAATACGGCGTTTACTTACCATTTCTCGCGCATTAGGGTTCGAACTCGAACACCTATACGGATTCTCCTGCACAGTGGCAGATATGTAAATACGGCGTTTACTTGCCTATTCTCACGCATTAGGGTTCGAACACTCGAACACCTATACGAATTCTCCTGCACAGTGGCAGATATGTAAATACGGCGTTTACTCACAATTTCTCAGGCATTACGGTTCGAACACTCGAACGCCTATACGGATTCTCCTGCACAGTGGCAGATATGTAAATACGGCATTTACTTACCATTTCTCACGCATTACGGTTCGAACACTCGAACACCTATACGAATTCTCCTGCACAGTGGCAGATACGTAAATACGGCGTTTACTTACCATTTCTCATGCATTAGGGTTCGAAGACTCGAACACCGATACGGATTCTCCTGCACAGTGGCAGATATGTAAATACGGTGTTTACTTACCATTTCTCATGCATTATGGTTCGAACACTCGAACAGCTATACGGATTCTCCTGCACAGTGACAGATATGTAAATACGGCGTTTACTTGCCGTTTCTCACGCATTACGGTTCGAACACTCGGACACCTATACGGATTCTCCTGCACAGTGACAGATATGTAAATACGGCGTTTACTTGCCGTTTCTCACGCATTACGGTTCGAACACTCGGACACCTATACGGATTCTCCTGCACAGTGGCAGATATGTAAATACGGCGTTTACTTACCCTTTCTCATGCATTAGGGTTCGAAGATTCGAACACCTATACGGATTCTCCTGCACAGTGGCAGATATGTAAATACGGCGTTTACTTACCTATTCTCACGCAATAGGGTTCGAACACTCGAACACCTATACGGATTCTCCTGCACAGTGGCAGATATGTAAATACGGTGTTTACTTATCATTTCTCACGCATTACGGTTCGAACACTCGCACACCGATACGGATTCTCCTGCACAGTGGCAGATATGTAAATACGGCGTTTACTTACCATTTCCTATGCGTGACAGTTCGAGCACTCGAACGCCTATACGGATTCTCCTACACAGTGGCAGATATGTAAATACGGCGTTTACTTACCATTTCTCACGCTTTAGGGTTCGAACACTCGAACACCTATACGGATTATCCTGCACAGTGGCAGATATGTAAATACGGCGTTTACTTACCTATTCTCACGCATTAGGGTTCGAATACTCGAACACCTATACGGATTCTCCTGCACAGTGGCAGATATGTAAATACGGCGTTTACTTACCTATTCTCACGCATTAGGGTTCGAATACTCGAACACCTATACGCATTCCCCTGCATAGTGGCATATATGTAAATACGGCGTTTACTTACCATTTCTCGCGCATTAGGGTTCGAACACTCGAACACCTATACGGATTCTCCTGCACAGTGGCAGATATGTAAATACGGCGTTTACTTGCCTATTCTCACGCATTAGGGTTCGAACACTCGAACACCTATACGAATTCTCCTGCACAGTGGCAGATATGTAAATACGGCGTTTACTCACAGTTTCTCAGGCATTACGGTTCGAACACTCGAACGCCTATACGGATTCTCCTGCACAGTGGCAGATATGTAAATACGGCATTTACTTACCATTTCTCACGCATTACGGTTCGAACACTCGAACACCTATACGGATTCTCCTGCACAGTGGCAGATACGTAAATACGGCGTTTACTTACCATTTCTCATGCATTAGGGTTCGAAGACTCGAACACCGATACGGATTCTCCTGCACAGTGGCAGATATGTAAATACGGTGTTTACTTACCATTTCTCATGCATTATGGTTCGAACACTCGAACAGCTATACGGATTCTCCTGCACAGTGGCAAATATGTAAATACGGCGGTTAATTACCATTTCTCACGCATTAGGGTTCGAACACTCGAACGCCTATACGGATTCTCCTGCACAGTGGCAGATATGTAAATACGGCGTTTACTTACCATTTCTCACGCATTAGGGTTCCAATACTCGAACACCTATACGGATTCTCCTGCATAGTGGCAAATATGTAAATACGGCGGTTACTTACCATTTCTCACGCATTAGGGTTCGAACACTCGAACACCTATACGAATTCTCCTGCACAGTGGCAGATATGTAAATACGGCGTTTACCTACCATTTCTCACGCATTACGGTTCAACTCGAACTCCTATATGGATTCTCCTGCACAGTGGCAGATATGTAAATACGGTGTTTACTTACCGTTTCTCACGCGTTACGGTTCGAACACTTGAACACCTATACGGATTCTCCTACACAGTGGCAGATATGTGAATACGGCGTTTACTTACCCTTTCTCATGCATTAGGGTTCGAAGACTCGAACACCTATACGGATTCTCCTGCACAGTGGCAGATATGTAAATACGGCATTTACGTACCTATTCTCACGCATTAGGGTTCGAACACTCGAACACCTATACGGATTCTCCTGCACAGTGGCAGATATGTAAATACGGCGTTTACTTACCATTTCTCACGCATTACGGTTCGAACATTCGAACACCGATACGGATTCTCCTGCACAGTGGCAGATATGTAAATACGGCGTTTACTTACCATTTCTCATGCATTATGGTTCGAACACTCGAACAGCTATGCGGATTCTCCTGCACAGTGGCAAATATGTAAATACGGCGGTTACTTACCATTTCTCACGCATTACGGTTCGAAACTCGAACACCTATACGGATTCTCCTGCACAGTGGCAGATATGTAAATACGTTGTTTACTTACCATTTCTCACGCATTACGGTTCGAACACTCGAACACCTATAGGATTCTCCTGCACAGTGGCAGATATGTAAATACGGCGTTTACTTACCATTTCTCACGCATTACGGTTCGAACACTCGAACACCTATACGGATTCTCCTGCACAGTGGCAGATACGTAAATACGGCGTTTACTTACCATTTCTCATGCATTAGGGTTCGAAGACTCGAACACCGATACGGATTCTCCTGCACTGTGGCAGATATGTAAATACGGTGTTTACTTACCATTTCTCATGCATTATGGTTCGAACACTCGAACAGCTATACGGATTCTCCTGCACAGTGGCAAATATGTAAATACGGCGGTTAATTACCATTTCTCACGCATTAGGGTTCGAACACTCGAACACCTATACGGATTCTCCTGCACAGTAGCAGATATGTAAATACGGCGGTTACTTACCATTTCTCACGCATTAGGGTTCCAATACTCGAACACCTATACGGATTCTCCTCCATAGTGGCAAATATGTAAATACGGCGGTTACTTACCATTTCTCACGCATTAGGGTTCGAACACTCGAACACCTATACGAATTCTCCTGCACAGTGGCAGATATGTAAATACGGCGTTTACCTACCATTTCTCACGCATTACGGTTCGGAACTCGAACACCTATATGGATTCTCCTGCACAGTGGCAGATATGTAAATACGGTGTTTACTTACCGTTTCTCACGCGTTACGGTTCGAACACTTGAACACCTATATGGATTCTCCTGCACAGTGGCAGATATGTGAATACGGCGTTTACTTACCCTTTCTCATGCATTAGGGTTCGAAGACTCGAACACCTATACGGATTCTCCTGCACAGTGGCAGATATGTAAATACGGCATTTACGTACCTATTCTCACGCATTAGGGTTCGAACACTCGAACACCTATACGGATTCTCCTGCACAGTGGCAGATATGTAAATACGGCGTTTACTTACCATTTCTCACGCATTACGGTTCGAACACTTGCACACCGATACGGATTCTCCTGCACAGTGGCAGATATGTAAATACGGCGTTTACTTACCATTTCCTATGCATTACAGTTCGAGCACTCGAACGCCTATACGGATTCTCCTACACAGTGGCAGATATGTAAATACGGCGTTTACTTACCATTTCTCACGCATTAGGGTTCGAACACTCGAACACCTATACGGATTCTCCTGCACAGTGGCAGATATGTAAATACGGCGTTTACTTACCTATTCTCACGCATTAGGGTTCGAATACTCGAACAGCTATACGGATTCTCCCGCACAGTGGCAGATATGTAAATACGGCGTTTACTTATCATTTCTCACGCATTACGGTTAGAACACTCGAAAACCGATACGGATTCTCCTGCACAGTGGCAGATATGTAAATACGGCGTTTACTTACCATTTCTCATGCATTATGGTTCGAACACTCGAACAGCTATGCGGATTCTCCTGCACAGTGGCAAATATGTAAATACGGCGGTTACTTACCATTTCTCACGCATTAGGGTTCGAACACTCGAACACCTATACGGATTCTCCTACACAGTGGCAGATATGTAAATACGACGTTTACTTACCATTTCTCACGCATTACGGTTCGAAACTCGAACACCTATACGGATTCTCCTGCACAGTGGCAGATATGTAAATACGTTGTTTACTTACCATTTCTCACGCATTACGGTTCGAACACTCGAACACCTATAGGATTCTCCTGCACAGTGGCAGATAAGTAAATACGGCGTTTACTTATCATTTCTCACGCATTACGGTTCGAACACTCGAACACCGATACGGATTCTCCTGCACAGTGGCAGATATGTAAATACGGCGTTTACTTACCATTTCTCATGCATTATGGTTCGAACACTCGAACAGCTATGCGGATTCTCCTCCACAGTGGCAAATATGTAAATACGGCGGTTACTTACCATTTCTCACGCATTAGGGTTCGAACACTCGAACACCTATACGGATTCTCCTGCACAGTGGCAGATATGTAAATACGACGTTTACTTACCATTTCTCACGCATTACGGTTCGAAACTCGAACACCTATACGAATTCTCCTGCACAGTGGCAGATATGTAAATACGTTGTTTACTTACCATTTCTCACGCATTACGGTTCGAACACTCGAACACCTATAGGATTCTCCTGCACAGTGGCAGATATGTAAATACGGCGTTTACTTACCATTTCTCACGCATTACGGTTCGAACACTCGAACACCTATACGGATTCTCCTGCACAGTGGCAGATATGTAAATACGGCGTTTACTTACCGTTTCTCACGCATTACGGTTCGAACACTCGAACACCTATACGGATTCTCCTGCACAGTGGCAGATATGTAAATACGGCGTTTACTTACCCTTTCTCATGCATTAGGGTTCGAAGATTCGAACACCTATACGGATTCTCCTGCACAGTGGCAGATATGTAAATACGGCGTTTACTTACCTATTCTCACGCATTAGGGTTTGAACACTCGAACACCTATACGGATTCTCCTGCATAGTGGCAGATATGTAAATACGACGTTTACTTATCATTTCTCATGCGTTACGGTTCGAACACTCGCACACCGATACGGATTCTCCTGCACAGTGGCAGATATGTAAATACGGCGTTTACTTACCATTTCCTATGCATTACAGTTCGAGCACTCGAACGCCTATACGGATTCTCCTACACAGTGGCAGATATGTAAATACGGCGTTTACTTACCATTTCTCACGCATTAGGGTTCGAACACTCGAACACCTATACGGATTCTCCTGCACAGTGGCAGATATGTAAATACGGCGTTTACTTACCTATTCTCACGCATTAGGGTTCGAATACTCGAACACCTATACGGATTCTCCTGCAGAGTGGCACATATGTAAATACGACGTTTACTTACCTATTCTCACGCATTAGGGTTCGAATACTCGAACACCTATACGCATTCTCCTGCATAGTGGCATATATTTAAATACGGCGTTTACTTACCATTTCTTGCGCATTAGGGTTCGAACACTCGAACACCTATACGGATTCTCCTGCACAGTGGCAGATATGTAAATACGGCGTTTTCTTGCCTATTCTCACGCATTAGGGTTCGAACACCTATACGAATTCTCCTGCACAGTGGCAGATATGTAAATACGGCGTTTACTCACCGTTTCTCAGGCATTACGGTTCGAACACTCGAACGTCTATACGGATTCTCCTGCACAGTGGCAGATATGTAAATACGGCGTTTACTTACCATTTCTCACGCAATACGGTTCGAACACTCGAACACCTATACGGATTCTCCTGCACAGAGGCAGATACGTAAATACGGCGTTTACTTACCATTTCTCATGCATTAGGGTTCGAAGACTCGAACACCTATACGGATTCTCCTGCACAGTGGCAGATTTGTAAATACGGCGTTTACTTACCCATTCTCACGCATTAGGGTTTGACCACTCGAACACCTATACGGATTCTCCTGCACAGTGGTGATATGTAAATACGGCGTTTACTTACCATTTCTCATGCATTACGGTTCGAACACACGAACACCTATGCGGATTCTCCTGCACAGTGGCAGATACGTAAATACTGCGTTTACTTACCTATTCTCAGGCATTAGGGTTCGAAGACTCGAACACCGATACGGATTCTCCTGCACAGTGGCAGATATGTAAATACGGCGTTTACTTACCTATTCTCACGCATTAGGGTTCGAACACTTGAACACCGATACGGATTCTCCTGCACAGTGGCAGATATGTAAATACGGTGTTTACTTACGATTTCTCATGCATTATGGTTCGAACACTCGAACAGCTATACGGATTCTCCTGCACAGTGGCAAATATGTAAATACGGCGGTTACTTACTATTTCTCACTCATTAGGGTTCGAACACTCGAACACCTATACGGATTCTCCTGCACAGTGGCAGATATGTAAATACGGCGTTTACGTACCATTTCTCACGCATTAGGGTTCGAATACTCGAACACCTATACAGATTCTCCTGCAGAGTGGCAAATATGTAAATACGGCGGTTACTTACCATTTCTCACGCATTAGGGTTCGAACACTCGAACACCTATACGAATTCTCCTGCACAGTGGCAGATATGTAAATACGGTGTTTACTTACCGTTTCTCACGCATTACGGTTCGAACACTCGAACACCTATACGGATTCTCCTGCACAGTGGCAGATATGTGAATACGCCGTTTACTTACCCTTTCTCATGCATTAGGGTTCGAAGACTCGAACACCTATACGGATTCTCCTGCACAGTGGCAGATATGTAAATACGGCATTTACGTACCTATTCTCACGCATTAGGGTTCGAACACTCGAACACCTATACGGATTCTCCTGCACAGTGGCAGATATGTAAATACGGCGTTTACTTACCATTTCTCACGCATTACGGTTCGAACACTTGCACACCGATACAGATTCTCCTGCAGAGTGGCAGATATGTAAATACGGCGTTTACTTACCATTTCCTATGCATTACAGTTCGAGCACTCGAACGCCTATACGGATTCTCCTACACAGTGGCAGATATGTAAATACGGCGTTTACTTACCATTTCTCACGCATTGGGGTTCGAACACTCGAACACCAATACGGATTTTCCTGCACAGTGGCAGATATGTAAATACGGCGTTTACTTACCTATTCTCACGCATTAGGGTTCGAATACTCGAACACATATACGGATTCTCCTGCACAGTGGCAGATATGTAAATACGACGTTTACTTACCTATTCTCACGCATTAGGGTTCGAATACTCGAACACCTATACGGATTCTCCTGCATAGTGGCATATATGTAAATACGGCGTTTACTTACCATTTCTCGCGCATTAGGGTTCGAACACTCGAACACCTGTTCGGATTCTCCTGCACAGTGGCAGATATGTAAATACGGCGTTTACTTACCTATTCTCACGCATTAGGGTTCGAACACTCGAACACCTATACGGATTCTCCTGCACAGTGGCAGATATGTAAATACAGCGTTTACTGACCGTTTCTCAGGCATTACGGTTCGAACACTCGAACGCCTATACGGATTCACCTGCACAGTGGCATATATGTAAATACGGCGTTTACTTACCCTTTCTCACGTATTACGGTTCGAACACTCGAACACCTATCCGGATTCTCCTGCACAGTGGCAGATACGTAAATACGGCGTTTACTTACCATTTCTCATGCATTAGGGTTCGAAGACTCGAACACCTATACGGATTCTCCTGCACAGTGGCAGATTTGTAAATACGGCGTTTACTTACCTATTCTCACGCATTAGGGTTTGAACACTCGAACACCTATACGGATTCTCCTGCACAGTGGCAGATATGTAAATACGGCGTTTACTTACCATTTCTCACGCATTACGGTTCGAACACTCGAACACCTATACGGATTCTCCTGCGCTGTGACAGATATGTAAATACGGCGTTTACTTGCCTATTCTCACGCATTAGGTTTCGAACACTCGAACACCTATACGAATTCTCCTGCACAGTGGCAGATATGTAAATACGGCGTTTACTCACCGTTTCTCAGGCATTACGGTTCGAACACTCGAACGCCTATACGGATTCTCCTGCACAGTGGCATATATGTAAATACGGCGTTTACTTACCATTTCTCACGCATTACGGTTCGAAACTCGAACACCTATACGGATTCTCCTGCACAGTGGCAGATATGTAAATACGGCGTTTACTTACCATTTCTCACGCATTACGGTTCGAGAACTCGAACACCTACACGGATTCTCCTGCACAGTGGCAGATACGTAAATACGGCGTTTACTTACCATTTCTCATGCATTAGGGTTCGAAGACTCGAACACCTATACGGATTCTCCGGCACAGTGGCAGATTTGTAAATACGGCGTTTGCTTACCTATTCTCACGCATTAGGGTTTGACCACTCGAACACCTATACGGATTCTCCTGCACAGTGGCAGATATGTAAATACGGCGTTTACTTACCATTTCTCACGCATTACGGTTCGAACACTCGAACACCTATACGGATTCTCCTGCACAGTGGCAGATTTGTAAATACGGCGTTTACTTACCATTTCTCATGCATTACGGTTCGAACACACGAACACCTATGCGGATTCTCCTGCACAGTGGCAGATATGTAAATACTGCGTTTACTTACCTATTCTCAGGCATTAGGGTTCGAAGACTCGAACATCGATACGGATTCTCCTGCACAGTGGCAGATATGTAAATACGGCGTTTACTTACCTATTCTCACGCATTAGGGTTCGAACACTTGAACACCTATACGGATTCTCCTGCACAGTGGCAGATATGTGAATACGGCGTTTACTTATCATTTCTCATGCATTACGGTTCGAACACTCGAACACCGATACGGATTCTCCTGCACAGTGGCAGATATGTAAATACGGTGTTTACTTACCATTTCTCATGCATTATGGTTCGAACACTCGAACAGCTATACGGATTCTCCTGCACAGTGGCAAATATGTAAATACGGCAGTTACTTACCATTTCTCACGCATTAGGGTTCGAACACTCGAACACCTATACGGATTCTCCTGCACAGTGGCAGATATGTAAATACGGCGTTTACTTACCATTTCTCACGCATTAGGGTTCGAATACTCGAACACCTATACGGATTCTCCTGCATAGTGGCAAATATGTAAATACGGCGGTTACTTACCATTTCTCACGCATTAGGGTTCGAACACTCGAACACCTATACGAATTCTCCTGCACAGTGGCAGATATGTAAATACGGCGTTTACTTACCATTTCTCACGCATTACGGTTCGGAACTCGAACACCTATATGGATTCTCCTGCACAGTGGCAGATATGTAAATACGGTGTTTACTTACCGTTTCTCACGCGTTACGGTTCGAACACTCGAACACCTATACGGATTCTCCTGCACAGTGGCAGATATGTGAATACGGCGTTTGCTTACCAGTTCTCATGCATTAGGGTTCGAAGACTCGAACACCTATACGGATTCTCCTGCACAGTGGCAGATATGTAAATACGGCATTTACGTACCTATTCTCACGCATTAGGGTTCGAACACTCGAACACCTATACGGATTCTCCTGCACAGTGGCAGACATGTAAATACGGCGTTTACTTACCATTTCTCACGCATTACGGTTCGAACACTTGCTCACCGATACGGATTCTCCTGCATAGTGGCAGACATGTAAATACGGCGTTTACTTACCATTTCCTATGCATTACAGTTCGAGCACTCGACCGCCTATACGGATTCTCCTACACAGTGACAGATATGTAAATACGGCGTTTACTTACCATTTCTCACGCATTAGGGTTCGAACACTCGAACACCAATACGGATTCTCCTGCACAGTGGCAGATATGTAAATACGGCGTTTACTTACCTGTTCTCACGCATTAGGGTTCGAATATTCGAACACCTATACGGATTCTCCTGCACAGTGGCAGATATGTAAATACGGCGTTTACTTACCTATTCTCACGCATTAGGGTTCGAATACTCGAACACCTATACGGATTCTCCTGCATAGTGGCATATATGTAAATACGGCGTTTACTTACCATTTCTCGCGCATTTGGGTTCGAACACTCGAACACCTATACGGATTCTCCTGCACAGTGGCAGATATGTAAATACGGCGTTTACTTACCTATTCTCACGCATTAGGGTTCGAACACTCGAACACCTATACGGATTCTCCTGCACAGTGGTAGATATGTAAATACGGCGTTTACTCACCGTTTCTCAGGCATTACGGTTCGAACACTCGAACGCCTATACGGATTCTCCTGCACAGTGGCATATATGTAAATACGGCGTTTACTTACCATTTCTCACGCATTACGGTTCGAAACTCGAACACCTATACGGATTCTCCTGCACAGTGGCAGATATGTAAATACGGCGTTTACTTAACATTTCTCACGTATTACGGTTCGAACACTCGAACACCTATACGGATTCTCCTGTACAGTGGCAGATACGTAAATACGGCGTTTACTTACCATTTCTCATGCATTAGGGTTCGAAGACTCGAACACCTATACGGATTCTCCTGCCTAGTGGCAGATTTGTAAATACGGCGTTTACTTACCGATTCTCACGCATTAGGGTTTGAACACTCGAACACCTATACGGATTCTCCTGCACAGTGGCAGATATGTAAATACGGCGTTTACTTACCATTTCTCACGCATTACGGTTCGAACACTCGAACACCTATACGGATTCTCCTGCACTGTGGCAGATATGTAAATACGGCGTTTACTTATCATTTCTCATGCATTACGGTTCGAACACATGAACACCTATACGGATTCTCCTGCACAGTGGCAGATATGTAAATACTGCGTTTACTTACCTATTCTCAGGCATTATGGTTCGAAGACTCGAACACCGATACGGATTCTCCTGCACAGTGGCAGATATGTAAATACGGCGTTTACTTACCTATTCTCACGCATTCGGGTTCGAACACTCGAACACCTATACGGATTCTCCTGCACAGTGGCAGATATGTAAATACGGCGTTTACTTATCATTTCTCACGCATTACGGTTCGAACACTCGAACACCGATACGGATTCTCCTGCACTGTGGCAGATATGTAAATACGGCGTTTACTTACCACTTCTCACGCATTACGGTTCGAACACTCGAACACCTATACGAATTCTCCAGCACTGTGGCGGATATGTAAATGCGGCGTTTACTTACCTATTCTCAGGCATTCGGGTTCGAACACTCGAACACGTATACGGATTCTCCTGCACAGTGGCATATATGTAAATACGTCATTTACTTACCATTTCTAACGCATTACGGTTCGAACACTCGAACACCTATACGGATTCTCCTACACAGTGGCAGATATGTAAATACGGCGTTTACTTACCATTTCTCAGGCATTACGGTTCGAACACTCGAGGACCTATACGGATTCTCCTGCACAATGGCAGATATGTAAATACGGCGTTTACTTACCATTTCTCACGCATTACGGTTCGAACACTCGAACACCTATACGGATTGTCCTGCACAGTGGCAGATATGTAAATACGGCGTTTACTTTCCAAATCTCATGCATTAGGGTTCGAACTCTCGAACACCTATACGGATTCTCCTGCACAGTGGCAGATATGTAAATACGGCGTTTACTTACTATTTCTCATGCATTAGGGTTCGAAGACTCGAACACCTATACGGATTCGCTTGCACAGTGGCAGATATGTAAATACGGCGTTTACTTTCCATTTCTCATGCATTAGGGTTCGAAGACTCGGACACCTATACGGATTCTCCTGCACAGTGGCAGATATGTAAATACGGCGTTTACTTACATATTCTCACGCATTAGGGTTCGAACACTCGAACACCTATACGGATTCTCCTCCACAGTGGCAGATATGTAAATACGGCGTTTACTTACCGTATCTCATGCATTATGGCTCGAACAATCGAACACCTATACGGATTCTCCTGCACAGTGGCAGATATGTAAATACGGCGTTTACTTACCATTTCTCACGCATTACGGTTTGAAACTTGAACATCTATACGGATTCTCCTGCACAGTGGCAGATATGTAAATACGTTCTTTACTTACCATTCCTCACGCATTACGGTTCGAACACTCGAACACCTATACGGATTCTCCTACACAGTGGCAGATATGTAAATACAGCGTTTACTTACCATTTCTCACGCCTTACGGTTCGAGCACCCAAACACCTATACGGATTCTCCTGCACAGTGGCAGATATGTAAATACGGCGTTTACTTACCGTTTCTCATGCATTACGGTTCGAACACTCGAACACCTTTACGGATTCTCCTGCACAGTGGCAGATATGTAAATACGGCGTTTACTTACCATTTCTCACGCATTACAATTCGGAACTCGAACACCTATACGGATTCTCCTGCACAGTGGCAGATATGTAAATACGGCGTTTACTTTCCGTTTCTCACGCATTACGGTTCGAACACTCGAACTCCTATACGAATTCTCCTGCACAGTGGCAGATATGTAAATACGGCGTTTACTTACCTATTCTCAGGCATTAGGTTTCGAACACTCGAACACCTATACGGATTCTCCTGCACAGTGGCAGATATGTATATACTGCGTTTACTGACCATTTCTCACGCATTAGGGTTCGAACACTCGAACACCTGTACGGATTCTCCTACACAGTGGCAGATATGTAAATACTGCGTTTACTTACCACTTCTCACGCATTACGGTTCGAACACTCGAACACCTATACGAATTCTCCAGCACAGTGGCAGATATGTAAATACGGCGTTTACTTACCTATTCTCAGGCATTAGGGTTCGAACACTCGAACAACTATACAGATTCTCCGGCACAGTGGCATATATGTAAATACGGCGTTTACTTTCCATTTCTCACGCATTACGGTTCGAACACTCGAACACCTATACGGATCTCCTGCACAGTGGCAGATATGTAAATACGGCGTTTACTTACCATTTCTCAGGCATTACGGTTCGAACACTCGAGCACCTATACGGATTCCCCTGCACAATGGCAGATATGTAAATACGGCGTTTACTTACCATTTCTCACCCATTACGGTTCGAACACTCGAACACCTATACGGATTCTCCTGCACAGTGGCAGATATGTAAATACGGTGTTTACTTTCCAAATCTCATGCATTAGGGTTCGAACTCTCGAACACCTATACGGATTCTCCTGCACAGTGGCAGATATGTAAATACGGCGTTTACTTACCATTTCTCATGCATTAGGGTTCGAAGACTCGAACACCTATACGGATTCGCCTGCACAGTGGCAGATATGTAAATACGACGTTTACTTACCATTTCTCAGGCATTAGGGTTCGAACACTCGAACACCTATACGGATTCTCCTGCACAGTGGCAGATATGTAAATACGGCGTCTACTTACCTATTCTCACGCATTAGGGTTCGAACACTCGAACACCAATACGGATTCTCCTGCACAGTGGCAGATATGTAAATACGGCGTTTACTTACCATTTCTCATGCATTATGGTTCGAACACTTGAACACCTATCCGCATTCTCCTGCACAGTGGCAAATATGTAAATACGGCGGTTACTTACCATTTCTCGCGCATTAGGGTTCGAACACTCGAACACCTATACGGATTCTCCTGCACAGTGGCAGATATGTAAATACGGCGTTTACTTACCATTTCTCACGCATTACGGTTCGAAACTCGAACACCTATACGGATTCTCCTGCACAGTGGCAGATATGTAAATACGTTGTTTACTTACCATTTCTCACGCATTACGGTTCGAACACTCGACCACCTATAGGATTCCCCTGCACAGTAGCAGATATGTAAATACGGCGTTTACTTACCATTTCTCACGCATTACGGTTCGAACACTCGAACACCTATACGGATTCTCCTGCACAGTGGCAGATATGTAAATACGGCGTTTACTTGCCGTTTCTCATGCATTACGGTTCGAACACTCAAACACCTATACGAATTCTCCTGCACAGTGGCAGATATGTAAATACGGCGTTTACTTACCTATTCTCAGGCATTAAAGTTCGAACACTCGAACACCTATACGGATTCTCCTGCACAGTGGCATATATGTAAATACGGCGTTTACTTACCATTTCTCACGCATTACGGTTCGAACACTCGAACACCTATACGGATTCTCCTGCACAGTGGCAGATATGTAAATACGGCGTTTACTTACCATTTCTCATGCATTAGGGTTCGAAGACTCGAACACCTATACGGATTCGCCTGCACAGTGGCAGATATGTAAATACGGCGTTTACTTACTATTTCTTTTGCATTAGGGTTCGAAGACTCGGACACCTATATGGATTCTCCTACACAGTGGCAGATATGTAAATACGGCGTTTACTTACCTATTCTCATGCATTAGGGTTCGAACACTCGAACACCTATACGGATTCTCCTGCACAGTGGCAGATATGTAAATACGGCGTTTACTTACCGTATCTCATGCATTACGGCTCGAACACTCGAACACCTATACGGATTCTCCTGCACAGTGGCAGATATGTAAATACGGCGTTTACTTACCATTTCTTACGCATTACGGTTCGAAACTCGAACACCTATACGGATTCTCCTGCACAGTGGCAGATATGTAAATACGGCGTTTACTTACCATTTCTCACGCATTACGGTGCGAACACTTGAACGCCTATACGGATTCTCCTGCACAGTGGCAGATATGTAAATACGGCGTTTACTTACCATTTCTCAGGCATTAGGGTTCGAACACTCGAACACCAATACGGATTCTCCTGCACAGTGGCAGATATGTAAATACGGCGTTTACTTTCCAAATCTCATGCATTAGTGTTCGACCTCTCGAACACCTCTACGGATTTTCCTGCACAGTGGCAGATATGTAAATACGGCGTTTACTTACCATTTCTCATGCATTAGGGTTCGAAGACTCGAACACCTATACGGATTCTCCTGCACAGTGGCAGATATGTAAATACGGCGTTTACTTACCATTTCTCACGCATTACGGTTCGAACACTCGAACACCTGTATGGATTCTCCTGCACAGTGGCAGATATGTAAATACGGCGTTTACTTTCCAAATCTCATGCATTAGTGTTCGACCTCTCGAACACCTCTACGGATTTTCCTGCACAGTGGCAGATATGTAAATACGGCGTTTACTTACCATTTCTCATGCATTAGGGTTCGAAGACTCGAACACCTATACGGATTCTCCTGCACAGTGGCAGATACGTAAATACGGCGTTTACTTACCTATTCTCACGCATTAGGGTTTGAACACTAGAACACCTATACGGATTCTCCTGCACAGTGGCAGATATGTAAATACGGCGTCTACTTAACATTTCTTACGCATTACGGTTCGAACACTCGAACACCTATGCGGATTCTCCTGCACAGTGGCAGATATGTAAATACGGCGTTTACTTACCATTTCTCATGCATTACAGTTCGAACACTCGAACACCTATACGGATTCTCCTGCATAGTGGCAGATATGTAAAGACGGCGTTTGCTTACCATTTCTCACGCATTAGGGTTCGAACACTCGAACACCTATACGGATTCTCCTGCACAGTGGCAGATATGTAAATACGGCGTTTTCTTACCATTTCTCACGCATTACGGTTCGAACACTCGCACCCCGATACGGATTCTCCTGCACAGTGGCAGATATGTAAATACGACGTTTACTTACCATTTCTTATGCATTACAGTTCGAGCAGTCGAACACCTATACGGATTCTCCTGCATAGTGGCAGATATGTAAATACGGCGTTTACTTACCATTTCTCACGCATTAGGGTTCGAACACTCGAACACCTATACGGATTCTCCTGCACAGTGGCAGATATGTAAATACGGCGTTTACTTACCACTTCTCACGCATTACGGTTCGAACACTCGAACACCTATACGAATTCTCCAGCACAGTGGCAGATATGTAAATACGGCGTTTACTTACCTATTCTCAAGCATTAGGGTTCTAACACTCGAACACCTATACGGACTCTCCTGCACAGTGGCATATATGTAAATACGGCGTTTGCTTACCATTTCTCACGCATTACGGTTCGAACACTCGAACACCTATACGGATTCTCCTGTACAGTGGTAGATATGTAAATACGGCGTTTACTTACCATTTCTCAGGCATTACGGTTCGAACACTCGAGCACCTATACGGATTCTCCTGCACAATGGCAGATATGTAAATCGGCGTTTACTTACCATTTCTCACGCAATACGGTTCGAACACTCAAACACCTATACGGATTCTCCTGCACAGTGGCAGATATGTAAATACAGGGTTTACTTTCCAAATCTCATGCATTAGGGTTCGAACTCTCGAACACCTATACGGATTCTCCTGCACAGTGGCAGATATGTAAATACGGCGTTTACTTACAGTTTCTCATGCATTAGGGTTCGAAGACTCGAACACTTATATGGATTCGCCTGCACAGTGGCAGATATGTAAATACGGCGTTTACTTACCATTTCTCATGCATGAGGGTTCGAAGACTCGGACACCTATACGGATTCTCCTGCACAGTGGCAGATATGTAAATACGGCATTTACTTACCTATTCTCACGCATTAGGGTTCGAACACTCGAACACTCGAACACCTATACGGATTCTCCTGCACAGTGGCAGATATGTAAATACGGCGATTACTAACCATTTCTCACGCATTACGGTTCGAAACTCGAACACCTATACGGATTCTCCTGCACAGTGGCAAATATGTAAATACAGCGTTTACTTACCATTTCTCACGCATTACGGTTTGAACACTCGAACACCTATACGGATTCTCCTGCACAGTGGCAGATATGTAAATGCGGCGTTTACTTACCATTTCTCATGCATTAGGCTTCGAAGACTCGAACACCTATACGGATTCTCCTGCACAGTGGCAGATATGTAAATACGGCGTTTACTTACCTATTCTCACGCATTAGGGTTTGAACACTCGAACACCTATACGGATTCTCCTGCACAGTGGCAGATATGTAAATACGGCGTCTACTTAACACTTCTCACGTGTTACGGTTCGAACACTCGAACACCTATGCGGATTCTCCTGCACAGTGGCAGATATGTAAATACGGCGTTTACTTACCATTTCTCATGCATTACAGTTCGAACACTCGAACACCTATACGGATTCTCCTGCACAGTGGCAGATATATAAATACGGCGTTTACTTACCTATTCTCTGGCATTAGGGTTCGAAGACTCGAACATCTATACGGATTCGCCTGCACAATGGTAGATATGTAAATACGGCGTTTACTTACCCATTCTCACGCATTAGGGTTCGAACACTCGAACACCTATACGGATTCTCCTGCACAGTGGCAGATATGTAAATACGGCGTTTACTTACCATTTCTGACGCATTACGGTTTGAACACTCGAACACCAATAAGGATTCTCCTGTACAGTGCCAGAAATGTAAATACGGTGTTTACTTACCATTTCTCATGCATTACGGTTCGAAGACTCGAACACCTATACGGGTTCTCCTACACAGTGGTAGATATGTAAATACGGCGTTTACTTACCTATTCTCACGCAGTAGGGTTCGAACACTCGAACACCTATACGGATTCTCCTGCACAGTGGCATATATGTAAATACGACGTTTACTTGCCATTTCTCACGCATTACGGTTCGAAACTCGAACACCTATACGGATTCTCCTGCACAGTGGCAGATATGTAAATACGTTGTTTACTTACCATTTCTCACACATTACGGTTCGAACACTCGAACACCTATACGGATTCTCCGGCACAGTGGCAGATATGTAAATACGGCGTTTATTTTCCATTTCTCACGCAGTAGGGTTCGAACACTCGAACACCTATACGGATTCTCCTGCACAGTGGCAGATATGTAAATACGGCGTTTACTTACCACTTCTCACGCATTACGGTTCGAACCCTCGAACACCTATACGAATTCTGCAGCACAGTGGCTGATATGTAAATACGGCGTTTACTTACCTATTCTCAGGCATTAGGCTTCGAGCACTCGAAAACCTATACGGATTCTACTCCACAGTGGCATATATGTAAATACGGCGTTTACTTACCATTTCTCACGCATTACGGTTCGAAGACTCGAACACCTATACGGATTCTCCTGCACAGTGGCAGATATGTAAATACGGCGTTTACTTACCATTTCTCACGCATTAGGGTTCGAACACTCGAACACCTATACGGATTCTCCTGCACAGTGGCAGATATGTAAATACGGCGTTTACTTACCACTTCTCACGCATTACGGTTCGAACACTCGAACACCTATACGAATTCTCCAGCACAGTGGCAGATATGTAAATACGGCGTTTACTTACCTATTCTCAAGCATTAGGGTTCTAACACTCGAACACCTATACGGATTCTCCTGCACAGTGGCATATATGTAAATACGGCGTTTGCTTACCATTTCTCACGCATTACGGTTCGAACACTCGAACACCTATACGGATTCTCCTGTACAGTGGTAGATATGTAAATACGGCGTTTACTTACCATTTCTCACGCAATACGGTTCGAACACTCAAACACCTATACGGATTCTCCTGCACAGTGGCAGATATGTAAATACAGTGTTTACTTTCCAAATCTCATGCATTAGGGTTCGAACTCTCGAACACCTATACGGATTCTCCTGCACAGTGGCAGATATGTAAATACGGCGTTTACTTACCGTTTCTCATGCATTAGGGTTCGAAGACTCGAACACCTATACGGATTCGCTTGCACAGTGGCAGATATGTAAATACGGCGTTTACTTACCATTTCTCATGCATGAGGGTTCGAAGACTCGGACATCTATACGGATTCTCCTGCACAGTGGTAGATATGTAAATACGGCGTTTACTTACCTATTCTCACGCATTAGGGTTCGAACACTCGAACACCTATACGGATTCTCCTGCACAGTGGCAAATATGTAAATACGGCGATTACTAACCATTTCTCACGCATTACGGTTCGAAACTCGAACACCTATACGGATTCTCCTGCACAGTGGCAGATATGTAAATACAGCGTTTACTTACCATTTCTCACGCATTACGGTTTGAACACTCGAACACCTATACGGATTCTCCTGCACAGTGGCAGATATGTAAATACGGCGTTTACTTACCATTTCTCACGCATTACGGTTTGAACACTCGAACACCGATAAGGATTCTCCTGTACAGTGCTAGAAATGTAAATACGGTGTTTACTTACCATTTCTCATGCATTACGGTTCGAAGACTCGAACACCTATACGGGTTCTCCTACACAGTGGTAGATATGTAAATACGGCGTTTACTTACCTATTCTCACGCAGTAGGGTTCGAACACTCGAACACCTATACGGATTCTCCTGCACAGTGGCAGATATGTAAATACGACGTTTACTTACCATTTCTCACGCATTACAGTTCGAACACTCACACACCGATACGGATTCTCCTGCACAGTGGCAGATATGTAAATACGGCGTTTACTTACCATTTCTTATGCATTAAGTTCGAGGACTCAAACACCCATACGGATTCTCCGGCACAGTGGCAGATATGTAAATACGGTGTTTACTTACCATTTCTCACGCAGTAGGGTTCGAACACTCACACACCGATACGGATTCTCCTGCACATTGGCAGATATGTAAATACGGCGTTCACTTACCATTTCTTATGCATTACAGTTCGAGCACTCGAACACCTATACGGATTCTCCGGCACAGTGGCAGATATGTAAATACGGCGTTTACTTACCATTTCTCACGCAGTAGGGTTCGAACACTCGAACACCTATACGGATTCTCCTGCATAGTGGCAGATATGTAAATACGGCGTTTACTTACCACCTCTCATGCATTACGGTTCGAACCCTCGAACACCTATACGAATTCTTCAGCACAGTGGCACATATGCAAATACGGTGTTTACTTACCAATTCTCAGGCATTACGGTTCGAACATTCGAACACCTATACGGATTCTCCTCCATAGTGGCATATATGTAAATACGGCGTTTACTTACCGTTTCTCACGCATTACGGTTCGAACACTCGAACACCTATACGGATTCTCCTGCACAGTGCCAGATATGTAGATACGGTGTTTACTTACCATTTCTCATGCATTACGGTTCGAACACTCGAGCACCTATACGGATTCTCCTGCACAATGGCAGATATGTAAATAAGGCGTTTACTTACCATTTCCCATGCATTAGGGTTCGAACACTCGAACACCAATACGGATTCTCCTGCATAGTGGCAGATATGTAAATACGGCGTTTACTTTCCAAATCTCATGCATTAGGGTTCGAACTCTCGAACACCTATACGGATTCTCCTGCACAGTGGCAGATAATTAAATACGGCGTTTACTTACCATTTCTCATGCATTAGGGTTCGAAGACTCGAACACCAATACGGATTCTCCTGCACAGTGGCAGATATGTAAATACGGCGTTTACTTACCATTTCTCAGGCATTAGGGTTCGAAGACTCGAACACCTATACGGATTCTCCTGCACAGTCGCAGATATGTAAATACGGCGATTACATACCTATTCTCACGCATTAGGGTTCGAACACTTGAACGCCTATACGGATTCTCCTGCACAGTGGCAGATACGTAAATGCGGCGTTTACTTATCATTTCTCACGCATTACGGTTCGAACACTCGAACACCGATACGGATTCTCCTATACAGTGGCAGATATGTAAATACGGCGTTTAGTTACCATTTCTCATGCATTACGGTTCGAACACTCGAACACTTGTTCGGATTCTCCTGCACAGTGGCAGATATGTAAATACGGCGTTTACTTACCAATTCTCACGCATTACGGTTCGAACACTCGAACACCTATACGGATTCTCCTACACAGTGGCAAATATGTAAATACGGCGTTTACTTACCATTTCTCGTGCATTACGGTTCGAACACTCGAACACCTATACGGATTCTCCTGCACAGTGGCAAATATGTAAATACGGCGTTTACTTACCATTTCTCACGCATTAGGGTTCGAACACTCGAACACCTATACGGATTCTCGTCCACAGTGGCAGATATGTAAATACGGCGTTTACTTACCATTTCTCACGCATTACGGTTCGAAACTCGAACACCTATACGGATTCTCCTGCACAGTGGCAGATATGTAAATACGTTGTTTACTTACCATTTCTCACACATTACGGTTCGAACACTCGAACACCTATACGGATTCTCCGGCACAGTGGCAGATATGTAAATACGGCGTTTATTTTCCATTTCTCACGCAGTAGGGTTCGAACACTCGAACACCTATACGGATTCTCCTGCACAGTGGCAGATATGTAAATACGGCGTTTACTTACCACCTCTCACGCATTACGGTTCGAACCCTCGAACACCTATACGAATTCTGCAGCACAGTGGCTGATATGTAAATACGGCGTTTACTTACCTATTCTCAGGCATTAGGCTTCGAGCACTCGAAAACCTATACAGATTCTACTCCACAGTGGCATATATGTAAATACGCCGTTTACTTACCATTTCTCACGCATTACGGTTCGAAGACTCGAACACCTAGACGGATTCTCCTGCACAGTGGCAGATATGTAAATACGGCGTTTATTTACCATTTCTCATGCATTACGGTTTGAACACTCGAGCACCTATACGGATTGTCCTGCACAATGGCAGATATGTAAATACGGCGTTTACTTACCATTTCTCACGCATTACGGTTCGAACACTTGAACACCTATACGGATTCTCCTGCATAGTGGCAGATATGTAAATACGGCGTTTACTTTCCAAATCTCATGCATTAGGGTTCGAACTCTCGAACACCTATACGGATTCTCCTGCACAGTGGCAGATATGTAAATACGACGTTTACTTACCATTTCTCATGCATTAGGGTTCGAAGACTAGAACACCAATACGGATTCTCCTGCACAGTGGCAGATATGTAAATACGGCATTTACATTCCATTTCTCATGCATTAGGGTTCGAAGACTCGAACACCTATACGGATTCTCCGGCACAGTGGCAGATATGTAAATACGGCGTTTACTTACCTATTCTCACGCATTACGGTTCGAACACTCGAACACCTATACAGATTCTCCTGCACAGTGGCAGATATGTAAATACGGCGTTTACTTACCATTTCTAACGCATTACGGTTCGAACATTCGAACACCGATACGGATTCTCCTATACAGTGGCAGATATGTAAATACGGCGTTTACTTACCAATTCTCACGCATTACGGTTCGAACACTCGAACACCTATTCGGATTCTCCTGCACAGTGGCGGATATGTAAATACGGCGTTTACTTACCAATTCTCACGCATTAGGGCTCGAACACTCGAACACAGTGGCATATATGTAAATACGGCGTTTACTTACCATTTCTCACGCATTACGGTTCGAACACTCGAACACCTATTCGGATTCTCCTGCACAGTGGCAGATATTTAAATACGGCGTTCACTTACCATTTCTCACGCATTACGGTTCGAAAGTCGAACACCTATACGGATTCTCCGGCACAGTGGCAGATATGTAAATACGTTGTTTACAGACCATTTCTCACGCATTGCGGTTCGAACACTCGAACACCTGTACGGATTCTCCTGTACAGTGGCAGATATGTAAATACGGCGTTTACTTACCATTTCTCACGCATTACGGTTCGAACACTCGAACACCTCTACGGATTCTCCTGCACAGTGGTAGATATGTAAATACGGAGTTTACTTGCCGTTTCTCATGCATTACGGTTCGAACACTTGAACAGTTATACGGATTCTCCTGCACAATGGCAGATATGTAAATACGGCGTTTACTTCCCGTTTCTCACGCATTACGGTTCGAACACTCGAACACCTATACGGATTCTCCTACACAGTGGCAGATATGTAAATACGGCGTTTACTTACCGTATCTCATGCATTAAGGCTCGAACACTCGAACACCTATACGGATTCTCCTGCACAGTGGCAGATATGTAAATATGGCATTTATGGCATTAGGGCTCGAACACTCGAACACAGTGGCAGATATGTAAATACGTTGTTTACTTACCATTTCTCACACATTACGGTTCGAACACTCGAACACCTATACGGATTCTCCTGCACAGTGGCGGATATGTAAATACGGCGTTTACTTACCACTTCTCACGCATTACGGTTCGAACCCTCGAACACCTATACGAATTCTCCAGCACAGTGGCTGATATGTAAATACGGCGTTTACTTACCTATTCTCAGGCATTAGGGTTCGAGCACTCGAAAACCTATACGGATTCTGCTCCACAGTGGCATATATGTAAATACGGCGTTTACTTACCATTTCTCACGCATTACGGTTCGAACACTCGAACACCTATACGGATTCTCCTGCACAGTGGCAGATATGTAAATACGGCGTTTACTTACCATTTCTCATGCATTACGGTTTGAACACTCGAGCACCTATACGGATTCTCCTGCACAATGGCAGATATGTAAATACGGCGTTTACTTACCATTTCCCACGCATTACGGTTCGAACACTCGAACACCTATACGGATTCTCCTGCAAAGTGGCAGATATGTAAATACGGCGTTTACTTTCCAAATCTCATGCATTAGGGTTCGAACTCTCGAACACCTATACGGATTCTCCTGCACAGTGGCAGATATGTAAATACGGCGTTTACTTACCATTTCTCATGCATTAGGGTTCGAAGACTAGAACACCAATACGGATTCTCCTGCACAGTGGCAGATATGTAAATACGGCATTTACATTCCATTTCTCATGCATTGGGGTTCGAAGACTCGAACATCTATACGGATTCTCCGGCACAGTGGCAGATATGTAAATACGGCGTTTACTTACCTATTCTCACGCATTACGGTTCGAACACTCGAACACCTATACAGATTCTTCTGCACAGTGGCAGATATGTAAATACGGCGTTTACTTACCATTTCTCCCGCATTACGGTTCGAACACTCGAACACCGATACGGATTCTCCTATACAGTGGCAGATATGAAAATACGGCGTTTACTTGCCATTTCTCATGCATTACGGTTCGAACACTCGAACACCTATTCGGATTCTCCTTCACAGTGGCGGATATGTAAATACGGCGTTTACTTACCAATTCTCACGCATTAGGGTTCGAACACTCGAACACCAACACGGATTCTCCTGCACAGTGGCAGATATGTAAATACGGTGTTTACTTACCATTTCTCATGCATTACGGTTCGAACACACGAACACCTATACGGATTCTCCAGCCAAGTGGCATATATGTAAATAGGGCGTTTACTTACCATTTATCACGCATTACGGTTCGAACACACGAACACATATACGGATTCTCCAGCACAGTGGCAGATATGTAAATACGGCGTTTACTTACCATTTCTCACGCATTACGGTTCGAAACTCGAACACCTATACGGATTCCCCTGCACAGTGGCAGATATGTAAATACGTTGTTTACAGACCATTTCTCACGCATTACGGTTCGAAATCTCGAACACCTGTACGGATTCTCCTGTACTGTGGCAGATATGTAAATACGGCGTTTACTTACCATTTCTCACGCATTACGGTTCGAACGCTCGAACACCTCTACGGATTCTCCTGCACAGTGGCAGATATGTAAATACGGCGTTTACTTGCCATTTCTCATGCATTACGGTTCGAACACTTGAACACCTATACGGATTCTCCTGCACAGTGACAGTTATGTAAATACGGCGTTTACTTACCGTTTCTCACGCATTACGGTTCGAACACTCGAACACCTATACGGATTCTCCTACACAGTGGCAGATATGTAAATACGGCGTTTACTTGCCGTATCTCATGATTACGGCTCGAACACTCGAACGCCTATACGGATTCTCCTGCACATTGGCAGATATGTAAATATGGCATTTACTTACCATTTCTCACGCATTACGGTTCGAAACTCGAACACCTATACGGATTCTCCTGCACAGTGGCAGATATGTAAATATGGCGTTTACTTACCATTTCTCACGCATTGCGGTTCGAACACTCGAACACCTATACGGATTCACCTGCACAGTGGCAGATATGTAAATACGGCGTTTACTTACCATTTCTCATGCGTTAGGGTTCGAAGACTCGAACACCTATACGGATTCTCCTGCACAGTGGCGGATATGTAAATACGGCGTTTACTTACCTATTCTCACGCATTAGGGTTTGAACACTCGAACACCTATACGGATTCTCCTGCACAGTGGCAGATATGTAAATACGTTGTTTACTTACCATTTCTCACACATTACGGTTCGAACACTCGAACACCTATACGGATTCTCCTGCACAGTGGCAGATATGTAAATACGGCGTTTACTTACCATTTCTCACGCATTACGGTTCGAACACTCGAAAACAATACGGATTCTCCTGCACAGTGGCAGATATGTAAATACGGCATTTACTTACCGTTTCTAATGCATTACGGTTCGAACACTCGAGCACCTATACGGATTCTCCTGCAGAGTGGCAGATATGTAAATACGGCGTTTACTTACCATTTCTCACGCATTAAGGTTCGAAACTCGAACACCTATACGGATTCTCCTGCACAGTGGCAGATATGTAAATACGGCGTTTACTTACCGTTTCTTACGCATTACGGTTCGAACACTCGAACACCTATACGGACTCTCCTGCAAAGTGGCAGATATGTAAATACGGCGTTTACTTACCATTTCTCATGCATTACGGTTCGAAGACTCGAACACCTATACGGGTTCTCCTGCACAGTGCCAGATATGTAAATACGGCGTTTACTTACCTATTGTCACGCATTAGGGTTCGAACACTCGAACACCTATACGGATTCTCCTGCACAATGGCAGATATGTAAATACGGCATTTACTTACCATTTCTCACGCATTACGGTTCGAACACTCACACACCGATACGGATTCTCCGGCACAGTGGCAGATATGTAAATACGGCGTTTACTTACCATTTCTTATGCATTACAGTTCGAGCACTCGAACACCTATACGGATTCTCCGGCATAGTGGCAGATATGTAAATACGGCGTTTATTTACCATTTCTCACGCAGTAGGGTTCGAACACTCGAACACCTATACGGATTCTCCTGCACAGTGGCAGATATGTAAATACGGCGTTTACTTACCACTTCTCACGCATTACGGTTCGAACCCTCGAACACCTATACGAATTCTCCAGCACAGTGGCAGATATGTAAATACGGCGTTTACTTACCTATTCTCAGGCATTAGGGTTCGAGCACTCGAACACCTATACAGATTCTCCTCCACAGTGGCATATATGTAAATACGGCGTTTACTTACCATTTCTCACGCATTACGGTTCGAACACTCGAACACCTATACGGATTCTCCTGCACAGTGGCAGATATGTAAATACGGCGTTTACTTACCATTTCTCATGCATTACAGTTTGAACACTCGAGCACCTATACGGATTCCCCTGCACAATGGCAGATATGTAAATACGGCGTTTACTTACCATTTCCCACGCATTACGGTTCAAACACTCGAACACCTATACGGATTCTCCTGCATAGTGGCAGATATGTAAATACGGCGTTTACTTTCCAAATCTCATGCATTAGGGTTCGAACTCTCGAACACCTATACGGATTCTCCTGCACAGTGGCAGATATGTAAATACGGCGTTTACTTACCATTTCTCATGCATTAGGGTTCGAAGACTAGAACTCCAATACGGATTCTCCCGCACAGTGGCAGATATGTAAATATGGCATTTACATTCCATTTCTCATGCATTAGGCTTCGAAGACTCGAACACCTATACGGATTCTCCGGCACAGTGGCAGATATGTAAATACGGCGTTTACTTACCTATTCTCACGCATTTGGGTTCGAACACTCGAACACCTATACAGATTCTCCTGCACAGTGGCAGATATGTAAATACGGCGTTTACTTACCTATTCTCAGGCATTAGGGTTCGAACACTCGAACACCGATACGGATTCTCCTGCACAGTGACAGATATGTAAATACGGCGTTTACTTACCTATTCTCACGCATTAGGGTTCGAACACTCGAACACCTATTCGGATTCTCCTTCACAGTGGCGGATATGTAAATACGGCGTTTACTTGCCATTTCTCATGCATTAGGGTTCGAACACTCGAACACCAAGACGGATTCTCCAGCACAGTGGCATATATGTAAATACGGCGTTTACTTACCATTTCTCACGCATTACGGTTCGAACACTCGAACACCTATACGGATTCTCCTGCACAGTGGCAGATATGTAAATACGGCGTTTACTTACCATTTCTCACGCATTACGGTTCGAACACTCGAACACCTATGCGGATTCTCCGGCACAGTGGCAGATATGTAAATACGGCGTTTACTTACCATTTCTCACGCATTACGGTTCGAACACTCGAACACCTATACGGATTCTCCTGCACAGTGGCAGATATGTAAATACGGCGTTTACTTTCCGTTTCTCATGCATTACGGTTCGAACACTTGAACACCTATACGGATTCTCCTGCACAGTGGCAGATATGTAAATACGGCGTTTACTTACCGTTTCTCACGCATTACGGTTCGAACACTCGAACACCTATACGGATTCTCCTACACAGTGGCAGATATGTAAATACGGCGTTTACTTACCGTATCTCAGGCATTACGGCTCGAACACTCGAACACCTATACGGATTCTCCTGCACAGTGGCAGATATGTAAATACGGCGTTTACTTACCCTTTCTCACGCATTACGGTTCGAACACTTGAACACCTATACGGATTCTCCTGCATCGTGGCAGATATGTAAATACGGCGTTTACTTACCATTTCTCACGCATTACGGTTCGAACACTCGAACACCTATACGGATTCACCTGCACAGTGGCAGATATGTAAATACGGCGTTTACTTACCATTTCCCACGCATTACGGTTCAAACACTCAAACACCTATACGGATTCACCTGCACAGTAGCAGATATGTAAATACGGCCTTTACTTACCATTTCTCATGCATTAGGGTTCGAAGACTCGAACACCTATACGGATTCTCCTGCACAGTGGCAGATATGTAAATACGGCGTTTACTTACCTACTCTCACGCAATAGGGTTTGAACACTCGAACAACTATACGGATTCTCCTGCATAGTGGCAGATATGTAAATACGGCGTTTACTTACCATTTCTCACGCATTACGGTTCGAACACTCGAACACCTCTACGGATTCTCCTGCACAGTGGCAGATATGTAAATACAGCGTTTACTTACCGTTTCTCAGGCATTACGGTTCGAACACTTGAACACCTATACGGATTCTCCTGCACAGTGGCAGATATGTAAATACGGCGTTTACTTACCATTTCTCACGCATTACGGTTCGAACACTCGAACACCTCTACGGATTCTCCTGCACAGTGGCAAATATGTAAATACGGCGTTTACTTACCGTTTCTCATGCATTACGGTTCGAACACTTGAACACCTATACGGATTCTCCTGCACAGTGGCAGATATGTAAATACGGCGTTTACTTACCATTTCTCATGCATTACGGTTTGAACACTCGAGCACCTATACGGATTCTCCTGCACAATGGCAGATATGTAAATACGGCGTTTACTTACCATTTCCCACGCATTACGGTTCAAACACTCGAACACCTATACAGATTCACCTGCACAGTGGCAGATATGTAAATACGGCGTTTACTTACCATTTCTCATGCATTAGGGTTCGAAGACTCGAACACCTATACGGATTCTCCTGCACAGTGGCAGATATGTAAATACGGCGTTTACTTACCTATTCTCACGCAATAGGGTTTGAACAATCGAACAACTATACGGATTCTCCTGCACAGTGGCAGATATGTAAATACGGCGTTTACTTACCATTTCTCACGCATTACGGTTCGAACACTCGAACACCTATGCGGATTCTCCTGCACAGTGGCAGATATGTAAATACGGCGTTTACTTACCATTTCTCACGCATTACGGTTCGAACCCTCGAACACCTATACGAATTCTTCAGCACAGTGGCAGATATGTAAATACGGCGTTTACTTACCTATTCTCAGGCATTAGGGTTCGAGCACTCGAACACCTATACGGATTCTCCTCCACAGTGGCATATATGTAAATACGGCGTTTACTTACCATTTCTCACGCATTACGGTTCGAACACTCGAACACCTATACGGATTCTCCTGCACAGTGGCAGATATGTAAATACGGCGTTTACTTACCATTTCTCATGCATTACGGTTTGAACACTCGAGCACCTATACGGATTCTCCTGCACAATGGCAAATATGTAAATACGGCGTTTACTTACCATTTCCCACGCATTACGGTTCAAACACTCGAACACCTATACGGATTCTCCTGCATAGTGGCAGATATGTAAATACGGCGTTTACTTTCCAAATCTCATGCATTAGGGTTCGTACTCTCGAACACCTATACGGATTCTCCTGCACAGTGGCAGATATGTAAATACGGCGTTTACTTACCATTTCTCATGCATTAGGGTTCGAAGACTAGAACACCAATACGGATTCTCCTGCACAGTGACAGATATGTAAATACGGCATTTACAATTCATTTCTCATGCATTAGGCTTCGAAGACTCGAACACCTATACGGATTCTTCGGCACAGTGGCAGATATGTAAATACGGCGTTTACTTACCTATTCTCACGCATTAGGGTTCGAACACTCGAACACCTATACAGATTCTCCTGCACAGTGGCAGATATGTAAATACGTCGTTTACTTACCTATTCTCAGGCATTAGGGTTCGAACACTCGAACACCGATACGGATTCTCCTGCACAGTGACAGATATGTAAATACGGCGTTTACTTACCTATTCTCACGCATTAGGGTTCGAACACTCGAACACCTATTCGGATTCTCCTTCACAGTGGCGGACATGTAAATACGGCGTTTACTTGCCATTTCTCATGCATTAGGGTTCGAACACTGGAACACCAATACGGATTCTCCAGCACAGTGGCATATATGTAAATACGGCGTTTACTTACCATGTCTCACGCATTACGGTTCGAACACTCGAACACCTATACGGATTCTCCTGCACAGTGGCAGATATGTAAATACGGCGTTTACTTACCATTTCTCACGCATTACGGTTCGAACACTCGAACACCTATGCGGATTCTCCTGCACAGTGGCAGATATGTAAATACGGCGTTTACTTACCATTTCTCACGCATTACGGTTTGAAACTCGAACACCTATACGGATTCTCCTGCATTACGGTTTGAACACTCGAACACCTCTACGGATTCTCCTGCACAGAGGCAGATATGTAAATACGGCGTTTACTTTCCGTTTCTCATGCATTACGGTTCGAACACTTGAACACCTATACGGATTCTCCTGCACAGTGGCAAATATGTAAATACGGCGTTTACTTACCGTTTCTCACGCATTACGGTTCAAATACTCGAACACCTATACGGATTCTCCTACACAGTGGCAGATATGTAAATACGGCGTTTACTTACCGTATCTCAGGCATTACGGCTCGAACACTCGAACACCTATACAGATTCACCTGCACAGTGGCAGATATGTAAATACGGCGTTTACTTACCATTTCTCATGCATTAGGGTTTGAACACTCGAGCACCTATACGGATTCTCCTGCACAATGGCAGATATGTAAATACGGCGTTTACTTACCATTTCCCACGCATTACGGTTCAAACACTCGAACACCTATACGGATTCTCCTGCATAGTGGCAGATATGTAAATACGGCGTTTACTTTCCAAATCTCATGCATTAGGGTTCGAACTCTCGAAAACCTATACGGATTCTCCTGCACAGTGGCAGATATGTAAATACGGCGTTTACTTACCATTTCTCATGCATTAGGGTTCGAAGACTAGAACACCAATACGGATTCTCCCGCACAGTGGCAGATATGTAAATACGGCATTTACATTCCATTTCTCATGCATTAGGCTTCGAAGACTCGAACACCTATACGGATTCTTCGGCACAGTGGCAGATATGTAAATACGGCGTTTACTTACCTATTCTCAGGCATTAGGGTTCGAACACTCGAACACCTATACAGATTCTCCTGCACAGTGGCAGATATGTAAATACGTCGTTTACTTACCTATTCTCAGGCATTAGGGTTCGAACACTCAAACACCGATACGGATTCTCCTGCACAGTGACAGATATGTAAATACGGCGTTTACTTAGCTATTCTCGCGCATTAGGGTTCGAACACTCGAACACCTATTCGGATTCTCCTTCACAGTGGCGGACATGTAAATACGGCGTTTACTTGCCATTTCTCATGCATTAGGGTTCGAACACTCGAACACCAATACGGATTCTCCAGCACAGTGGCATATATGTAAATACGGCGTTTACTTACCATTTCTCACGCATTACGGTTCGAACACTCGAACACCTATACGGATTCTCCTGCACAGTGGCAGATATGTAAATACGGCGTTTACTTACCATTTCTCACGCATTACGGTTCGAACACTCGAACACCTATGCGGATTCTCCTGCACAGTGGCAGATATGTAAATACGGCGTTTACTTACCATTTCTCACGCATTACGGTTTGAAACTCGAACACCTATACGGATTCTCCTGCATTACGGTTTGAACACTCGAACACCTCTACAGATTCTCCTGCACAGAGGCGGATATGTAAATACGGCGTTTACTTTCCGTTTCTCATGCATTACGGTTCGAATACTTGAACACCTATACGGATTCTCCTGCACAGTGGCAAATATGTAAATACGGCGTTTACTTACCGTTTCTCACGCATTACGGTTCAAATACTCGAACACCTATACGGATTCTCCTACACAGTGGCAGATATGTAAATACGGCGTTTACTTACCGTATCTCAGGCATTACGGCTCGAACACTCGAACACCTATACAGATTCACCTGCACAGTGGCAGATATGTAAATACGGCGTTTACTTACCATTTCTCATGCATTAGGGTTCGAAGACTCGAACACCTATACGGATTCTCCTGCACAGTGGCAGATATGTAAATACGGCGTTTACTTACTATTTCTCACGCATTACGGTTCGAACCCTCGAACACCTATACGGATTCTCCTGCACAATGGCAGATATGTAAATACGGCGTTTACTTACCATTTCCCACGCATTACGGTTCAAACCCTCGAACACCTATACAGATTCACCTGCACAGTGGCAGATATGTAAATACGGCGTTTACTTACCATTTCTCATGCATTGGGGTTCGAAGACTAGAACACCAATACGGATTCTCCCGCACAGTGGCAGATATGTAAATACGGCATTTACATTCCATTTCTCATGCATTAGGCTTCGAAGACTCGAACACCTATACGGATTCTCCGGCACAGTGGCAGATATGTAAATACGGCGTTTACTTACCTATTCTCACACATTAGGGTTCGAACACTTGAACACATATACAGATTCTCCTGCACAGTGGCAGATATGTAAATACGGCGTTTACTTACCTATTCTCAGGCATTAGGGTTCGAACACTCGAACACCGATACGGATTCTCCTGCACAGTGACAGATATGTAAATACGGCGTTTACTTACCTATTCTCACGCATTAGGGTTCGAACACTCGAACACCTATTCGGATTCTCCTTCACAGTGGCGGATATGTAAATACGGCGTTTACTTGCCATTTCTCATGCATTAGGGTTCGAACACTCGAACACCAATACGGATTCTCCAGCACAGTGGCATATATGTAAATACGGCGTTTACTTACCATTTCTCACGCATTACGGTTCGAACACTCGAACACCTATACGGATTCTCCTGCACAGTGGCAGATATGTAAATACGGCGTTTACTTACCATTTCTCACGCATTACGGTTCGAACACTCGAACACCTATGCGGATTCTCCTGCACAGTGGCAGATATGTAAATACGGCGTTTACTTACCATTTCTCACGCATTACGGTTCGAAACTCGAACACCTATACGGATTCTCCTGCATTACGGTTCGAACACTCGAACACCTCAACGGATTCTCCTGCACAGTGGCAGATATGTAAATACGGCGTTTACTTTCCGTTTCTCATGCATTACGGTTCGAACACTTGAACACCTATACGGATTCTCCTGCACAGTGGCAGATATGTAAATACGGCGTGTACTTACCGTTTCTCACGCATTACGGTTCGAACACTCGAACACCTATACGGATTCTCCTACACAGTGGCAGATATGTAAATACGGCGTTTACTTACCGTGTCTCAGGCATTACGGCTCGAACACTCGAACACCTGTACGGATTCTCCCGCACAGTGGCAGATATGTAAATACGGCGTTTACTTACCCTTTCTCACGCATTACGGTTCGAACACTCGAACACCTATACGGATTCTCCTACACAGTGGCAGATATGTAAATACGGCGTTTACTTACCGTATCTCAGGCATTACGGCTCGAACACTCGAACACCTATACGGATTCTCCTGCACAGTGGCAGATATGTAAATACGGCGTTTACTTACCTACTCTCACGCAATAGGGTTTGAACACTCGAACAACTATACGGATTCTCCTGCACAGTGGCAGATATGTAAATACGGCGTTTACTTACCATTTCTCACGCATTACGGTTCGAACACTCGAACACCTCTACGGATTCTCCTGCACAGTGGCAGATATGTAAATACAGCGTTTACTTACCGTTTCTCATGCATTACGGTTCGAACACTTGAACACCTATACGGATTCTCCTGCACAGTGGCAGATATGTAAATACGGCGTTTACTTACCATTTCTCATGCATTACGGTTTGAACACTCGAGCACCTATACGGATTCTCCTGCACAATGGCAGATATGTAAATACGGCGTTTACTTACCATTTCCCATGCATTACGGTTCAAACACTCGAACACCTATACAGATTCACCTGCACAGTGGCAGATATGTAAATACGGCGTTTACTTACCATTTCTCATGCATTAGGGTTCGAAGACTCGA
Source organism: Camellia granthamiana (assembly GCA_036172215.1). Taxonomy (NCBI): domain Eukaryota; kingdom Viridiplantae; phylum Streptophyta; class Magnoliopsida; order Ericales; family Theaceae; genus Camellia; species Camellia granthamiana. The sequence continues at coordinate 383,361 of JAXFYN010000150.1, forward strand.
ACACCTCTACGGATTCTCCGGCACAGTGGCAGATATGTAAATACGGCGTTAACTTACCTATTCTCACGCAATAGGGTTTGAACAATCGAACAACTATACGGATTCTCCTGCACAGTGGCAGATATGTAAATACGGCGTTTACTTACCATTTCTCACGCATTACGGTTCGAACACTCGAACACCTATGCGGATTCTCCTGCACAGTGGCAGATATGTAAATACGGCGTTTACTTACCATTTCTCACGCATTACGGTTCGAACCCTCGAACACCTATACGAATTCTCCAGCACAGTGGCAGATATGTAAATACGGCGTTTTACTTACCTATTCTCAGGCATTAGGGTTCGAGCACTCGAACACCTATACGGATTCTCCTCCACAGTGGCATATATGTAAATACGGCGTTTACGTACCATTTCTCACGTATTACGGTTCGAACACTCGAACACCTATACGGATTCTCCTGCACAGTGGCAGATATGTAAATACGGCGTTTACTTACCATTTCTCATGCATTACGGTTTGAACACTCGAGCACCTATACGGATTCTCCTGCACAATGGCAGATATGTAAATACGGCGTTTACTTACCATTTCCCACGCATTGCGGTTCAAACACTCGAACACCTATACGGATTCTCCTGCATAGTGGCAGATATGTAAATACGGCGTTTACTTTCCAAATCTCATGCATTAGGGTTCGAACTCTCGAACGCCTATACGGATTCTCCTGCACAATGGCAGATATGTAAATACGGCGTTTACTTACCATTTCTCATGCATTAGGGTTCGAAGACTAGAAAACCAATACGGATTCTCCTGCACAGTGGCAGATATGTAAATACGGCATTTACATTCCATTTCTCATGCATTAGGCTTCGAAGACTCGAACACCTATACGGATTCTTCGGCACAGTGGTAGATATGTAAATACGGCGTTTACTTACCTATTCTCACGCATTAGGGTTCGAACACTCGAACACCTATACAGATTCTCCTGCACAGTGGCAGATATGTAAATACGGCGTTTACTTACCTATTCTCAGGCATTAGGGTTCGAACACTCGAACACCGATACGGATTCTCCAGCACAGTGACAGATATGTAAATACGGCGTTTACTTACCTATTCTCCTGCATTAGGGTTCGAACACTCGAACACCTATTCGGATTCTCCTTCACAGTGGCGGATATGTAAATACGGCGTTTACTTACCATTTCTCATGCATTAGGGTTCGAACACTCGAACACCAATACGGATTCTCCAGCACAGTGGCATATATGTAAATACGGCGTTTACTTACCATTTCTCACGCATTACGGTTCGAACACTTGAACACCTATACGGATTCTCCTGCACAGTGGCAGATATGTAAATACGGCGTTTACTTACCATTTCTCACGTATTACGGTTCGAACACTCGAACACCTATACGGATTCACCTGCACAGTGGCAGATATGTAAATACGGCGTTTACTTACCATTTCCCACGCATTACGGTTCAAACACTCGAACACCTATACGGATTCACCTGCACAGTAGCAGATATGTAAATACGGCGTTTACTTACCATTTCTCATGCATTAGGGTTCGAAGACTCGAACACCTATACGGATTCTCCTGCACAGTGGCAGATATGTAAATACGGCGTTTACTTACCTACTCTCACGCAATAGGGTTTGAACACTCGAACAACTATACGGATTCTCCTGCACAGTGGCAGATATGTAAATACGGCGTTTACTTACCATTTCTCACGCATTACGGTTCGAACACTCGAACACCTCTACAGATTCTCCTGCACAGTGGCAGATATGTAAATACGGCATTTACTTACCGTTTCTAATGCATTACGGTTCGAACACTTGAACACCTATACGGATTCTCCTGCACAGTGGCAGATATGTAAATACGGCGTTTACTTACCATTTCTCATGCATTACGGTTTGAACACTCGAGCACCTATACGGATTCTCCTGCACAATGGCAGATATGTAAATACGGCGTTTAGTTACCATTTCTCACGCATTACGGTTCGAACACTCGAACACCTCTACGGATTCTCCTGCACAGTGGCAGATATGTAAATACGGCGTTTACTTACCATTTCTCACGCATTACGGTTCGAACACTCGAACACCTCTACGGATTCTCCTACACAGTGGCAGATATGTAAATACGGCGTTTACTTACCGTTTCTCATGCATTACGGTTCGAACACTTGAACACCTATACGGATTCTCCTGCACAGTGGCAGATATGTAAATACGGCGTTTACTTACCATTTCTCATGCATTACGGTTTGAACACTCGAGCACCTATACGGATTCTCCTGCACAATGGCAGATATGTAAATACGGCGTTTACTTACCATTTCCCACGCATTTCGGTTCAAACACTCGAACACCTATATAGATTCACCTGCACAGTGGCAGATATGTAAATACGGCGTTTACTTACCATTTCTCATGCATTAGGGTTCGAAGACTCGAACACCTATACGGATTCACCTGCACAGTGGCAGATATGTAAATACGGCGTTTACTTACCTATTCTCACGCAATAGGGTTTGAACAATCGAACAACTATACGGATTCTCCTGCACAGTGGCAGATATGTAAATACGGCGTTTACTTACCATTTCTCACGCATTACGGTTCGAACACTCGAACACCTATGCGGATTCTCCTGCACAGTGGCAGATATGTAAATACGGCGTTTACTTACCATTTCTTATGCATTACGGTTCGAACGCTCGAACACCTATACGGATTCTCCTGGACAATGGCAGATATGTAAATACGGAGTTTACTTACCATTTCCCACGCATTACGGTTCAAACACTCGAACACCTATACAGATTCACCTGAACAGTGGCAGATATGTAAATACGGCGTTTACTTACCATTTCTCATGCATTACGGTTTGAACACTCGAGCACCTATACGGATTCTCCTGCACAATGGCAGATATGTAAATACGGCGTTTACGTACCATTTCCCACGCATTACGGTTCAAACACTCGAACACCTATACAGATTCACCTGCACAGTGGCAGATATGAAAATACGGCGTTTACTTACCATTTCTCATGCATTGGGGTTCGAAGACTCGAACACCTATACGGATTCTCCTGCACAGTGGCAGATATGTAAATACGGCGTTTACTTACCTATTCTCACGCAATAGGGTTTGAACACTCGAACAACTATACGGATTCTCCTGCACAGTGGCAGATATGTAAATACGGCGTTTACTTACCATTTCTCACGCATTACGGTTCGAACACTCGAACACCTAAGCGGATTCTCCTGCACAGTGGCAGATATGTAAATACGGCGTTTACTTACCATTTCTCATGCATTACGGTTCGAACACTCGAACACCTATACGGATTCTCCAGCACAGTGGCATATATGTAAATACGGCGTTTACTTACCATTTCTCACGCATTACGGTTCGAACACTCGAACACCTATACGGATTCTCCTGCACAGTGGCAGATATGTAAATACGGCTTTTACTTACCATTTCTCACGCATTACGGTTCGAAACTCGAACACCTATACGGATTCTCCTGCACAGTGGCAGATATGTAAATACGTTGTTTACAGACCATTTCTCACGCATTACGGTTCGAACACTCGAACACCTGTACGGATTCTCCTGTACAGTGGCAGATATGTAAACACGGCATTTACTTACCATTTCTCACGCATTACGGTTCGAACACTCGAACACCTCTTCGGATTCTCCTGCACAGTGGCAGATATGTAAATACGGCGTTTACTTACCGTTTCTCATGCATTACGGTTCGAACACTTGAACACCTATACGGATTCTCCTGCACAGTGGCAGATATGTAAATACGGCGTTTACTTACCGTTTCTCACGCATTACGGTTCGAACACTCGAACACCTATACGGATTCTCCTACACAGTGGCAGATATGTAAATACGGCGTTTACTTACCGTATCTCATGCATTACGGCTCGGACACTCGAACACCTATACGGATTCTCCTGCACAGTGGCAGATATGTAAATACGGCATTTACTTACCATTTCTCAAGCATTACGGTTCGAAACTCGAACACCTATACGGATTCTCCTGCATAGTGGCAGATATGTAAATACGGCGTTTACTTACCATTTCTCACGCATTGCGGCTTGAACACTCGAACACCTATACGGATTCACCTGCACAGCGGCAGATATGTAAATACGGCGTTTACTTACCATTTCTCATGCGTTAGGGTTCGAAGACTCGAACACCTATACGGATTTTCCTACACAGTGGCAGATATATAAATACGGCGTTTACTTACCTATTCTCACGCATTAGGGTTTGAACACTCGAACACCTATACGGATTCTCCTGCACAGTGGCAGATATGTAAATACGTTGTTTACTTACCATTTCTCACACATTACGGTTCGAACACTCGAACACCTATACGGATTCTCCTGCACAATGGCAGATATGTAAATACGGCGTTTACTTACCATTTCTCACGCATTACGGTTCGAACACTCGAAAACAATACGGATTCTCCTGCACAGTGGCAGATATGTAAATACGGCGTTTACTTACCTACTCTCACGCAATAGGGTTTGAACACTCGAACAACTATACGGATTCTCCTGCACAGTGGCAGATATGTAAATACGGCGTTTACTTACCATTTCTCACGCATTACAGTTCGAACACTCGAACACCTCTACGGATTCTCCTGCACAGTGGCAGATATGTAAATACGGCGTTTACTTACCGTTTCTCATGCATTACGGTTCGAACACTTGAACACCTATACGGATTCTCCTGCACAGTGGCAGATATGTAAATACGGCGTTTACTTACCCTTTCTCATGCATTACGGTTTGAACACTCGAGCACCTATACGGATTCTCCTGCACAATGGCAGATATGTAAATACGGCGTTTACTTACCATTTCTCACGCATTACGGTTCGAACACTCGAACACCTCTACGGATTCTCCTGCACAGTGGCAGATATGTAAATACGGCGTTTACTTACCATTTCTCACGCATTACGGTTTGAACACTCGAACACCTCTACGGATTCTCCTGCACAGTGGCAGATATGTAAATACGGCGTTTACTTACCGTTTCTCATGCATTACGGTTCGAACACTTGAACACCTATACGGATTCTCCTGCACAGTGGCAGATATGTAAATACGGCGTTTACTTTCCATTTCTCATGCATTACGGTTTGAACACTCGAGCACCTATACGGATTCTCCTGCACAATGGCAGATATGTAAATACGGCGTTTACTTACCATTTCCCACGCATTACGGTTCAAACACTCGAACACCTATACAGATTCACCTGCACAGTGGCAGATATGTAAATACGGCGTTTACTTACCATTTCTCATGCATTAGGGTTCGAAGACTCGAACACCTATACGGATTCTCCTGCACAGTGGCAGATATGTAAATACGGCGTTAACTTACCTATTCTCACGCAATAGGGTTTGAACAATCGAACAACTATACGGATTCTCCTGCACAGTGGCAGATATGTAAATACGGCGTTTACTTACCATTTCTCACGCATTACGGTTCGAACACTCGAACACCTATGCGGATTCTCCTGCACAGTGGCAGATATGTAAATACGGCGTTTACTTACCATTTCTCATGCATTACGGTTCGAGCACTCGAACACCTATACGGATTCTCCTGCACAATGGCAGATATGTAAATACGGCGTTTACTTACCATTTCCCACGCATTACGGTTCAAACACTCGAACACCTCTACAGATTCACCTGAACAGTGGCAGATATGTAAATACGGCGTTTACTTACCATTTCTCATGCATTACGGTTTGAACACTCGAGCACCTATACGGATTCTCCTGCACAATGGCAGATATGTAAATACGGCGTTTACTTACCATTTCCCACGCATTACGGTTCAAACACTCGAACACCTATACAGATTCACCTGCACAGTGGCAGATATGTAAATACGGCGTTTACTTACCATTTCTCATGCATTAGGGTTCGAAGACTCGAACACCTATACGGATTCTCCTGCACAGTGGCAGATATGTAAATACGGCGTTTACTTACCTATTCTCACGCAATAGGGTTTGAGCACTCGAACAACTATACGGATTCTCCTGCACAGTGGCAGATATGTAAATACGGCGTTTACTTACCATTTCTCACGCCTTACGGTTCGAACACTCGAACACCTATGCCGATTCTCCTGCACAGTGGCGGATATGTAAATACGGCGTTTACTTACCATTTCTCATGCATTACGGTTCGAACACTCGAACACCTATATGGATTCTCCTGCACAGTGGCAGATATGTTAATACGGCGTTTACTTACCTATTCTCAGGCATTAGGGTTCGAAGACTCGAACACATATACGGATTCTCCTGCACAGTGACAGATATTAAAATACAGCGTTTACTTACCTGTTCTCATGCATTAGGGTTCGAACACTCGAACACCAACACGGATTCTCCTGCACAGTGGCAGATATGTAAATACGGCGTTTACTTACCATTTCTCATGCATTACGGTTCGAACACACGAACACCTATACGGATTCTCCAGCACAGTGGCATATATGTAAATACGGCGTTTACTTACCATTTCTCACGCATTACGGTTCGAACAATCGAACACCTATACGGATTCTCCTGCACAGTGGCAGATATGGAAATACGGCTTTTACTTACCATTTCTCACGCATTACGGTTCGAAACTCGAACACCTATACGGATTCTCCTGCACAGTGGCAGATATGTAAATTCGTTGTTTACAGACCATTTCTCACGCATTACGGTTCGAACACTCGAACACCTGTACGGATTCTCCTGTATAGTGGCAGATATGTAAATACGGCGTTTACTTACCATTTCTCACGCATTAGGGTTCGAACACTCGAACACCTCTACGGATTCTCCTGCACAGTGGCAGATATGTAAATACGGCGTTTACTTACCGTTTCTCATGCATTACGGTTCGAACACTTGAACACCTATACGGATTCTCCTGCACAGTGGCAGATATGTAAATACGGCGTTTACTTACCGTTTCTCACGCATTACGGTTCGAACACTCGAACACCTATACGGATTCTCCTACACAGTGGCAGATATGTAAATACGGCGTTTACTTACCGTATCTCATGCATTACGGTTCGAAGACTCTAACACCTATACGGGTTCTCCTGCACAGTGGCAGATATGTAATTACGGCGTTTACTTACCATTTCTCATGCATTACGGTTCGAACACTCGAACACCTATACGGATTCTCCTGCACAGTGGCAGATATGTAAATACGGCATTTACTTACCATTTCTCACGCATTACGGTTCGAAACTCGAACACCTATAAGGATTCTCCTGCACAGTGGCAGATATGTAAATACGGCGTTTACTTACCATTTCTCACGCATCGCGGGTTGAACACTCGAACACCTATACGGATTCACCGGCACAGTGGCAGATATGTAAATACGGCGTTTACTTACCATTTCTCATGCGTTAGGGTTCGAAGACTCGAACACCTATACGGATTCTCCTACACAGTGGTAGATATATAAATACGGCGTTTACTTACCTATTCTCACGCATTAGGGTTTGAACACTCGAACACCTATACGGATTCTCCTGCACAGTGGCAGATACGTAAATACGTTGTTTACTTACCATTTCTCACACATTACGGTTCGAACACTCGAACACCTATACGGATTCTCCTGCACAGTGGCAGATATGTAAATACGGCGTTTACTTACCATTTCTCTCGCATTACGGTTCGAACACTCGAAAACAATACGGATTCTCCTGCACAGTGGCAGATATGTAAATACGGCGTTTACTTACCGTTTCTCATGCATTACGGTTCGAACACTCGAACACCTATACGGATTCTCCTGCAGAGTGGCAGATATGTAAATACGGAGTTTACTTACCATTTCTCACGCATTAAGGTTCGAAACTCGAACACCTATACGGATTCTCCTGCACAGTGGCAGATATGTAAATACGGCGTTTACTTACCGTTTCTTACGCATTACGGTTCGAACACTCGAACACCTATACGGATTCTCCTGCAAAGTGGCCGATATGTAAATACGGCGTTTACTTACCATTTCTCATGCATTACGGTTCGAAGACTCGAACACCTATACGGGTTCTCCTGCACAGTGGCAGATATTTAAATACGGCGTTTACTTACCTATTCTCACGCATTAGGGTTCGAACACTCGAACACCGACACGGATTCTCCTGCACAGTGGCAGATATGTAAATACGGCGTTTACTTACCATTTCTCATGCATTACGGTTCGAACACACGAACACCTATACGGATTCTCCAGCACAGTGGCAGATATGTAAATACCTTGTTTACAGACCATTTCTCACGCATTACGGTTCGAACACTCGAACACTGTACAAATTCTCCTGTACAGTGGCAGATATGTAAATACGGCGTTTACTTACCATTTCTCACGCATTACGGTTCGAACACTCGAACACCTCTACGGATTCTCCTGCACAGTGGCCGATATGTAAATACGGCGTTTACTTACCGTTTCTCATGCATTACGGTTCGAACACTTGAACACCTATACGGATTCTCGTGCACAGTGGCAGATATGTAAATACGGCGTTTACTTACCGTTTCTCACGCATTACGGTTCGAACACTCGAACACCTACACGGATTCTCCTACACAGTGGCAGATATGTAAATACGGCGTTTACTTACCGTATCTCATGCATTACGGCTCGAACACTCGAACACCTATACGGATTCTCCTGCACAGTGGCAGATATGTAAATACCGCATTTACTTACCATTTCTCACGCATTACGGTTCGAAACTCGAACACCTATACGGATTCTCCTGCACAGTGGCAGATATGTAAATACGGCGTTTACTTACCATTTCTCACGCATTGCGGTTTGAACACTCGAACACCTATACGGATTCACCTGCACAGTGGCAGATATGTAAATACGGCGTTTACTTACCATTTCTCATGCGTTAGGGTTCGAAGACTCGAACACCTATACGGATTCTCCTGCACAGTGGCAGATATGTAAATACGGCGTTTACTTACCTATTCTCACGCATTACGGTTTGACCACTCGAACACCTATACGGATTCTCCTGCACAGTGGCAGATATGTAAATACGTTGTTTACTTACCATTTCTCACACATTACGGTTCGAACACTCGAACACCTATACGGATTCTCCTGCACAGTGGCAGATATGTAAATACGGCGTTTACTTACCATTTCTCAGGCATTACGGTTCGAACACTCGAAAACAAGACGGATTCTCCTGCACAGTGGCAGATATGTAAATACGGCGTTTACTTACCGTTTCTCATGCATTACGGTTCGAACACTCGAACACCTATACGGATTCTCCTGCAGAGTGGCAGATATGTAAATACAGCGTTTACTTACCATTTCTCACGCATTAAGGTTCGAAACTCGAACACCTATACGGATTCTCCTGCAGAGTGGCAGATATGTAAATACGGAGTTTACTTACCATTTCTCACGCATTAAGGTTCGAAACTCGAACACCTATACGGATTCTCCTGCAAAGTGGCAGATATGTAAATACGGCGTTTACTTACCATTTCTCACGCATTACGGTTCGAACACTCACACACCGATACGGATTCTCCTGCACAGTGGCAGATATGTAAATACGGCGTTTACTTACCATTTCTTAGGCATTACAGTTCGATCACTCGAACACCTATACGGATTCTCCGGCACAGTGGCAGATATGTAAATACGGCGTTTACTTACCATTTCTCACGCATTACGGTTCGAACACTCGAACACCTATACGGATTCTCCTGCACAGTGGCAGATATGTAAATACGGCGTTTACTTACCACTTCTCACGCATTACGGTTCGAACCCTCGAACACCTATACGAATTCTCCAGCACAGTGGCAGATATGTAAATACGGCGTTTACTTACCTATTCTCAGGCATTAGGGTTCGAGCACTCGAACACCTATACGGATTCTCCTCCACAGTGGCATATATGTAAATACGGCGTTTACTTACCATTTCTCACGCATTACGGTTCGAACACTCGAACACCTATACGGATTCTCCTGCACAGTGGCAGATATGTAAATACGGCGTTTACTTACCATTTCTCATGCATTACGGTTCGAACACTTGAACACCTATACGGATTCTCCTGCACAGTGGCAGATATGTAAATACGGTGTTTACTTACCTATTCTCAGGCATTAGGGTTCGAAGACTCGAACACCTATACGGATTCTCCTGCAGAGTGGCAGATATGTAAATACGGAGTTTACTTACCATTTCTCACGCATTAAGGTTCGAAACTCGAACACCTATACGGATTCTCCTGCACAGTGGCAGATATGTAAATACGGCGTTTACTTACCGTTTCTTACGCATTACGGTTCGAACACTCGAACACCTATACGGATTCTCCTGCACAGTGGCAGATATGTAAATACGGTGTTTACTTACCTATTCTCAGGCATTAGGGTTCGAAGACTCGAACACCTATACGGATTCTCCTGCAGAGTGGCAGATATGTAAATACGGAGTTTACTTACCATTTCTCACGCATTAAGGTTCGAAACTCGAACACCTATACGGATTCTCCTGCACAGTGGCAGATATGTAAATACGGCGTTTACTTACCGTTTCTTACGCATTACGGTTCGAACACTCGAACACCTATACGGATTCTGCTGCAAAGTGGCAGATATGTAAATACGGCGTTTACTTACCATTTCTCATGCATTACGGTTCGAAGACTCGAACACCTATACGGGTTCTCCTGCACAGCGGCAGATATGTAAATACGGCGTTTACTTACCTATTCTCACGCATTAGGGTTCGAACACTCGAACACCAACACGGATTCTCCTGCACAGTGGCAGATATGTAAAGACGGCGTTTACTTACCATTTCTCATGCATTACGGTTCGAACACACGAACACCTATACGGATTCTCCAGCACAGTGGCATATATGTACATACGGCGTTTACTTACCATTTCTCACGCATTACGGTTCGAACACTCGAACACCTATACGGATTCTCCTGCACAGTGGCAGATATGTAAATACGGCGTTTACTTACCATTTCTCACGCATTACGGTTCGAAACTCGAACACCTATACGGATTCTCCTGCACAGTGGCAGATATGTGAATACCTTGTTTACAGACCATTTCTCACGCATTACGGTTCGAACACTCGAACACCTGTACAAATTCTCCTGTACAGTGGCAGATATGTAAATACGGCGTTTACTTACCATTTCTCACGCATTACGGTTCGAACACTCGAACACCTCTACGGATTCTCCTGCACAGTGGCAGATATGTAAATACGGCGTTTACTTACCGTTTCTCATGCATTACGGTTCGAACACTGGAACACCTATACGGATTCTCGTGCACAGTGGCAGATATGTAAATACGGCGTTTACTTACCGTTTCTCACGCATTACGGTTCGAACACTCGAACACCTACACGGATTCTCCTACACAGTGGCAGATATGTAAATACGGCGTTTACTTACCGTATCTCATGCATTACGGCTCGAACACTCGAACACCTATACGGATTCTCCTGCACAGTGGCAGATATGTAAATACGGCATTTACTTACCATTTCTCACGCATTACGGTTCGAAACTCGAACACCTATACGGATTCTCCTGCACAGTGGCAGATATGTAAATACGGCGTTTACTTACCATTTCTCACGCATTGCGGTTTGAACACTCGAACACCTATACGGATTCACCTGCACAGTGGCAGATATGTAAATACGGCGTTTACTTACCGTATCTCATGCATTACGGCTCGAACACTCGAACACCTATACGGATTCTCCTGCACAGTGGCAGATATGTAAATACGGCGTTTACTTACCATTTCTCACACATTACGGTTCGAAACTCGAACACCTATACGGATTCTCCTGCACAGTGGCAGATATGTAAATACGGGGTTTACTTACCTACTCTCACGCATTAGGGTTTGGACACTCGAACAACTATACGGATTCTCCTGCACAGGGGCAGATATGTAAATACGGCGTTTACTTACCATTTCTCAGGCATTACGGTTCGAACACTCGAAAACAAGACAGATTCTCCTGCACAGTGGCAGATATGTAAATACGGCGTTTACTTACCGTTTCTCATGCATTACGGTTCGAACACTCGAACACCTATACGGATTCTCCTGCAGAGTGGCAGATATGTAAATACGGCGTTTACTTACCATTTCTCACGCATTAAGGTTCGAAACTCGAACACCTATACGGATTCTCCTGCACAGTGGCAGATATGTAAATACGGCGTTTACTTACCGTTTCTTACGCATTATGGTTCGAACACTCGAACACCTATACGGATTCTCCTGCAAAGTGGCAGATATGTAAATACGGCGTTTACTTACCATTTCTCATGCATTACGGTTCGAAGACTCGAACACCTATACGGATTTTCCTACACAGTGGCAGATATATAAATACGGCGTTTACTTACCTATTCTCACGCATTAGGGTTTGAACACTCGAACACCTATACGGATTCTCCTGCACAGTGGCAGATATGTAAATACGTTGTTTACTTACCATTTCTCACACATTACGGTTCGAACACTCGAACACCTATACGGATTCTCCTGCACAATGGCAGATATGTAAATACGGCGTTTACTTACCATTTCTCACGCATTACGGTTCGAACACTCGAAAACAATACGGATTCTCCTGCACAGTGGCAGATATGTAAATACGGCGTTTACTTACCTACTCTCACGCAATAGGGTTTGAACACTCGAACAACTATACGGATTCTCCTGCACAGTGGCAGATATGTAAATACGGCGTTTACTTACCATTTCTCACGCATTACGGTTCGAACACTCGAACACCTCTACGGATTCTCCTGCACAGTGGCAGATATGTAAATACGGCGTTTACTTACCGTTTCTCATGCATTACGGTTCGAACACTTGAACACCTATACGGATTCTCCTGCACAGTGGCAGATATGTAAATACGGCGTTTACTTACCTATTCTCACGCATTAGGGTTCGAACACTCGAACACCTATACGGATTCTCCTGCAAAGTGGCAGATATGTAAATACGGCGTTTACTTACCATTTCTCACGCATTACGGTTCGAACACTCACACACCGATACGGATTCTCCTGCACAGTGGCAGATATGTAAATACGGTGTTTACTTACCATTTCTTATGCATTACAGTTCGATCACTCGAACACCTATACGGATTCTCCGGCACAGTGGCAGATATGTAAATACGGCGTTTACTTACCATTTCTCACGCATTACGGTTCGAACACTCGAACACCTATACGGATTCTCCTGCACAGTGGCAGATATGTAAATACGGCGTTTACTTACCACTTCTCACGCATTACGGTTCGAACCCTCGAACACCTATACGAATTCTCCAGCACAGTGGCAGATATGTAAATACGGCGTTTACTTACCTATTCTCAGGCATTACGGTTCGAGCACTCGAACACCTATACGGATTCTCCTCCACAGTGGCATATATGTAAATACGGCGTTTACTTACCATTTCTCACGCATTACGGTTCGAACACTCGAACACCTATACGGATTCTCCTGCACCGTGGCAGATATGTAAATACGGCGTTTACTTACCATTTCTTATGCATTACGGTTCGAACACTTGAACACCTATACGGATTCTCCTGCACAGTGGCAGATATGTAAATACGGTGTTTACTTACCTATTCTCAGGCATTAGGGTTCGAAGACTCGAACACCTATACGGATTCTCCTGCAGAGTGGCAGATATGTAAATACGGAGTTTACTTACCATTTCTCACGCATTAAGGTTCGAAACTCGAACACCTATACGGATTCTCCTGCACAGTGGCAGATATGTAAATACGGCGTTTACTTACCGTTTCTTACGCATTACGGTTCGAACACTCGAACACCTATACGGATTCTCCTGGAAAGTGGCAGATATGTAAATACGGCGTTTACTTACCATTTCCCATGCATTACGGTTCGAAGACTCGAACACCTATACGGGTTCTCCTGCACAGTGGCAGATATGTAAATACGGCGTTTACTTACCTATTCTCACGCATTAGGGTTCGAACACTCGAACACCAACACAGATTCTCCTGCACAGTGGCAGATATGTAAATACGGCGTTTACTTACCATTTCTCATGCATTACGGTTCGAACACACGAACACCTATACGGATTCTCCAGCACAGTGGCATATATGTACATACGGCGTTTACTTACCATTTCTCACGCATTACGGTTCGAAACTCGAACACCTATACGGATTCTCCTGCACAGTGGCAGATATGTAAATACGGCGTTTACTTACCATTTCTCACGCATTACGGTTCGAAACTCGAACACCTATACGGATTCTCCTGCACAGTGGCAGATATGTAAATACCTTGTTTACAGACCATTTCTCACGCATTACGGTTCGAACACTCGAACACCTGTACAAATTCTCCTGTACAGTGGCAGATATGTAAATACGGCGTTTACTTACCATTTCTCACGCATTACTGTTCGAACACTCGAACACCTCTACGGATTCTCCTGCACAGTGGCAGATATGTAAATACGGCGTTTACTTACCGTTTCTCATGCATTACGGTTCGAACACTTGAACACCTATACGTATTCTCGTGCACAGTGGCAGATATGTAAATACGGCGTTTACTTACCGTTTCTCACGCATTACGGTTCGAACACTCGAACACCTACACGGATTCTCCTACACAGTGGCAGATATGTAAATACGGCGTTTACTTACCGTATCTCATGCATTACGGCTCGAACACTCGAACACCTATACGGATTCTCCTGCACAGTGGCAGATATGTAAATACGGCATTTACTTACCATTTCTCACGCATTACGGTTCGAAACTCGAACACCTATATAGATTCTCCTGCACAGTGGCAGATATGTAAATACGGCGTTTACTTACCATTTCTCACGCATTGCGGTTTGAACACTCGAACACCTATACGGATTCACCTGCACAGTGGCAGATATGTAAATACGGCGTTTACTTACCATTTCTCATGCGTTAGGGTTCGAAGACTCGAACACCTATACGGATTCTCCTGCACAGTGGCAGATATGTAAATACGGCGTTTACTTACCTATTCTCACGCATTACGGTTTGAACACTCGAACACCTATACGGATTCTCCTGCACAGTGGCAAATATGTAAATACGTTGTTTACTTACCATTTCTCACACATTACGGTTCGAACACTCGAACACCTATACGGATTCTCCTGCACAGTGGCAGATATGTAAATACGGCGTTTACTTACCATTTCTCAGGCATTACGGTTCGAACACTCGAAAACAATACGGATTCTCCTGCACAGTGGCAGATATGTAAATACGGCGTTTACTTACCGTTTCTCATGCATTACGGTTCGAACACTCGAACACCTATACGGATTCTCCTGCAGAGTGGCAGATATGTAAATACGGCGTTTACTTACCATTTCTCACGCATTAAGGTTCGAAACTCGAACACCTATACGGATTCTCCTGCACAGTGGCAGATATGTAAATACGGCGTTTACTTACCGTTTCTTACGCATTACGGTTCGAACACTCGAACACCTATACGGATTCTCCTGCAAAGTAGCAGATATGTAAATACGGCGTTTACTTACCATTTCTCATGCATTACGGTTCGAAGACTCGAACACCTATACGGGTTCTCCTGCACAGTGGCAGATATGTAAATACGGCGTTTACTTACCTATTCTCACGCATTAGGGTTCGAACACTCGAACACCTATACGGATTCTCCTGCAAAGTGGCAGATATGTAAATACGGCGTTTACTTACCATTTCTCACGCATTACGGTTCGAACACTCACACACCGATACGGATTCTCCTGCACAGTGGCAGATATGTAAATACGGCGTTTACTTACCATTTCTTATGCATTACAGTTCGATCACTCGAACACCTATACGGATTCTCCGGCACAGTGGCAGATATGTAAATACGGCGTTTACATACCATTTCTCACGCATTACGGTTCAAACACTCGAACACCTATACGGATTCTCCTGCACAGTGGCAGATATGTAAATACGGCGTTTACTTACCACTTCTCACGCATTACGGTTCGAACCCTCGAACACCTATACGAATTCTCCAGCACAGTGGCAGATATGTAAATACGGCGTTTACTTACCTATTCACAGGCATTAGGGTTCGAGCACTCGAACACCTATACGGATTCTCCTCCACAGTGGCATATATGTAAATACGGCGTTTACTTACCATTTCTCACGCATTACGGTTCGAACACTCGAACACCTATACGGATTCTCCTGCACAGTGGCAGATATGTAAATACGGCGTTTACTTACCATTTCTCATGCATTACGGTTCGAACACTTGAACACCTATACGGATTCTCCTGCACAGTGGCAGATATGTAAATACGGTGTTTACTTACCTATTCTCAGGCATTAGGGTTCGAAGACTCGAACACCAATACGGATTCTCCTGCACAGTGGCAGATATGTAAATACGGCGTTTACTTACCATTTCTCACGCATTACGGTTCGAAACTCGAACACCTATACGGATTCTCCTACACAGTGGCAGATATGTAAATACGGCGTTTACTTACCATTTCTCACGCATTGCGGTTCGAACACTCGAACACCTATACAGATTCACCTGCACAGTGGCAGATATGTAAATACGGCGTTTACTTACCATTTCTCATGCATTTGGGTTCGAAGACTCGAACACCTATACGGATTCTCCTGCACAGTGGCAGATATGTAAATACGGCGTTTACTTACCTATTCTCACGCAATAGGGTTTGAACACTCGAACAACTATACGGATTCTCCAGCACAGTGGCAGATATGTAAATACGGCGTTTACTTACCATTTCTCACGCATTACGGTTCGAACACTCGAACACCTATGCGGATTCTCCTGCACAGTGGCAGATATGTAAATACAGCGTTTACTTACCATTTCTCATGCATTACGGTTCGAACACTCGAACACCTATACGGATTCTCCTGCACAGCGGCAGATATGTAAATACGGCGTTTACTTACCTATTCTTAGGCATTAGGGTTCGAAGACTCGAACACCTATACGGATTCTCCAGCACAGTGATAGATATGTAAATACGGCGTTTACTTACCTATTCTCACGCATTAGGGTTCGAACACTCGAACACCTATACGGATTCTCCTGCACAGTGGCAGATATGTAAATACGGCGTTTACTTACCATTTCTCATGCATTAGGGTTCGAAGACTCGAACACCTATACGGATTCTCCTGCACAGTGGCAGATATGTAAATACGGCGTTTATTTACCTACTCTCACGCATTAGGGTTTGAACACTCGAACAACTATACGGATTCTCCTGCACAGTGGCAGATATGTAAATACGGCGTTTACTTACCATTTCTCACGCATTATGGTTCAAACACTCGAACACCTATGCGGATTCTCCTGCACAGTGGCAGATATGTAAATACGGCGTTTACTTACCATTTCTCATGCATTACGGTTCGAACACTAGAACACCTATACGGATTCTCCTCACAGTGGAAGATATGTAAATACGGCGTTTACTTACCTATTCTCAGGCATTAGGGTTCGAAGACTCGAACACCTATACGGATTCTCCTGCACAGTGACAGATATGTAAATACGGCGTTTACTTACCTATTCTCACGCATTAGGGTTCGAACACTCGAACACCTATACGGATTCTACTGCACAGTGGCAGATATGTAAATACGGCGTTTACTTATCGTTTCTCACGCATTACGGTTCGAACACTCGAACACCTATACGGATTCTCCTACACAGTGGCAGATATGTAAATACGGCGTTTACTTACCATTTCTCATGCATTACGGGTCGAACACTCGAACACCTATACGGATTCTCCTGCACAGTGGCAGATATGTAAATACGGCGTTTACTCACCGTATCTCATGCATTACGGCTCGAACACTCGAACACCTATACGGATTCTCCTGCACAGTGGCAGATATGTAAATACGGCGTTTAGTTAGCCTTTCTCACGTATTACGGTTCGAACACTCGAACACCAATGCGGATTCTCCTGCACAGTGGCAGATATGTAAATACGGCGTTTACTTACCATTTCTCAGGCATTACGGTTTGAACACTCGAACACCTATACGGATTCTCCTGCACAGTGGCAGATATGTAAATACGTTGTTTACTTACCATTTCTCACGCATTACGGTTCGAACACTCGAACACCTATACGGATTCTCCTGCACAGTGGCAGATATGTAAATACGGCGTTTACTTACCATTTCTCATGCATTACGGTTCGAAGACTCGAACACCTATACGGATTCTCCTGCACAGTGGCAGATATGTAAATACGGCGTTTACTTAACTATTCTCATGCATTACGGTTCGAACACTCGAACACCTATACGGATTCTCCTGCACAGTGGCAGATATGTAAATACGGCGTTTAGTTACCCTTTCTCACGTATTACGGTTCGAACCCTCGAACACCAATGCGGATTCTCCTGCACAGTGGCAGATATGTAAATACGGTGTTTACTTACCATTTCTCATGCATTACGGTTTGAACACTCGAACACCTATACGGATTCTCCTGCACAGTGGCAGATATGTAAATACGTTGTTTACTTACCATTTCTCACGCATTACGGTTCGAACACTCGAACACCTATACGGATTCTCCTGCACAGTGGCAGATATGTAAATACGGCGTTTACTTACCGTATCTCATGCATTACGGCTCGAACACTCGAACACCTATACGGATTCTCCTGCACAGTGGCAGATATGTAAATACGGCGTTTAGTTACCCTTTCTCACGTATTACGGTTCGAACACTCGAACACCAATGCGGATTCTCCTACACAGTGGCAGATATGTAAATACGGCGTTTACTTACCATTTCTCATGCATGACGGTTTGAACACTCGAACACCTATTCGGATTCTCCTGCACAGTGGCAGATATGTAAATACGGCGTTTACTTACCATTTCTCACACATTACGGTTCGAAACTCGAACACCTATACGGATTCTTCTGCACAGTGGCAGATATGTAAATACGGCGTTTATTTACCATTTCTCACGCATTGCGGTTCGAACACTCGAACACCTATACGGATTCACCTGCACAGTGGCAGATATGTAAATACGGCGTTTACAATCAATTTCTCAGGCATTAGGGTTCGAAGACTCGAACACCTATACGGATTCTCCTGCACAGTGGCAGATATGTAAATACGGCGTTTACCTACCTATTCTCACGCATTAGGGTTTGAACACTCGAACAACTATACGAATTCTCCTGCACAGTGGCAGATATGTAAATACGGCGTTTACTTACCATTTCTCACGCATTACGGTTCGAACACTCGAACACCTATGCGGATTCTACTGCACAGTGGCATATATGTAAATACGGCGTTTACTTACCATTTCTCATGCATTACGGTTCGAACACTCGAACACCTATTCGGATTCTCCTGCACAGCGGCAGATTTGTAGATACGGCGTTTACTTACCTATTCTCAGGCATTAGGGTTCGAAGACTCGAACACCTATACGGATTCTCCTGCACGGTGACAGATATGTAAATACAGCGTTTACTTACCATTTCTCACGCATTAGGGTTCGAGCACTCGAAGACCTATACGGATTCTCCTGCACGGTGGCAGATATGTAAATACGACGTTTACTTACCATTTCTCATGCATTACGGTTCGAACACTCGAACACCTATACGGATTCTCCTGCACAGTGGCAGATATATAAATACGGCGTTTAGTTACCGTATCTCATGCATTACGGCTCGAACACTCGAACACCTATACGGATTCTCCTGCAGAGTGGCAGATATGTAAATACGGCGTTTACTTACCGTATCTCATGCATTACGGCTCGAACACTCGAACACCTATACGGATTCTCCTGCACAGTGGCAGATATGTAAATACGGCGTTTACTTACCATTTCTCACACATTACAGTTCGAAACTCGAACACCTATACGGATTCTCCTGCACAGTGGCAGATATGTAAATACGGCGTTTACTTACCATTTCTCACGCATTACGGTTCGAACACTCGAACACCTATGCGGATTCTCCTGCACAGTGGCAGATATGATAATACGGCGTTTACTTACCATTTCTCATGCATTACGGTTCGAATACTAGAACACCTATACGGATTCTCCTGCAAAGTGGAAGATATGTAAATACGGCGTTTACTTACCTATTCTCAGGCATTAGGGTTCGAAGACTCGAACACCTATACGGATTCTCCTGCACAGTGACAGATATGTAAATACGGCGTTTACTTACCTATTCTCACGCATTAGGGTTCGAACACTCGAACACCTATACGGATTCTCCTGCACAGTGGCAGATATGTAAATACGGCGTTTACTTATCGTTTCTCACGCATTACGGTTCGAACACTCGAACACCTATACGGATTCTCCTACACAGTGGCAGTTATGTAAATACGGCGTTTACTTACCATTTCTCATGCATTACGGGTCGAACACTCGAACACCTATACGGATTCTCCTGCACAGTGGCAGATATGTAAATACGGCGTTTACTTACCGTATCTCATGCATTACGGCTCGAACACTCGAACACCTATACGGATTCTCCTGCACAGTGGCAGATATGTAAATACGGCGTTTAGTTACCCTTTCTCACGTATTACGGTTCGAACACTCGAACACCAATGCGGATTGTCCTGCACAGTGGCAGATATATAAATACGGCGTTTACTTACCATTTCTCATGCATTACGGTTTGAACACTCGAACACCTATACGGATTCTCCTGCACAGTGGCAGATATGTAAATACGGCGTTACTTACCATTTCTCAGGCATTACGGTTCGAAGACTCGAACACCTATACGGATTCTCCTGCACAGTGGCAGATATGTAAATACGGCGTTTACTTACCATTTCTCATGCATTAGGGTTCGAAGACTCGAACACCTATACGGATTCTCCTGCACAGTGGCAGATATGTAAATACGGCGTTTACTTACCTATTCTCACGCATTAGGGTTTGAACACTCGAACAACTATACGGATTCTCCTGCACAATGGCAGATATGTAAATACGGCGTTTACTTACCATTTCTCACGCATTACGGTTCGAACACTCGAACACCTATGCGGATTCTACTGCACAGTGGCAGATATGTAAATACGGTGTTTTGCTTACCATTTCTCATGCATTACGATCCGAACACTCGAACACCTATACGGATTCTCCTGCACAGTGGGAGATATGTAAATACGACGTTTACTTACCATTTCTCACGCATTACGGTTCGAACACTTGAACACCTATGCGGATTCTCCTGCACAGCGGCAGATATGTAAATACGACGTTTACTTACCATTTCTCATGCATTACGGTTCGAACACTCGAACACCTATACGGATTCTCCTGCACAGTGGCAGATATGTAAATACGGCGTTTACTTACCGTATCTCATGCATTACGGCTCGAACACTCGAACACCTACACGGATTCTCCTGCACAGTGGCAGATATGTAAATACGGCGTTTACTTACCGTATCTCATGCATTACGGCTCGAACACTCGAACACCTATACGGATTCTCCTGCACAGTGGCAGATATGTAAATACGGCGTTTACTTACCATTTCTCACACATTACGGTTCGAAACTCGAACACCTATACGGATTCTCCTGCACAGTGGCAGATATGTAAATACGGCGTTTACTTACCATTTCTCACGCATTGCGGTTCGAACACTCGAAGACCTATACGGATTCACCTGCACAGTGGCAGATATGTAAATACGGCGTTTACTTACCATTTCACAGGCATTAGGGTTCGAAGACTCGAACACCTATACGGATTCTCCTGCACAGTGGCAGATATGTAAATACGGCGTTTACCTACCTATTCTCACGCATTTGGGTTTGAACACTCGAACAACTATACGAATTCTCCTGCACAGTGGCAGATATGTAAATACGGCGTTTACTTACCATTTCTCACGCATTTCGGTTCGAACACTCGAACACCTATGCGGATTCTCCTGCACAGTGGCATATATGTAAATACGGCGTTTACTTACCATTTCTCATGCATTACGGTTCGAACACTCGAACACCTATTCGGATTCTCCTGCGCAGTGGCAGATTTGAAGATACGGCGTTTACTTACCTATTGTCAAGCATTAGGGTTCGAAGACTCGAACACCTATACGGATTCTCCTGCACGGTGACAGATATGTAAATACAGCGTTTACTTACCATTTCTCACGCATTAGGGTTCGAACGCTCGAACACCTATACGGATTCTCCTGCACGCTGGCAGATATGTAAATACGACGTTTACTTACCATTTCTCATGCATTACGGTTCGAACACTCGAACACCTATACGGATTCTCCTGCACAGTGGCAGATATGTAAATACGGCGTTTACTTACCGTATCTCATGCATTACGGCTCGAACACTCGAACACCTATACGGATTCTCCTGCACAGTGGCAGATATGTAAATACGGCGTTTACTTACCGTATCTCATGCATTACGGCTCGAACACTCGAACACCTATACGGATTCTCCTGCACAGTGGCAGATATGTAAATACGGCGTTTACTTACCATTTCTCACACATTACGGTTCGAAACTCGAACACCTATACGGATTCTCCTGCACAGTGGCAGATATGTAAATACGGGGTTTACTTACCTACTCTCACGCATTAGGGTTTGGACACTCGAACAACTATACGGATTCTCCTGCACAGTGGCAGATATGTAAATACGGCGTTTACTTACCATTTCTCACGCAGTACGGTTCAAACACTCGAACACCTATGCGGATTCTCCTGCACAGTGGCAGATATGTAAATACGGCGTTTACTTACCATTTCTCATGCATTACGGTTCGAACACTAGAACACCTATACGGATTCTCCTGCACAGTGGAAGATATGTAAATACGGCGTTTACTTACCTATTCTCAGGCATTAGGGTTCGAAGACTCCAACACCTATACGGATTCTCGTGCACAGTGACAGATATGTAAATACGGCGTTTACTTACCTATTCTCACGCATTAGGGTTCGAACACTCGAACACCTATACAGATTCTCCTGCACAGTGGCAGATATGTAAATACGGCGTTTACTTATCGTTTCTCACGCATTACGGTTCGAACACTCGAACACCAATACGGATTCTCCTACACAGTGGCAGATATGTAAATACGGCGTTTTGCTTACCATTTCTCATGCATTACGGGTCGAACACTCGAACACCTATACGAATTCTCCTGCACAGTGGCAGATATGTAAATACGGCGTTTACTTACCGTATCTCATGCATTACGGCTCGAACACTCGAACACCTATACGGATTCTCCTGCACAGTGGCAGATATGTAAATACGGCGTTTAGTTACCCTTTCTCACGTATTACGGTTCGAACACTCGAACACCAATGCGGATTCTCCTGCACAGTGGCAGATATGTAAATACGGCGTTTACTTACCATTTCTCATGCATTACGGTTTGAACACTCGAACACCTATACGGATTCTCCTGCACAGTGGCAGATATGTAAATACGACGTTTACTTACCATTTCTCACGCATTACGGTTCGAACACTCGAACACCTATACGGATTCTCCTGCACAGTGGCAGATATGTAAATACGGCGTTTACTTACCATTTCTCAGGCATTACGGTTCGAAGACTCGAACACCTATACGGATTCTCCTGCACAGTGGCAGATATGTAAATACGGCGTTTACTTACCATTTCTCATGCATTAGGGTTCGAAGACTCGAACACCTATACGGATTCTCCTGCACAGTGGCAGATATGTAAATACGGCGTTTACTTACCTATTCTCACGCATTAGGGTTTGAACACTCGAACAACTATACGGATTCTCCTGCACAGTGGCAGATATGTAAATACGGCGTTTACTTACCTACTCTCACGCATTAGGGTTTGGACACTCGAACAACTATACAGATTCTCCTGCACAGTGGCAGATATGTAAATACGGCGTTTACTTACCATTTCTCACGCAGTACGGTTCAAACACTCGAACACCTATGCGGATTCTCCTGCACAGTGGCAGATATGTAAATACGGCGTTTACTTACCATTTCTCATGCATTACGGTTCGAACACTAGAACACCTATACGGATTCTCCTGCACAGTGGAAGATATGTAAATACGGCGTTTACTTACCTATTCTCAGGCATTAGGGTTCGAAGACTCGAACACCTATACGGATTCTCCTGCACAGTGACAGATATGTAAATACGGCGTTTACTTACCTATTCTCACGCATTAGGGTTCGAACACTGGAACACCTTTACAGATTCTCCTGCACAGTGGCAGATATGTAAATACGGCGTTTACTTATCGTTTCTCACGCATTACGGTTCGAACACTCGAACACCTATACGGATTCTCCTGCACAGTGGCAGATATGTAAATACGGCGTTTACTTACCATTTCTCATGCATTACGGTTCGAACACTAGAACACCTATACGGATTCTCCTGCACAGTGGAAGATATGTAAATACGGCGTTTACTTACCTATTCTCAGGCATTAGGGTTCGAAGACTCCAACACCTATACGGATTCTCGTGCACAGTGACAGATATGTAAATACGGCGTTTACTTACCTATTCTCACGCATTAGGGTTCGAACACTCGAACACCTATACAGATTCTCCTGCACAGTGGCAGATATGTAAATACGGCGTTTACTTATCGTTTCTCACGCATTACGGTTCGAACACTCGAACACCAATACGGATTCTCCTACACAGTGGCAGATATGTAAATACGGCGTTTTGCTTACCATTTCTCATGCATTACGGGTCGAACACTCGAACACCTATACGGATTCTCCTGCACAGTGGCAGATATGTAAATACGGCGTTTACTTACCGTATCTCATGCATTACGGCTCGAACACTCGAACACCTATACGGATTCTCCTGCACAGTGGCAGATATGTAAATACGGCGTTTAGTTACCCTTTCTCACGTATTACGGTTCGAACACTCGAACACCAATGCGGATTCTCCTGCACAGTGGCAGATATGTAAATACGGCGTTTACTTACCATTTCTCATGCATTACGGTTTGAACACTCGAACACCTATACGGATTCTCCTGCACAGTGGCAGATATGTAAATACGACGTTTACTTACCATTTCTCACGCATTACGGTTCGAACACTCGAACACCTATACGGATTCTCCTGCACAGTGGCAGATATGTAAATACGGCGTTTACTTACCATTTCTCAGGCATTACGGTTCGAAGACTCGAACACCTATACGGATTCTCCTGCACAGTGGCAGATATGTAAATACGGCGTTTACTTACCATTTCTCATGCATTAGGGTTCGAAGACTCGAACACCTATACGGATTCTCCTGCACAGTGGCAGATATGTAAATACGGCGTTTACTTACCTATTCTCACGCATTAGGGTTTGAACACTCGAACAACTATACGGATTCTCCTGCACAGTGGCAGATATGTAAATACGGCGTTTACTTACCTACTCTCACGCATTAGGGTTTGGACACTCGAACAACTATACAGATTCTCCTGCACAGTGGCAGATATGTAAATACGGCGTTTACTTACCATTTCTCACGCAGTACGGTTCAAACACTCGAACACCTATGCGGATTCTCCTGCACAGTGGCAGATATGTAAATACGGCGTTTACTTACCATTTCTCATGCATTACGGTTCGAACACTAGAACACCTATACGGATTCTCCTGCACAGTGGAAGATATGTAAATACGGCGTTTACTTACCTATTCTCAGGCATTAGGGTTCGAAGACTCGAACACCTATACGGATTCTCCTGCACAGTGACAGATATGTAAATACGGCGTTTACTTACCTATTCTCACGCATTAGGGTTCGAACACTGGAACACCTTTACAGATTCTCCTGCACAGTGGCAGATATGTAAATACGGCGTTTACTTATCGTTTCTCCCGCATTACGGTTCGAACACTCGAACACCTATACGGATTCTCCTGCACAGTGGAAGATATGTAAATACGGCGTTTACTTACCTATTCTCAGGCATTACGGTTCGAAGACTCCAACACCTATACGGATTCTCGTGCACAGTGACAGATATGTAAATACGGCGTTTACTTACCTATTCTCACGCATTAGGGTTCGAACACTCGAACACCTATACAGATTCTCCTGCACAGTGGCAGATATGTAAATACGGCGTTTACTTATCGTTTCTCACGCATTACGGTTCGAACACTCGAACACCAATACGGATTCTCCTACACAGTGGCAGATATGTAAATACGGCGTTTACTTACCATTTCTCATGCATTACGGGTCGAACACTCGAACACCTATACGGATTCTCCTGCACAGTGGCAGATATGTAAATACGGCGTTTACTTACCATTTCTCACACATTACGGTTCGAAACTCGAACACCTATACGGATTCTCCTGCACAGTGGCAGATATGTAAATACGGCGTTTACTTACCATTTCTCACGCATTGCGGTTCGAACACTCGAAGACCTATACGGATTCACCTGCACAGTGGCAGATATGTAAATACGGCGTTTACTTACCATTTCACAGGCATTAGGGTTCGAAGACTCGAACACCTATACGGATTCTCCTGCACAGTGGCAGATATGTAAATACGGCGTTTACCTACCTGTTCTCACGCATTAGGGTTTGAACACTCGAACAACTATACGAATTCTCCTGCACAGTGGCAGATATGTAAATACGGCGTTTACTTACCATTTCTCACGCATTTCGGTTCGAACACTCGAACACCTATGCGGATTCTCCTGCACAGTGGCATATATGTAAATACGGCGTTTACTTACCATTTCTCATGCATTACGGTTCGAACACTCGAACACCTATTCGGATTCTCCTGCGCAGTGGCAGATTTGAAGATACGGCGTTTACTTACCTATTCTCAAGCATTAGGGTTCGAAGACTCGAACACCTATACGGATTCTCCTGCACGGTGACAGATATGTAAATACAGCGTTTACTTACCATTTCTCACGCATTAGGGTTCAAACGCTCGAACACCTATACGGATTCTCCTGCACGGTGGCAGATATGTAAATACGACGTTTACTTACCATTTCTCATGCATTACGGTTCGAACACTCGAACACCTATACGGATTCTCCTGCACAGTGGCAGATATGTAAATACGGCGTTTACTTACCGTATCTCATGCATTACGGCTCGAACACTCGAACACCTATACGGATTCTCCTGCACAGTGGCAGATATGTAAATACGGCGTTTACTTACCGTATCTCATGCATTACGGCTCGAACACTCGAACACCTATACGGATTCTCCTGCACAGTGGCAGATATGTAAATACGGCGTTTACTTACCATTTCTCACACATTACGGTTTGAAACTCGAACACCTACACGGATTCTCCTGCACAGTGGCAGATATGTAAATACGGCGTTTACTTACCTACTCTCACGCATTAGGGTTTGGACACTCGAACAACTATACGGATTCTCCTGCACAGTGGCAGATATGTAAATACGGCGTTTACTTACCATTTCTCACGCAGTACGGTTCAAACACTCGAACACCTATGCGGATTCTCCTGCACAGTGGCAGATATGTAAATACGGCGTTTACTTACCATTTCTCATGCATTACGGTTCGAACACTAGAACACCTATACGGATTCTCCTGCACAGTGGAAGATATGTAAATACGGCGTTTACTTACCTATTCTCAGGCATTAGGGTTCGAAGACTCCAACACCTATACGGATTCTCCTGCACAGTGACAGATATGTAAATACGGCGTTTACTTACCTATTCTCACGCATTAGGGTTCGAACACTCGAACACCTATACAGATTCTCCTGCACAGTGGCAGATATGTAAATACGGCGTTTACTTATCGTTTCTCACGCATTACGGTTCGAACACTCGAACACCTATACGGATTCCCCTACACAGTGGCAGATATGTAAATACGGCGTTTACTTACCATTTCTCATGCATTACGGGTCGAACACTCGAACACCTATACGGATTCTCCTGCACAGTGGCAGATATGTAAATACGGCGTTTACTTACCGTATCTCATGCATTACGGCTCGAACACTCGAACACCTATACGGATTCTCCTGCACAGTGGCAGATATGTAAATACGGCGTTTAGTTACCCTTTCTCACGTATTACGGTTCGAACACTCGAACACCAATGCGGATTCTCCTGGAATGTCGCAGATATGTAAATACGGCGTTTACTTACCATTTCTCATGCATTACGGTTTGAACACTCGAACACCTATACGGATTCTCCTGCACAGTGGCAGATATGTAAATACGTTGTTTACTTACCATTTCTCACGCATTACGGTTCGAACACTCGAACACCTATACGGATTCTCCTGCACAGTGGCAGATATGTAAATACGGCGTTTACTTACCATTTCTCAGGCATTACGGTTCGAAGACTCGAACACCTATACGGATTCTCCTGCACAGTGGCAGATATGTAAATACGGCGTTTACTTACCATTTCTCATGCATTAGGGTCGAAGACTCGAACACCTATACGGATTCTCCTGCACAGTGGCAGATATGTAAATACGGCGTTTACTTACCTATTCTCACGCATTAGGGTTTGAACACTCGAACAACTATACGGATTCTCCTGCACAATGGCAGATATGTAAATACGGCGTTTACTTACCATTTCTCACGCATTACGGTTCGAACACTCGAACACCTATGCGGATTCTACTGCACAGTGGCAGATATGTAAATACGGCGTTTTGCTTACCATTTCTCATGCATTACGATTCGAACACTCGAACACCTATACAGATTCTCCTGCACAGTGGCAGATATGTAAATACGACGTTTACTTACCATTTCTCACGCATTACGGTTCGAACACTTGAACACCTATGCGGATTCTCCTGCACAGTGGCAGATATGTAAATACGACGTTTACTTACCATTTCTCATGCATTACGGTTCGAACACTCGAACACCTATACGGATTCTCCTGCACAGTGGCAGATATGTAAATACGGCGTTTACTTACCGTATCTCATGCATTACGGCTCGAACACTCGAACACCTATACGGATTCTCCTGCACAGTGGCAGATATGTAAATACGGCGTTTACTTACCGTATCTCATGCATTACGGCTCGAACACTCGAACACCTATACGGATTCTCCTGCACAGTGGCAGATATGTAAATACGGCGTTTACTTACCATTTCTCACACATTACGGTTCGAAACTCGAACACCTATACGGATTCTCCTGCACAGTGGCAGATATGTAAATACGGCGTTTACTTAACATTTCTCACGCATTGCGGTTCGAATACTCGAACACCTATACGGATTCACCTGCATAGTGGCAGATATGTAAATACGGCGTTTACTTACCATTTCACAGGCATTAGGGTTCGAAGACTCGAGCACCTATGCGGATTCTCTTGCACAGTGGCATATATGTAAATACGGCGTTTACTTACCATTTCTCATGCATTACGGTTCGAACACTCGAACACCTATTCGGATTCTCCTGCGCAGTGGCAGATTTGAAGATACGGCGTTTACTTACCTATTGTCAAGCATTAGGGTTCGAAGACTCGAACACCTATACGGATTCTCCTGCACGGTGACAGATATGTAAATACAGCGTTTACTTACCATTTCTCACGCATTAGGGTTCGAACGCTCGAACACCTATACGGATTCTCCTGCACGCTGGCAGATATGTAAATACGACGTTTACTTACCATTTCTCATGCATTACGGTTCGAACACTCGAACACCTGTACGGATTCTCCTGCACAGTGGCAGATATGTAAATACGGCGTTTACTTACCGTATCTCATGCATTACGGCTCGAACACTCGAACACCTATACGGATTCTCCTGCACAGTGGCAGATATGTAAATACGGCGTTTACTTACCGTATCTCATGCATTACGGCTCGAACACTCGAACACCTATACGGATTCTCCTGCACAGTGGCAGATATGTAAATACGGCGTTTACTTACCATTTCTCACACATTACGGTTCGAAACTCGAACACCTATACGGATTCTCCTGCACAGTGGCAGATATGTAAATACGGGGTTTACTTACCTACTCTCACGCATTAGGGTTTGGACACTCGAACAACTATACGGATTCTCCTGCACAGTGGCAGATATGTAAATACGGCGTTTACTTACCATTTCTCACGCAGTACGGTTCAAACACTCGAACACCTATGCGGATTCTCCTGCACAGTGGCAGATATGTAAATACGGCGTTTACTTACCATTTCTCATGCATTACGGTTCGAACACTAGAACACCTATACGGATTCTCCTGCACAGTGGAAGATATGTGAATACGGCGTTTACTTACCTATTCTCAGGCATTAGGGTTCGAAGACTCCAACACCTATACGGATTCTCGTGCACAGTGACAGATATGTAAATACGGCGTTTACTTACCTGTTCTCACGCATTAGGGTTCGAACACTCGAACACCTATACAGATTCTCCTGCACAGTGGCAGATATGTAAATACGGCGTTTACTTATCGTTTCTCACGCATTACGGTTCGAACACTCGAACACCAATACGGATTCTCCTACACAGTGGCAGATATGTAAATACGGCGTTTACTTACCATTTCTCATGCATTACGGGTCGAACACTCGAACACCTATACGGATTCTCCTGCACAGTGGCAGATATGTAAATACGGCGTTTACTTACCGTATCTCGTGCATTACGGCTCGAACACTCGAACACCTATACGGATTCTCCTGCACAGTGGCAGATATGTAAATACGGCGTTTACTTACCATTTCTCACACATTACGGTTTGAAACTCGAACACCTACACGGATTCTCCTGCACAGTGGCAGATATGTAAATACGGCGTTTACTTACCTACTCTCACGCATTAGGGTTTGGACACTCGAACAACTATACGGATTCTCCTGCACAGTGGCAGATATGTAAATACGGCGTTTACTTACCATTTCTCACGCAGTACGGTTCAAACACTCGAACACCTATGCGGATTCTCCTGCACAGTGGCAGATATGTAAATACGGCGTTTACTTACCATTTCTCATGCATTACGGTTCGAACACTAGAACACCTATACGGATTCTCCTGCACAGTGGAAGATATGTAAATACGGCGTTTACTTACCTATTCTCAGGCATTAGGGTTCGAAGACTCCAACACCTATACGGATTCTCCTGCACAGTGACAGATATGTAAATACGGCGTTTACTTACCTATTCTCACGCATTAGGGTTCGAACACTCGAACACCTATACAGATTCTCCTGCACAGTGGCAGATATGTAAATACGGCGTTTACTTATCGTTTCTCACGCATTACGGTTCGAACACTCGAACACCTATACGGATTCTCCTACACAGTGGCAGATATGTAAATACGGCGTTTACTTACCATTTCTCATGCATTACGGGTCGAACACTCGAACACCTATACGGATTCTCCTGCACAGTGGCAGATATGTAAATACGGCGTTTACTTACCGTATCTCATGCATTACGGCTCGAACACTCGAACACCTATACGGATTCTCCTGCACAGTGGCAGATATGTAAATACGGCGTTTAGTTACCCTTTCTCACGTATTACGGTTCGAACACTCGAACACCAATGCGGATTCTCCTGGAATGTCGCAGATATGTAAATACGGCGTTTACTTACCATTTCTCATGCATTACGGTTTGAACACTCGAACACCTATACGGATTCTCCTGCACAGTGGCAGATATGTAAATACGTTGTTTACTTACCATTTCTCACGCATTACGGTTCGAACACTCGAACACCTATACGGATTCTCCTGCACAGTGGCAGATATGTAAATACGGCGTTTACTTACCATTTCTCAGGCATTACGGTTCGAAGACTCGAACACCTATACGGATTCTCCTGCACAGTGGCAGATATGTAAATACGGCGTTTACTTACCATTTCTCATGCATTAGGGTTCGAAGACTCGAACACCTATACGGATTCTCCTGCACAGTGGCAGATATGTAAATACGGCGTTTACTTACCTATTCTCACGCATTAGGGTTTGAACACTCGAACAACTATACGGATTCTCCTGCACAATGGCAGATATGTAAATACGGCGTTTACTTACCATTTCTCACGCATTACGGTTCGAACACTCGAACACCTATGCGGATTCTACTGCACAGTGGCAGATATGTAAATACGGCGTTTTGCTTACCATTTCTCATGCATTACGATTCGAACACTCGAACACCTATACGGATTCTCCTGCACAGTGGCAGATATGTAAATACGACGTTTACTTACCATTTCTCACGCATTACGGTTCGAACACTTGAACACCTATGCGGATTCTCCTGCACAGTGGCAGATATGTAAATACGACGTTTACTTACCATTTCTCATGCATTACGGTTCGAACACTCGAACACCTATACGGATTCTCCTGCACAGTGGCAGATATGTAAATACGGCGTTTACTTACCGTATCTCATGCATTACGGCTCGAACACTCGAACACCTATACGGATTCTCCTGCACAGTGGCAGATATGTAAATACGGCGTTTACTTACCGTATCTCATGCATTACGGCTCGAACACTCGAACACCTATACGGATTCTCCTGCACAGTGGCAGATATGTAAATACGGCGTTTACTTACCATTTCTCACACATTACGGTTCGAAACTCGAACACCTATACGGATTCTCCTGCACAGTGGCAGATATGTAAATACGGCGTTTACTTACCATTTCTCACGCATTGCGGTTCGAATACTCGAACACCTATACGGATTCACCTGCATAGTGGCAGATATGTAAATACGGCGTTTACTTACCATTTCACAGGCATTAGGGTTCGAAGACTCGAACACCTATGCGGATTCTCTTGCACAGTGGCATATATGTAAATACGGCGTTTACTTACCATTTCTCATGCATTACGGTTCGAACACTCGAACACCTATTCGGATTCTCCTGCGCAGTGGCAGATTTGAAGATACGTCGTTTACTTACCTATTGTCAAGCATTAGGGTTCGAAGACTCGAACACCTATACGGATTCTCCTGCACGGTGACAGATATGTAAATACAGCGTTTACTTACCATTTCTCACGCATTAGGGTTCGAACGCTCGAACACCTATACGGATTCTCCTGCACGCTGGCAGATATGTAAATACGACGTTTACTTACCATTTCTCATGCATTACGGTTCGAACACTCGAACACCTGTACGGATTCTCCTGCACAGTGGCAGATATGTAAATACGGCGTTTACTTACCGTATCTCATGCATTACGGCTCGAACACTCGAACACCTATACGGATTCTCCTGCACAGTGGCAGATATGTAAATACGGCGTTTACTTACCGTATCTCATGCATTACGGCTCGAACACTCGAACACCTATACGGATTCTCCTGCACAGTGGCAGATATGTAAATACGGCGTTTACTTACCATTTCTCACACATTACGGTTCGAAACTCGAACACCTATACGGATTCTCCTGCACAGTGGCAGATATGTAAATACGGGGTTTACTTACCTACTCTCACGCATTAGGGTTTGGACACTCGAACAACTATACGGATTCTCCTGCACAGTGGCAGATATGTAAATACGGCGTTTACTTACCATTTCTCACGCAGTACGGTTCAAACACTCGAACACCTATGCGGATTCTCCTGCACAGTGGCAGATATGTAAATACGGCGTTTACTTACCATTTCTCATGCATTACGGTTCGAACACTAGAACACCTATACGGATTCTCCTGCACAGTGGAAGATATGTAAATACGGCGTTTACTTACCTATTCTCAGGCATTAGGGTTCGAAGACTCCAACACCTATACGGATTCTCGTGCACAGTGACAGATATGTAAATACGGCGTTTACTTACCTATTCTCACGCATTAGGGTTCGAACACTCGAACACCTATACAGATTCTCCTGCACAGTGGCAGATATGTAAATACGGCGTTTACTTATCGTTTCTCACGCATTACGGTTCGAACACTCGAACACCAATACGGATTCTCCTACACAGTGGCAGATATGTAAATACGGCGTTTACTTACCATTTCTCATGCATTACGGGTCGAACACTCGAACACCTATACGGATTCTCCTGCACAGTGGCAGATATGTAAATACGGCGTTTACTTACCGTATCTCATGCATTACGGCTCGAACACTCGAACACCTATACGGATTCTCCTGCACAGTGGCAGATATGTAAATACGGCGTTTACTTACCTATTCTCACGCAATACGGTTCGAACACTCGAACACCAATGCGGATTCTCCTGCACAGTGGCAGATATGTAAATACGGCGTTTACTTACCATTTCTCATGCATTACGGTTTGAACACTCGAACACCTATACGGATTCTCCTGCACAGTGGCAGATATGTAAATACGACGTTTACTTACCATTTCTCACGCATTACGGTTCGAACACTCGAACACCTATACGGATTCTCCTGCACAGTGGCAGATATGTAAATACGGCGTTTACTTACCATTTCTCAGGCATTACGGTTCGAAGACTCGAACACCTATACGGATTCTCCTGCACAGTGGCAGATATGTAAATACGGCGTTTACTTACCATTTCTCATGCATTAGGGTTCGAAGACTCGAACACCTATACGGATTCTCCTGCACAGTGGCAGATATGTAAATACGGCGTTTACTTACCTATTCTCACGCATTAGGGTTTGAACACTCGAACAACTATACGGATTCTCCTGCACAGTGGCAGATATGTAAATACGGCGTTTACTTACCTACTCTCACGCATTAGGGTTTGGACACTCGAACAACTATACAGATTCTCCTGCACAGTGGCAGATATGTAAATACGGCGTTTACTTACCATTTCTCACGCAGTACGGTTCAAACACTCGAACACCTATGCGGATTCTCCTGCACAGTGGCAGATATGTAAATACGGCGTTTACTTACCATTTCTCATGCATTACGGTTCGAACACTAGAACACCTATACGGATTCTCCTGCACAGTGGAAGATATGTAAATACGGCGTTTACTTACCTATTCTCAGGCATTAGGGTTCGAAGACTCGAACACCTATACGGATTCTCCTGCACAGTGACAGATATGTAAATACGGCGTTTACTTACCTATTCTCACGCATTAGGGTTCGAACACTGGAACACCTTTACAGATTCTCCTGCACAGTGGCAGATATGTAAATACGGCGTTTACTTATCGTTTCTCACGCATTACGGTTCGAACACTCGAACACCTATACGGATTCTCCTGCACAGTGGAAGATATGTAAATACGGCGTTTACTTACCTATTCTCAGGCATTACGGTTCGAAGACTCCAACACCTATACGGATTCTCGTGCACAGTGACAGATATGTAAATACGGCGTTTACTTACCTATTCTCACGCATTAGGGTTCGAACACTCGAACACCTATACAGATTCTCCTGCACAGTGGCAGATATGTAAATACGGCGTTTACTTATCGTTTCTCACGCATTACAGTTCGAACACTCGAACACCAATACGGATTCTCCTACACAGTGGCAGATATGTAAATACGGCGTTTACTTACCATTTCTCATGCATTACGGGTCGAACACTCGAACACCTATACGGATTCTCCTGCACAGTGGCAGATATGTAAATACGGCGTTTACTTACCATTTCTCACACATTACGGTTCGAAACTCGAACACCTATACGGATTCTCCTGCACAGTGGCAGATATGTAAATACGGCGTTTACTTACCATTTCTCACGCATTGCGGTTCGAACACTCGAAGACCTATACGGATTCACCTGCACAGTGGCAGATATGTAAATACGGCGTTTACTTACCATTTCACAGGCATTAGGGTTCGAAGACTCGAACACCTATACGGATTCTCCTGCACAGTGGCAGATATGTAAATACGGCGTTTACCTACCTGTTCTCACGCATTAGGGTTTGAACACTCGAACAACTATACGAATTCTCCTGCACAGTGGCAGATATGTAAATACGGCGTTTACTTACCATTTCTCACGCATTTCGGTTCGAACACTCGAACACCTATGCGGATTCTCCTGCACAGTGGCATATATGTAAATACGGCGTTTACTTACCATTTCTCATGCATTACGGTTCGAACACTCGAACACCTATTCGGATTCTCCTGCGCAGTGGCAGATTTGAAGATACGGCGTTTACTTACCTATTCTCAAGCATTAGGGTTCGAAGACTCGAACACCTATACGGATTCTCCTGCACGGTGACAGATATGTAAATACAGCGTTTACTTACCATTTCTCACGCATTAGGGTTCGAACGCTCGAA
The DNA here is from genome assembly GCA_036172215.1 of Camellia granthamiana. Lineage (NCBI taxonomy): Eukaryota > Viridiplantae > Streptophyta > Magnoliopsida > Ericales > Theaceae > Camellia > Camellia granthamiana. The sequence continues at coordinate 419,994 of JAXFYN010000150.1, forward strand.
CACCTATACGGATTCTCCTGCACGGTGGCAGATATGTAAATACGACGTTTACTTACCATTTCTCATGCATTACGGTTCGAACACTCGAACACCTATACGGATTCTCCTGCACAGTGGCAGATATGTAAATACGGCGTTTACTTACCATTTCTCACACATTACGGTTCGAAACTCGAACACCTATACGGATTCTCCTGCACAGTGGCAGATATGTAAATACGGGGTTTACTTACCTACTCTCACGCATTAGGGTTTGGACACTCGAACAACTATACGGATTCTCCTGCACAGTGGCAGATATGTAAATACGGCGTTTACTTACCATTTCTCACGCAGTACGGTTCAAACACTCGAACACCTATGCGGATTCTCCTGCACAGTGGCAGATATGTAAATACGGCGTTTACTTACCATTTCTCATGCATTACGGTTCGAACACTAGAACACCTATACGGATTCTCCTGCACAGTGGAAGATATGTAAATACGGCGTTTACTTACCTATTCTCAGGCATTAGGGTTCGAAGACTCCAACACCTATACGGATTCTCGTGCACAGTGACAGATATGTAAATACGGCGTTTACTTACCTATTCTCACGCATTAGGGTTCGAACACTCGAACACCTATACAGATTCTCCTGCACAGTGGCAGATATGTAAATACGGCGTTTACTTATCGTTTCTCACGCATTACGGTTCGAACACTCGAACACCAATACGGATTCTCCTACACAGTGGCAGATATGTAAATACGGCGTTTACTTACCATTTCTCATGCATTACGGGTCGAACACTCGAACACCTATACGGATTCTCCTGCACAGTGGCAGATATGTAAATACGGCGTTTACTTACCGTATCTCATGCATTACGGCTCGAACACTCGAACACCTATACGGATTCTCCTGCACAGTGGCAGATATGTAAATACGGCGTTTACTTACCTATTCTCACGCAATACGGTTCGAACACTCGAACACCAATGCGGATTCTCCTGCACAGTGGCAGATATGTAAATACGGCGTTTACTTACCATTTCTCATGCATTACGGTTTGAACACTCGAACACCTATACGGATTCTCCTGCACAGTGGCAGATATGTAAATACGACGTTTACTTACCATTTCTCACGCATTACGGTTCGAACACTCGAACACCTATACGGATTCTCCTGCACAGTGGCAGATATGTAAATACGGCGTTTACTTACCATTTCTCAGGCATTACGGTTCGAAGACTCGAACACCTATACGGATTCTCCTGCACAGTGGCAGATATGTAAATACGGCGTTTACTTACCATTTCTCATGCATTAGGGTTCGAAGACTCGAACACCTATACGGATTCTCCTGCACAGTGGCAGATATGTAAATACGGCGTTTACTTACCTATTCTCACGCATTAGGGTTTGAACACTCGAACAACTATACGGATTCTCCTGCACAGTGGCAGATATGTAAATACGGCGTTTACTTACCTACTCTCACGCATTAGGGTTTGGACACTCGAACAACTATACAGATTCTCCTGCACAGTGGCAGATATGTAAATACGGCGTTTACTTACCATTTCTCACGCAGTACGGTTCAAACACTCGAACACCTATGCGGATTCTCCTGCACAGTGGCAGATATGTAAATACGGCGTTTACTTACCATTTCTCATGCATTACGGTTCGAACACTAGAACACCTATACGGATTCTCCTGCACAGTGGAAGATATGTAAATACGGCGTTTACTTACCTATTCTCAGGCATTAGGGTTCGAAGACTCGAACACCTATACGGATTCTCCTGCACAGTGACAGATATGTAAATACGGCGTTTACTTACCTATTCTCACGCATTAGGGTTCGAACACTGGAACACCTTTACAGATTCTCCTGCACAGTGGCAGATATGTAAATACGGCGTTTACTTATCGTTTCTCACGCATTACGGTTCGAACACTCGAACACCTATACGGATTCTCCTGCACAGTGGAAGATATGTAAATACGGCGTTTACTTACCTATTCTCAGGCATTACGGTTCGAAGACTCCAACACCTATACGGATTCTCGTGCACAGTGACAGATATGTAAATACGGCGTTTACTTACCTATTCTCACGCATTAGGGTTCGAACACTCGAACACCTATACAGATTCTCCTGCACAGTGGCAGATATGTAAATACGGCGTTTACTTATCGTTTCTCACGCATTACAGTTCGAACACTCGAACACCAATACGGATTCTCCTACACAGTGGCAGATATGTAAATACGGCGTTTACTTACCATTTCTCATGCATTACGGGTCGAACACTCGAACACCTATACGGATTCTCCTGCACAGTGGCAGATATGTAAATACGGCGTTTACTTACCATTTCTCACACATTACGGTTCGAAACTCGAACACCTATACGGATTCTCCTGCACAGTGGCAGATATGTAAATACGGCGTTTACTTACCATTTCTCACGCATTGCGGTTCGAACACTCGAAGACCTATACGGATTCACCTGCACAGTGGCAGATATGTAAATACGGCGTTTACTTACCATTTCACAGGCATTAGGGTTCGAAGACTCGAACACCTATACGGATTCTCCTGCACAGTGGCAGATATGTAAATACGGCGTTTACCTACCTGTTCTCACGCATTAGGGTTTGAACACTCGAACAACTATACGAATTCTCCTGCACAGTGGCAGATATGTAAATACGGCGTTTACTTACCATTTCTCACGCATTTCGGTTCGAACACTCGAACACCTATGCGGATTCTCCTGCACAGTGGCATATATGTAAATACGGCGTTTACTTACCATTTCTCATGCATTACGGTTCGAACACTCGAACACCTATTCGGATTCTCCTGCGCAGTGGCAGATTTGAAGATACGGCGTTTACTTACCTATTCTCAAGCATTAGGGTTCGAAGACTCGAACACCTATACGGATTCTCCTGCACGGTGACAGATATGTAAATACAGCGTTTACTTACCATTTCTCACGCATTAGGGTTCGAACGCTCGAACACCTATACGGATTCTCCTGCACGGTGGCAGATATGTAAATACGACGTTTACTTACCATTTCTCATGCATTACGGTTCGAACACTCGAACACCTATACGGATTCTCCTGCACAGTGGCAGATATGTAAATACGGCGTTTACTTACCGTATCTCATGCATTACGGCTCGAACACTCGAACACCTATACGGATTCTCCTGCACAGTGGCAGATATGTAAATACGGCGTTTACTTACCGTATCTCATGCATTACGGCTCGAACACTCGAACACCTATACGGATTCTCCTGCACAGTGGCAGATATGTAAATACGGCGTTTACTTACCATTTCTCACACATTACGGTTTGAAACTCGAACACCTACACGGATTCTCCTGCACAGTGGCAGATATGTAAATACGGCGTTTACTTACCTACTCTCACGCATTAGGGTTTGGACACTCGAACAACTATACGGATTCTCCTGCACAGTGGCAGATATGTAAATACGGCGTTTACTTACCATTTCTCACGCAGTACGGTTCAAACACTCGAACACCTATGCGGATTCTCCTGCACAGTGGCAGATATGTAAATACGGCGTTTACTTACCATTTCTCATGCATTACGGTTCGAACACTAGAACACCTATACGGATTCTCCTGCACAGTGGAAGATATGTAAATACGGCGTTTACTTACCTATTCTCAGGCATTAGGGTTCGAAGACTCCAACACCTATACGGATTCTCCTGCACAGTGACAGATATGTAAATACGGCGTTTACTTACCTATTCTCACGCATTAGGGTTCGAACACTCGAACACCTATACAGATTCTCCTGCACAGTGGCAGATATGTAAATACGGCGTTTACTTATCGTTTCTCACGCATTACGGTTCGAACACTCGAACACCTATACGGATTCTCCTACACAGTGGCAGATATGTAAATACGGCGTTTACTTACCATTTCTCATGCATTACGGGTCGAACACTCGAACACCTATACGGATTCTCCTGCACAGTGGCAGATATGTAAATACGGCGTTTACTTACCGTATCTCATGCATTACGGCTCGAACACTCGAACACCTATACGGATTCTCCTGCACAGTGGCATATATGTAAATACGGCGTTTAGTTACCCTTTCTCACGTATTACGGTTCGAACACTCGAACACCAATGCGGATTCTCCTGGAATGTCGCAGATATGTAAATACGGCGTTTACTTACCATTTCTCATGCATTACGGTTTGAACACTCGAACACCTATACGGATTCTCCTGCACAGTGGCAGATATGTAAATACGTTGTTTACTTACCATTTCTCACGCATGACGGTTCGAACACTCGAACACCTATACGGATTCTCCTGCACAGTGGCAGATATGTAAATACGGCGTTTACTTACCATTTCTCAGGCATTACGGTTCGAAGACTCGAACACCTATACGGATTCTCCTGCACAGTGGCAGATATGTAAATACGGCGTTTACTTACCATTTCTCATGCATTAGGGTTCGAAGACTCGAACACCTATACGGATTCTCCTGCACAGTGGCAGATATGTAAATACGGCGTTTACTTACCTATTCTCACGCATTAGGGTTTGAACACTCGAACAACTATACGGATTCTCCTGCACAATGGCAGATATGTAAATACGGCGTTTACTTACCATTTCTCACGCATTACGGTTCGAACACTCGAACACCTATGCGGATTCTACTGCACAGTGGCAGATATGTAAATACGGCGTTTTGCTTACCATTTCTCATGCATTACGATTCGAACACTCGAACACCTATACGGATTCTCCTGCACAGTGGCAGATATGTAAATACGACGTTTACTTACCATTTCTCACGCATTACGGTTCGAACACTTGAACACCTATGCGGATTCTCCTGCACAGTGGCAGATATGTAAATACGACGTTTACTTACCATTTCTCATGCATTACGGTTCGAACACTCGAACACCTATACGGATTCTCCTGCACAGTGGCAGATATGTAAATACGGCGTTTACTTACCGTATCTCATGCATTACGGCTCGAACACTCGAACACCTATACGGATTCTCCTGCACAGTGGCAGATATGTAAATACGGCGTTTACTTACCGTATCTCATGCATTACGGCTCGAACACTCGAACACCTATACGGATTCTCCTGCACAGTGGCAGATATGTAAATACGGCGTTTACTTACCATTTCTCACACATTACGGTTCGAAACTCGAACACCTATACGGATTCTCCTGCACAGTGGCAGATATGTAAATACGGCGTTTACTTACCATTTCTCACGCATTGCGGTTCGAATACTCGAACACCTATACGGATTCACCTGCATAGTGGCAGATATGTAAATACGGCGTTTACTTACCATTTCACAGGCATTAGGGTTCGAAGACTCGAACACCTATACGGATTCTCCTGCACAGTGGCAAATATGTAAATACGGCGTTTACCTACCTATTCTCACGCATTAGGGTTTGAACACTCGAACAACTATACGAATTCTCCTGCACAGTGGCAGATATGTAAATACGGCGTTTACTTACCATTTCTCACGCATTTCGGTTCGAACACTCCAACACCTATGCGGATTCTCCTGCACAGTGGCATATATGTAAATACGACGTTTACTTACCATTTCTCATGCATTACGGTTCGAACACTCGAACACCTATTCGGATTCTCCTGCACAGTGGCAGATTTGAAGATACGGCGTTTACTTACCTATTCTCAGGCATTAGGGTTCGAAGACTCGAACACCTATACGGATTCTCCTGCACGGTGACAGATATGTAAATACAGCGTTTACTTACCATTTCTCACGCATTAGGGTTCGAACGCTCGAACACCTATACGGATTCTCCTGTACGGTGGCAGATATGTAAATACGACGTTTACTTACCATTTCTCATGCATTACGGTTCGAACACTCGAACACCTATACGGATTCTCCTGCACAGTGGCAGATATGTAAATACGGCGTTTACTTACCGTATCTCATGCATTACGGCTCGAACACTCGAACACCTATACGGATTCTCCTGCACAGTGGCAGATATGTAAATACGGCGTTTACTTACCATTTCTCATGCATTAGGGTTCGAAGACTCGAACACCTATACGGATTCTCCTGCACAGTGGCAGATATGTAAATACGGCGTTTACTTACCTATTCTCACGCATTAGGGTTTGAACACTCGAACAACTATACGGATTCTCCTGCACAGTGGCAGATATGTAAATACGGCGTTTACTTACCTACTCTCACGCATTAGGGTTTGGACACTCGAACAACTATACGGATTCTCCTGCACAGTGGCAGATATGTAAATACGGCGTTTACTTACCATTTCTCACGCATTACGGTTCAAACACTCGAACACCTATGCGGATTCTCCTGCACAGTGGCAGATATGTAAATACGGCGTTTACTTACCATTTCTCATGCATTACGGTTCGAGCACTAGAACACCTATACGGATTCTCCTGCACAGTGGAAGATATGTAAATACGGCGTTTACTTACCTATTCTCAGGCATTAGGGTTCGAAGACTCGAACACCTATACGGATTCTCCTGCACAGTGACAGATATGTAAATACGGCGTTTACTTACCTATTCTCACGCATTAGGGTTCGAACACTCGAACACCTATACAGATTCTCCTGCACAGTGGCAGATATGTAAATACGGCGTTTACTTATCGTTTCTCACGCATTACGGTTCGAACACTCGAACACCTATACGGATTCTCCTACACAGTGGCAGATATGTAAATACGGCGTTTACTTACCATTTCTCATGCATTACGGGTCGAACACTCGAACACCTATACGGATTCTCCTGCACAGTGGCAGATATGTAAATACGGCGTTTACTTACCGTATCTCATGCATTACGGCTCGAACACTCGAACACCTATACGGATTCTCCTGCACAGTGGCAGATATGTAAATACGGCGTTTAGTTACCCTTTCTCACGTATTACGGTTCGAACACTCGAACACCAATGCGGATTCTCCTGGAATGTCGCAGATATGTAAATACGGCGTTTACTTACCATTTCTCATGCATTACGGTTTGAACACTCGAACACCTATACGGATTCTCCTGCACAGTGGCAGATATGTAAATACGTTGTTTACTTACCATTTCTCACGCATTACGGTTCGAACACTCGAACACCTATACGGATTCTCCTGCACAGTGGCAGATATGTAAATACGGCGTTTACTTACCATTTCTCAGGCATTACGGTTCGAAGACTCGAACACCTATACGGATTCTCCTGCACAGTGGCAGATATGTAAATACGGCGTTTACTTACCATTTCTCATGCATTAGGGTTCGAAGACTCGAACACCTATACGGATTCTCCTGCACAGTGGCAGATATGTAAATACGGCGTTTACTTACCTATTCTCACGCATTAGGGTTTGAACACTCGAACAACTATACGGATTCTCCTGCACAATGGCAGATATGTAAATACGGCGTTTACTTACCATTTCTCACGCATTACGGTTCGAACACTCGAACACCTATGCGGATTCTACTGCACAGTGGCAGATATGTAAATACGGCGTTTTGCTTACCATTTCTCATGCATTACGATTCGAACACTCGAACACCTATACGGATTCTCCTGCACAGTGGCAGATATGTAAATACGACGTTTACTTACCATTTCTCACGCATTACGGTTCGAACACTTGAACACCTATGCGGATTCTCCTGCACAGTGGCAGATATGTAAATACGACGTTTACTTACCATTTCTCATGCATTACGGTTCGAACACTCGAACACCTATACGGATTCTCCTGCACAGTGGCAGATATGTAAATACGGCGTTTACTTACCGTATCTCATGCATTACGGCTCGAACACTCGAACACCTATACGGATTCTCCTGCACAGTGGCAGATATGTAAATACGGCGTTTACTTACCGTATCTCATGCATTACGGCTCGAACACTCGAACACCTATACGGATTCTCCTGCACAGTGGCAGATATGTAAATACGGCGTTTACTTACCATTTCTCACACATTACGGTTCGAAACTCGAACACCTATACGGATTCTCCTGCACAGTGGCAGATATGTAAATACGGCGTTTACTTACCATTTCTCACGCATTGCGGTTCGAATACTCGAACACCTATACGGATTCACCTGCATAGTGGCAGATATGTAAATACGGCGTTTACTTACCATTTCACAGGCATTAGGGTTCGAAGACTCGAACACCTATACGGATTCTCCTGCACAGTGGCAGATATGTAAATACGGCGTTTACCTACCTATTCTCACGCATTAGGGTTTGAACACTCGAACAACTATACGAATTCTCCTGCACAGTGGCAGATATGTAAATACGGCGTTTACTTACCATTTCTCACGCATTTCGGTTCGAACACTCCAACACCTATGCGGATTCTCCTGCACAGTGGCATATATGTAAATACGACGTTTACTTACCATTTCTCATGCATTACGGTTCGAACACTCGAACACCTATTCGGATTCTCCTGCACAGTGGCAGATTTGAAGATACGGCGTTTACTTACCTATTCTCAGGCATTAGGGTTCGAAGACTCGAACACCTATACGGATTCTCCTGCACGGTGACAGATATGTAAATACAGCGTTTACTTACCATTTCTCACGCATTAGGATTCGAACGCTCGAACACCTATACGGATTCTCCTGTACGGTGGCAGATATGTAAATACGACGTTTACTTACCATTTCTCATGCATTACGGTTCGAACACTCGAACACCTATACGGATTCTCCTGCACAGTGGCAGATATGTAAATACGGCGTTTACTTACCGTATCTCATGCATTACGGCTCGAACACTCGAACACCTATACGGATTCTCCTGCACAGTGGCAGATATGTAAATACGGCGTTTACTTACCATTTCTCATGCATTAGGGTTCGAAGACTCGAACACCTATACGGATTCTCCTGCACAGTGGCAGATATGTAAATACGGCGTTTACTTACCTATTCTCACGCATTAGGGTTTGAACACTCGAACAACTATACGGATTCTCCTGCACAGTGGCAGATATGTAAATACGGCGTTTACTTACCTACTCTCACGCATTAGGGTTTGGACACTCGAACAACTATACGGATTCTCCTGCACAGTGGCAGATATGTAAATACGGCGTTTACTTACCATTTCTCACGCATTACGGTTCAAACACTCGAACACCTATGCGGATTCTCCTGCACAGTGGCAGATATGTAAATACGGCGTTTACTTACCATTTCTCATGCATTACGGTTCGAGCACTAGAACACCTATACGGATTCTCCTGCACAGTGGAAGATATGTAAATACGGCGTTTACTTACCTATTCTCAGGCATTAGGGTTCGAAGACTCGAACACCTATACGGATTCTCCTGCACAGTGACAGATATGTAAATACGGCGTTTACTTACCTATTCTCACGCATTAGGGTTCGAACACTCAAACACCTATACAGATTCTCCTGCACAGTGGCAGATATGTAAATACGGCGTTTACTTATCGTTTCTCACGCATTACGGTTCGAACACTCGAACACCTATACGGATTCTCCTACACAGTGGCAGATATGTAAATACGGCGTTTACTTACCATTTCTCATGCATTACGGGTCGAACACTCGAACACCTATACGGATTCTCCTGCACAGTGGCAGATATGTAAATACGGCGTTTAGTTACCCTTTCTCACGTATTACGGTTCGAACACTCGAACACCAATGCGGATTCTCCTGGAATGTCGCAGATATGTAAATACGGCGTTTACTTACCATTTCTCATGCATTACGGTTTGAACACTCGAACACCTATACGGATTCTCCTGCACAGTGGCAGATATGTAAATACGTTGTTTACTTACCATTTCTCACGCATTACGGTTCGAACACTCGAACACCTATACGGATTCTCCTGCACAGTGGCAGATATGTAAATACGGCGTTTACTTACCATTTCTCAGGCATTACGGTTCGAAGACTCGAACACCTATACGGATTCTCCTGCACAGTGGCAGATATGTAAATACGGCGTTTACTTACCATTTCTCATGCATTAGGGTTCGAAGACTCGAACACCTATACGGATTCTCCTGCACAGTGGCAGATATGTAAATACGGCGTTTACTTACCTATTCTCACGCATTAGGGTTTGAACACTCGAACAACTATACGGATTCTCCTGCACAATGGCAGATATGTAAATACGGCGTTTACTTACCATTTCTCACGCATTACGGTTCGAACACTCGAACACCTATGCGGATTCTACTGCACAGTGGCAGATATGTAAATACGGCGTTTTGCTTACCATTTCTCATGCATTACGATTCGAACACTCGAACACCTATACGGATTCTCCTGCACAGTGGCAGATATGTAAATACGACGTTTACTTACCATTTCTCACGCATTACGGTTCGAACACTTGAACACCTATGCGGATTCTCCTGCACAGTGGCAGATATGTAAATACGACGTTTACTTACCATTTCTCATGCATTACGGTTCGAACACTCGAACACCTATACGGATTCTCCTGCACAGTGGCAGATATGTAAATACGGCGTTTACTTACCGTATCTCATGCATTACGGCTCGAACACTCGAACACCTATACGGATTCTCCTGCACAGTGGCAGATATGTAAATACGGCGTTTACTTACCGTATCTCATGCATTACGGCTCGAACACTCGAACACCTATACGGATTCTCCTGCACAGTGGCAGATATGTAAATACGGCGTTTACTTACCATTTCTCACACATTACGGTTCGAAACTCGAACACCTATACGGATTCTCCTGCACAGTGGCAGATATGTAAATACGGCGTTTACTTACCATTTCTCACGCATTGCGGTTCGAATACTCGAACACCTATACGGATTCACCTGCATAGTGGCAGATATGTAAATACGGCGTTTACTTACCATTTCACAGGCATTAGGGTTCGAAGACTCGAACACCTATACGGATTCTCCTGCACAGTGGCAGATATGTAAATACGGCGTTTACCTACCTATTCTCACGCATTAGGGTTTGAACACTCGAACAACTATACGAATTCTCCTGCACAGTGGCAGATATGTAAATACGGCGTTTACTTACCATTTCTCACGCATTTCGGTTCGAACACTCCAACACCTATGCGGATTCTCCTGCACAGTGGCATATATGTAAATACGACGTTTACTTACCATTTCTCATGCATTACGGTTCGAACACTCGAACACCTATTCGGATTCTCCTGCACAGTGGCAGATTTGAAGATACGGCGTTTACTTACCTATTCTCAGGCATTAGGGTTCGAAGACTCGAACACCTATACGGATTCTCCTGCACGGTGACAGATATGTAAATACAGCGTTTACTTACCATTTCTCACGCATTAGGATTCGAACGCTCGAACACCTATACGGATTCTCCTGTACGGTGGCAGATATGTAAATACGACGTTTACTTACCATTTCTCATGCATTACGGTTCGAACACTCGAACACCTATACGGATTCTCCTGCACAGTGGCAGATATGTAAATACGGCGTTTACTTACCGTATCTCATGCATTACGGCTCGAACACTCGAACACCTATACGGATTCTCCTGCACAGTGGCAGATATGTAAATACGGCGTTTACTTACCATTTCTCATGCATTAGGGTTCGAAGACTCGAACACCTATACGGATTCTCCTGCACAGTGGCAGATATGTAAATACGGCGTTTACTTACCAATTCTCACGCATTAGGGTTTGAACACTCGAACAACTATACGGATTCTCCTGCACAGTGGCAGATATGTAAATACGGCGTTTACTTACCTACTCTCACGCATTAGGGTTTGGACACTCGAACAACTATACGGATTCTCCTGCACAGTGGCAGATATGTAAATACGGCGTTTACTTACCATTTCTCACGCATTACGGTTCAAACACTCGAACACCTATGCGGATTCTCCTGCACAGTGGCAGATATGTAAATACGGCGTTTACTTACCATTTCTCATGCATTACGGTTCGAGCACTAGAACACCTATACGGATTCTCCTGCACAGTGGAAGATATGTAAATACGGCGTTTACTTACCTATTCTCAGGCATTAGGGTTCGAAGACTCGAACACCTATACGGATTCTCCTGCACAGTGACAGATATGTAAATACGGCGTTTACTTACCTATTCTCACGCATTAGGGTTCGAACACTCGAACACCTATACAGATTCTCCTGCACAGTGGCAGATATGTAAATACGGCGTTTACTTATCGTTTCTCACGCATTACGGTTCGAACACTCGAACACCTATACGGATTCTCCTACACAGTGGCAGATATGTAAATACGGCGTTTACTTACCATTTCTCATGCATTACGGGTCGAACACTCGAACACCTATACGGATTCTCCTGCACAGTGGCAGATATGTAAATACGGCGTTTACTTACCGTATCTCATGCATTACGGCTCGAACACTCGAACACCTATACGGATTCTCCTGCACAGTGGCAGATATGTAAATACGGCGTTTAGTTACCCTTTCTCACGTATTACGGTTCGAACACTCGAACACCAATGCGGATTCTCCTGCACAGTGGCAGATATGTAAATACGGCGTTTACTTACCATTTCTCATGCATTACGGTTTGAACACTCGAACACCTATACGGATTCTCCTGCACAGTGGCAGATATGTAAATACGTTGTTTACTTACCATTTCTCACGCATTACGGTTCGAACACTCGAACACCTATACGGATTCTCCTGCACAGTGGCAGATATGTAAATACGGCATTTACTTACCATTTCTCATGCATTACGGTTCGAAGACTCGAACACCTATACGGATTCTCCTGCACAGTGGCAGATATGTAAATACGGCGTTTACTTACCATTTCTCATGCATTAGGGTTCGAAGACTCGAACACCTATACGGATTCTCCTGCACAGTGGCAGATATGTAAATACGGCGTTTACTTAACTATTCTCATGCATTAGGGTTCGAACACTCGAACACCTATACGGATTCTCCTGCACAGTGGCAGATATGTAAATACGGCGTTTACTTACCGTATCTCATGCATTACGGCTCGAACACTCGAACACCTATACGGATTCTCCTGCACAGTGGCAGATATGTAAATACGGCGTTTAGATACCCTTTCTCACGTATTACGGTTCGAACACTCGAACACCAATGCGGATTCTCCTGCACAGTGGCAGATATGTAAATACGGAGTTTACTTACCATTTCTCATGCATTACGGTTTGAACACTCGAACACCTATACGATTCTCCTGCACAGTGGCAGATATGTAAATACGGCGTTTACTTACCATTTCTCACACATTACGGTTCGAAACTCGAACACCTATACGGATTCTCCTGCACAGTGGCAGATATGTAAATACGGCGTTTACTTACCATTTCTCACGCATTGCGGTTCGAACACTCGAACACCTATACGGATTCACCTGCACAGTGGCAGATATGTAAATACGGCGTTTACTTACCATTTCTCAGGCATTAGGGTTCGAAGACTCGAACACCTATACGAATTCTCCTGCACAGTGGCAGATATGTAAATACGGCGTTTACCTACCTATTCTCACGCATTAGGGTTTGAACACTCGAACAACTGTACGAATTCTCCTGCACAGTGGCAGATATGTAAATACGGCGTTTACTTACCATTTCTCACGCATTACGGTTCGAACACTCGAACACCTATGCGGATTCTCCTGCACAGTGGCATATATGTAAATACGGCGTTTACTTACCATTTCTCATGCATTACGGTTCGAACACTCGAACACCTATTCGGATTCTCCTGCACAGTGGCAGATTTGTAGATACGGCATTTACTTACCTATTCTCACGCATTAGGGTTCGAAGACTCGAACACCTATACGGATTCTCCTGCACGGTGACAGATATGTAAATACAGCGTTTACTTACCATTTCTCACGCATTAGGGTTCGAACACTCGAACACCTATACGGATTCTCCTGCACGGTGGCAGATATGTAAATACGACGTTTACTTACCATTTCTCATGCATTACGGTTCGAACACTCGAACACCTATACGGATTCTCCTGCACTGTGGCAGATATGTAAATACGGCGTTTACTTACCGTATCTCATGCATTCCGGCTCGAACACTCGAACACCTATACGGATTCTCCTGCACAGTGGCAGATATGTAAATACGGCGTTTACTTACCGTATCTCATGCATTACGGCTCGAACACTCGAACACCTATGCGGATTCTCCTGCACAGTGGCAGATATGTAAATACGGCGTTTACTTACCATTTCTCACACATTACGGTTCGAAACTCGAACACCTATACGGATTCTCCTGCACAGTGGCAGATATATAAATACGGCGTTTACTTACCATTTCTCACGCATTACGGTTCGAACACTCGAACACCTATGCGGATTCTCCTGCACAGTGGCAGATATGTAAACACGGCGTTTACTTACCATTTCTCATGCATTACGGTTCGAACACTAGAACTCCTATACGGATTCTCCGGCACAGTGGAAGATACGTAAATACGGCGTTTACTTACCTATTCTCAGGCATTAGGGTTCGAAGACTCGAACACCTACACGGATTCTCCTGCACAGTGACAGATATGTAAATACGGCGTTTACTTACCTATTCTCACGCATTAGGGTTCGAACACTCGAACACCTATACGGATTCACCTGCACAGTGGCAGATATCTAAATACGGCGTTTACTTACCATTTCTCAGGCATTAGGGTTCGAAGACTCGAACACCTATACGAATTCTCCTGCACAGTGGCAGATATGTAAATACGGCGTTTACCTACCTATTCTCACGCATTAGGGTTTGAACACTCGAACAACTGTACGAATTCTCCTGCACAGTGGCAGATATGTAAATACGGCGTTTACTTACCATTTCTCACGCATTACGGTTCGAACACTCGAACACCTATGCGGATTCTCCTGCACAGTGGCATATATGTAAATACGGCGTTTACTTACCATTTCTCATGCATTACGGTTCGAACACTCGAACACCTATTCGGATTCTCCTGCACAGTGGCAGATTTGTAGATACGGCATTTACTTACCTATTCTCACGCATTAGGGTTCGAAGACTCGAACACCTATACGGATTCTCCTGCACGGTGACAGATATGTAAATACAGCGTTTACTTACCATTTCTCACGCATTAGGGTTCGAACACTCGAACACCTATACGGATTCTCCTGCACGGTGGCAGATATGTAAATACGACGTTTACTTACCATTTCTCATGCATTACGGTTCGAACACTCGAACACCTATACGGATTCTCCTGCACTGTGGCAGATATGTAAATACGGCGTTTACTTACCGTATCTCATGCATTCCGGCTCGAACACTCGAACACCTATACGGATTCTCCTGCACAGTGGCAGATATGTAAATACGGCGTTTACTTACCGTATCTCATGCATTACGGCTCGAACACTCGAACACCTATGCGGATTCTCCTGCACAGTGGCAGATATGTAAATACGGCGTTTACTAACCATTTCTCACACATTACGGTTCGAAACTCGAACACCTATACGGATTCTCCTGCACAGTGGCAGATATGTAAATACGGCGTTTACTTACCATTTCTCACGCATTACGGTTCGAACACTCGAACACCTATGCGGATTCTCCTGCACAGTGGCAGATATGTAAACACGGCGTTTACTTACCATTTCTCATGCATTACGGTTCGAACACTAGAACTCCTATACGGATTCTCCGGCACAGTGGAAGATACGTAAATACGGCGTTTACTTACCTATTCTCAGGCATTAGGGTTCGAAGACTCGAACACCTACACGGATTCTCCTGCACAGTGACAGATATGTAAATACGGCGTTTACTTACCTATTCTCACGCATTAGGGTTCGAACACTCGAACACCTATACGGATTCTCCTGCACAGTGGCAGATATGTAAATACGGCGTTTACTTATCGTTTCTCACGCATTACGGTTCGAACACTCGAACACCTATACGGATTCTCCCACACAGTGGCAGATATGTAAATACGGCGTTTACTGACCATTTCTCATGCATTACGGGTCGAACACCCGAACACCTATAGGGATTCTCCTGCACAGTGGCAGATATGTAAATACGGCGTTTACTTACCGTATCTTATGCATTACGGCTCGAACACTCGAACACCTATACGGATTCTCCTGCACAGTGGCAGATATGTAAAGACGGCGTTTAGTTACCCTTTCTCACGGATTATGGTTCGAACACTCGAACACCAATGCGGATTCTCCTGCACAGTGGCAGATATGTAAATACGGCGTTTACTTACCATTTCTCATGCATTACGGTTTGAACACTCGAACACCTATACGGATTCTCCTGCACAGTGGCAGATATGTAAATACGTTGTTTACTTACCATTTCTCACGCATTACGGTTCGAACACTCGAACACCTATACGGATTCTCCTGCACAGTGGCAGATATGTAAACACGGCGTTTACTTACCGTATCTCATGCATTACGGCTCGAACACTCGAACACCTATACGGATTCTCCTGCACAGTGGCAGATATGTAAATACGGCGTTTACTTACCGTATCTCATGCATTACGGCTCGAACACTCGAACACCTATACGGATTCTCCTGCACAGTGGCAGATATGTAAATACGGCGTTTACTTACCGTTTCTCACACATTACGGTTCGAAACTCGAACACCTATACGAATTCTCATGCACAGTGGCAGATATGTAAATACGGCGTTTACTTACCATTTCTCACGCATTACGGTTCGAACACTCGAACACCTATGCGGATTCTCCTGCACAGTGGCAGATATGTAAATACGGCGTTTACTTACCATTTCTCATGCATTACGGTTCGAACACTAGAACACCTATACGGATTCTCCTGCACAGTGGAAGATACGTAAATACGGCGTTTACTTACCTATTCTCAGGCATTAGGGTTCGAAGACTCGAACACCTACACGGATTCTCCTGCACAGTGACAGATATGTAAATACGGCGTTTACTTACCTATTATCACGCATTAGGGTTCGAACACTCGAATACCTATACGGATTCTCCTGCACAGTGGCAGATATGTAAATACGGCGTTTACTTATCGTTTCTCACGCATTACGGTTCGAACACTAGAACACCTATACGGATTCTCCCACACAGTGGCAGATATGTAAATACGGCGTTTACTTACCATTTCTCATGCATTACGGGTCGAACACTCGAACACCTATACGGATTCTCCTGCACAGTGGCAGATATGTAAATACGGCGTTTACTTACCGTATCTCATGCATTACGGCTCGAACACTCGAACACCTATACGGATTCTCCTGCACAGTGGCAGATATGTAAAGACGGCGTTTAGTTACCCTTTCTCACGGATTACGGTTCGAACACTCGAACACCAATGCGGATTCTCCTGCACAGTGGCAGATATGTAAATACGGCGTTTACTTACCATTTCTCATGCATTACGGTTTGAACACTCGAACACCTATACGGATTCTCCTGCACAGTGGCAGATATGTAAATACGTTGTTTACTTACCATTTCTCACGCATTACGGTTCGAACACTCGAACACCTATACGGATTCTCCTGCACAGTGGCAGATATGTAAATACGCCGTTTACTTACCATTTCTCATGCATTACGGTTCGAAGACTCGAACACCTATACGGATTCACCTGCACAGTGGCAGATATGTAAATACGGCGTTTACTTACCATTTCTCATGCATTAGGGTTCGAAGACTCGAACACCTATACGGATTCTCCCGCACAGTGGCAGATATGTAAATACGGCGTTTACTTACCCATTCTCATGCATTAGGGTTTGAACACTCGAACAACTATACGGATTCTCCTGCACAATGGCAGATATGTAAATACGGCGTTTACCTACCATTTCTCACGCATTACGGTTCGAACACTCGAACACCTATACGGATTCTCCTGCACAGTGGCAGATATGTAAATACGGCGTTTACTTACCATTTCTCATGCATTACGGTTCGAAGACACGAACACCTATACGGATTCTCCTGCACAGTGACAGATATGTAAATACGGCGTTTACTTACCATTTCTCATGCATTAGGGTTCGAACACTCGAACACCTATACGGATTCTCATGCACAGTGGCAGATATGTAAATACGGCGTTTACTTAACTATTCTCATGCATTAGGGTTCGAACACTCGAACACCTATACGGATTCACCTGCACAGTGGCAGATATGTAAATACGGCGTTTACTTACCGTATCTCATGCATTACGGCTCGAACACTCGAACACCTATACGGATTCTCCTGCACAGTGGCAGATATGTAAATACGGCGTTTAGATACCCTTTCCTCACGTATTACGGTTCGAACACTCGAACACCAATGCGGATTCTCCTGCACAGTGGCAGATATGTAAATACGGAGTTTACTTACCATTTCTCATGCATTACGGTTTGAACACTCGAACACCTATACGGATTCTCCTGCACAGTGGCAGATATGTAAATACGGCGTTTACTTACCATTTCTCACACATTACGGTTCGAAACTCGAACACCTATACGGATTCTCCTGCACAGTGGCAGATATGTAAATACGGCGTTTACTTACCATTTCTCACGCATTGCGGTTCGAACACTCGAACACCTATACGGATTCACCTGCACAGTGGCAGATATGTAAATACGGCGTTTACTTACCATTTCTCAGGCATTAGGGTTCGAAGACTCGAACACCTATACGGATTCTCCTGCACAGTGGCAGATATGTAAATACGGCGTTTACCTACCTATTCTCACGCATTAGGGTTTGAACACACTCGAACAACTATACGAATTCTCCTGCACAGTGGCAGATATGTAAATACGGCGTTTACTTACCATTTCTCACGCATTACGGTTCGAACACTCGAACACCTATGCGGATTCTCCTGCACAGTGGCATATATGTAAATACGGCGTTTACTTACCATTTCTCATGCATTACGGTTCGAACACTCGAACACCTATTCGGATTCTCCTGCACAGTGGCAGATTTGTAGATACGGCGTTTACTTACCTATTCTCACGCATTAGGGTTCGAAGACTCGAACACCTATACGGATTCTCCTGCACGGTGACAGATATGTAAATACAGCGTTTACTTACCATTTCTCACGCATTAGGGTTCGAACACTCGAACACCTATACGGATTCTCCTGCACGGTGGCAGATATGTAAATACGACGTTTACTTACCATTTCTCATGCATTACGGTTCGAACACTCGAACACCTATACGGATTCTCCTGCACAGTGGCAGATATGTAAATACGGCGTTTACTTACCGTATCTCATGCATTACGGCTCGAACACTCGAACACCTATACGGATTCTCCTGCACAGTGGCAGATATGTAAATACGGCGTTTAGATACCCTTTCTCACGTATTACGGTTCGAACACTCGAACACCAATGCGGATTCTCCTGCACAGTGGCAGATATGTAAATACGGAGTTTACTTACCATTTCTCATGCATTACGGTTTGAACACTCGAACACCTATACGGATTCTCCTGCACAGTGGCAGATATGTAAATACGGCGTTTACTTACCATTTCTCACACATTACGGTTCGAAACTCGAACACCTATACGGATTCTCCTGCACAGTGGCAGATATGTAAATACGGCGTTTACTTACCATTTCTCACGCATTGCGGTTCGAACAGTCGAACACCTATACGGATTCACCTGCACAGTGGCAGATATGTAAATACGGCGTTTACTTACCATTTCTCAGGCATTAGGGTTCGAAGACTCAAACACCTGTACGGATTCTCCTGCACAGTGGCAGATATGTAAATACGGCGTTTACCTACCTATTCTCACGCATTAGGGTTTGAACACTCGAACAACTATACAAATTCTCCAGCACAGTGGCAGATATGTAAATACGGCGTTTACTTACCATTTCTCACGCATTACGGTTCGAACACCTCGAACACCTATGCGGATTCTCCTGCACAGTGGCATATATGTAAATACGGCGTTTACTTACCATTTCTCATGCATTACGGTTCGAACACTCGAACACCTATTCGGATTCTCCTGCACAGTGGCAGATTTGTAGATACGGCGTTTACTTACCTATTCTCACGCATTAGGGTTCGAAGACTCGAACACCTATACGGATTCTCCTGCACGGTGACAGATATGTAAATACAGCGTTTACTTACCATTTCTCACGCATTAGGGTTCGAACACTCGAACACCTATACGGATTCTCCTGCACGGTGGCAGATATGTAAATACGACGTTTACTTACCATTTCTCATGCATTAACGGTTCGAACACTCGAACACCTATACGGATTCTCCTGCACAGTGGCAGATATGTAAATACGGCGTTTACTTACCGTATCTCATGCATTACGGCTCGAACACTCGAACACCTATACGGATTCTCCTGCACAGTGGCAGATATGTAAATACGGCGTTTACTTACCGTATCTCATGCATTACGGCTCGAACACTCGAACACCTATACGGATTCTCCTGCACAGTGGCAGATATGTAAATACGGCGTTTACTTACCATTTCTCACGCATTGCGGTTCGAACACTCGAACACCTATACGGATTCACCTGCACAGTGGCAGGCAGATATGTAAATACGGCGTTTACTTACCATTTCTCAGGCATTAGGGTTCGAAGACTCGAACACCTATACGGATTCTCCTGCACAGTGGCAGATATGTAAATACGGCGTTTACCTACCTATTCTCACGCATTAGGGTTTGAACACTCGAACAACTATACGAATTCTCCTGCACAGTGGCAGATATGTAAATACGGCGTTTACTTACCATTTCTCACGCATTACGGTTCGAACACTCGAACACCTATGCGGATTCTCCTGCACAGTGGCATATATGTAAATACGGCGTTTACTTACCATTTCTCATGCATTACGGTTCGAACACTCGAACACCTATTCGGATTCTCCTGCACAGTGGCAGATTTGTACGATACGGCGTTTACTTACCTATTCTCACGCATTAGGGTTCGAAGACTCGAACACCTATACGGATTCTCCTGCACGGTGACAGATATGTAAATACAGCGTTTACTTACCATTTCTCACGCATTAGGGTTCGAACACTCGAACACCTATACGGATTCTCCTGCACGGTGGCAGATATGTAAATACGACGTTTACTTACCATTTCTCATGCATTACGGTTCGAACACTCGAACACCTATACGGATTCTCCTGCACAGTGGCAGATATGTAAATACGGCGTTTACTTACCGTATCTCATGCATTACGGCTCGAACACTCGAACACCTATACGGATTCTCCTGCACAGTGGCAGATATGTAAATACGGCGTTTAGATACCCTTTCTCACGTATTACGGTTCGAACACTCGAACACCAATGCGGATTCTCCTGCACAGTGGCAGATATGTAAATACGGAGTTTACTTACCATTTCTCATGCATTACGGTTTGAACACTCGAACACCTATACGGATTCTCCTGCACAGTGGCAGATATGTAAATACGGCGTTTACTTACCATTTCTCACACATTACGGTTCGAAACTCGAACACCTATACGGATTCTCCTGCACAGTGGCAGATATGTAAATACGGCGTTTACTTACCATTTCTCACGCATTGCGGTTCGAACACTCGAACACCTATACGGATTCACCTGCACAGTGGCAGATATGTAAATACGGCGTTTACTTACCATTTCTCAGGCATTAGGGTTCGAAGACTCGAACACCTGTACGGATTCTCCTGCACAGTGGCAGATATGTAAATACGGCGTTTACCTACCTATTCTCACGCATTAGGGTTTGAACACTCGAACAACTATACAAATTCTCCTGCACAGTGGCAGATATGTAAATACGGCGTTTACTTACCATTTCTCACGCATTACGGTTCGAACACTCGAACACCTATGCGGATTCTCCTGCACAGTGGCATATATGTAAATACGGCGTTTACTTACCATTTCTCATGCATTACGGTTCGAACACTCGAACACCTATTCGGATTCTCCTGCACAGTGGCAGATTTGTAGATACGGCGTTTACTTACCTATTCTCACGCATTAGGGTTCGAAGACTCGAACACCTATACGGATTCTCCTGCACGGTGACAGATGTGTAAATACAGCGTTTACTTACCATTTCTCACGCATTAGGGTTCGAACACTCGAACACCTATACGGATTCTCCTGCACGGTGGCAGATATGTAAATACGACGTTTACTTACCATTTCTCATGCATTACGGTTCGAACACTCGAACACCTATACGGATTCTCCTGCACAGTGGCAGATATGTAAATACGGCGTTTACTTACCGTATCTCATGCATTACGGCTCGAACACTCGAACACCTATACGGATTCTCCTGCACAGTGGCAGATATGTAAATACGGCGTTTACTTACCGTATCTCATGCATTACGGCTCGAACACTCGAACACCTATACGGATTCTCCTGCACAGTGGCAGATATGTAAATACGGCGTTTACTTACCATTTCTCACACATTACGGTTCGAAACTCGAACACCTATAACGGATTCTCCTGCACAGTGGCAGATTTGTAAATACGGCGTTTACTTACCATTTCTCACGCATTACGGTTCGAACACTCGAACACCTATGCGGATTCTCCTGCACAGTGGCAGATATGTAAATACGGCGTTTACTTACCATTTCTCATGCATTACGGTTCGAACACTAGAACACCTATACGGATTCTCCTGCACAGTGGAAGATACGTAAATACGGCGTTTACTTACCTATTCTCAGGTATTAGGGTTCGAAGACTCGAACACCTACACGGATTCTCCTGCACAGTGACAGATATGTAAATACGGCGTTTACATACCTATTCTCACGCATTAGGGTTCGAACACTCGAACACCTATACGGATTCTCCTGCACAGTGGCAGATATGTAAATACGGCGTTTACTTATCGTTTCTCACGCATTACGGTTCGAACACTCGAACACCTATACGGATTCTCCCACACAGTGGCAGATATGTAAATACGGCGTTTACTTACCATTTCTCATGCATTACGGGTCGAACACTCGAACACCTATACGGATTCTCCTGCACAGTGGCAGATATGTAAATACGGCGTTTACTTACCGTATCTCATGCATTACGGCTCGAACACTCGAACGCCTATACGGATTCTCCTGCACAGTGGCAGATATGTAAAGACGGCGTTTAGTTACCCTTTCTCATGGATTACGGTTCGAACACTCGAACACCAATGCGGATTCTCCTGCACAGTGGCAGATATGTAAATACGGCGTTTACTTACCATTTCTCATGCATTACGGTTTGAACACTCGAACACCTATACGGATTCTCCTGCACAGTGGCAGATATGTAAATACGTTGTTTACTTACCATTTCTCACGCATTACGGTTCGAACACTCGAACACCTATACGGATTCTCCTGCACAGTGGCAGATATGTAAATACGCCGTTTACTTACCATTTCTCATGCATTACGGTTCGAAGACTCGAACACCTATACGGATTCACCTGCACAGTGGCAGATATGTAAATACGGCGTTTACTTACCATTTCTCATGCATTAGGATTCGAAGACTCGAACACCTATACGGATTCTCCCGCACAGTGGCAGATATGTAAATACAGCGTTTACTTACCCATTCTCACGCATTAGGGTTTGAACACTCGAACAACTATACGGATTCTCCTGCACAATGGCAGATATGTAAATACGGCGTTTACTAACCATTTCTCACGCATTACGGTTCGAACACTCGAACACCTATACGGATTCTCCTGCACAGTGGCAGATATGTAAATACGGCGTTTACTTACCATTTCTCAGGCATTACGGTTCGAAGACTCGAACACCTATACGGATTCTCCTGCACAGTGGCAGATATGTAAATACGGCGTTTACTTACCATTTCTCATGCATTAGGGTTCGAAGACTCGAACACCTATACGGATTCTCCTGCACAGTGGCGGATATGTAAATACGGCGTTTACTTACCTATTCTCACGCATTAGGGTTTGAACACTCGAACAACTATACGGATTCTCCTGCACAATGGCAGATATGTAAATACGGCGTTTACTTACCATTTCTCACGCATTACGGTTCGAACACTCGAACACCTATGCGGATTCTACTGCACAGTGGCAGATATGTAAATACGGCGTTTTGCTTACCATTTCTCATGCATTACGATTCGAACACTCGAACACCTATACGGATTCTCCTGCACAGTGGCAGATATGTAAATACGACGTTTACTTACCATTTCTCACGCATTACGGTTCGAACACTTGAACACCAATGCGAATTCTCCTGCACAGTGGCAGATATGTAAATACGGCGTTTACTTACCATTTCTCATGCATTACGGTTTGAACACTCGAACACCTATACGGATTCTCCTGCACAGTGGCAGATATGTAAATACGTTGTTTACTTACCATTTCTCACGCATTACGGTTCGAACACTCGAACACCTATACGGATTCTCCTGCACAGTGGCAGATATGTAAATACGCCGTTTACTTACCATTTCTCATGCATTACGGTTCGAAGACTCGAACACCTATACGGATTCACCTGCACAGTGGCAAATATGTAAATACGGCGTTTACTTACCATTTCTCATGCATTAGGGTTCGAAGACTCGAACACCTATACGGATTCTCCCGCACAGTGGCAGATATGTAAATACGGCGTTTACTTACCCATTCTCACGCATTAGGGTTTGAACACTCGAACAACTATACGGATTCTCCTGCACAATGGCAGATATGTAAATACGGCGTTTACTTACCATTTCTCACGCATTACGGTTCGAACACTCGAACACCTATGCGGATTCTACTGCACAGTGGCAGATATGTAAATACGGCGTTTACATATCATTTCTCATGCATTACGATTCGAACACTCGAACACCTATGCGGATTCTACTGCACAGTGGCAAATATGTAAATACGACGTTTACTTACCATTTCTCATGCATTACGGTTCGAACACTCGAACACCTATACGAATTCTCCTGCACAGTGGCAGATATGTAAATGCGGCGTTTACTTACTGTATCTCATGCATTACGGCTCGAACACTCGAACACCTATACGGATTCTCCTGCACAGTGGCAGATATGTAAATACGGCGTTTACTTACCGTATCTCATGCATTACGGCTCGAACACTCGAACAGCTATACGGATTCTCCTGCACAGTGGCAGATATGTAAATACGGCGTTTACCTACCTATTCTCACGCATTAGGGTTTGAACACTCGAACAACTATACGAATTCTCCTGCACAGTGGCAGATATGTAAATACGGCGTTTACTTACCATTTCTCACGCATTACGGTTCGAACACTCGAACACCTATGCGGATTCTCCTGCACAGTGGCATATATGTAAATACGGCGTTTACTTACCATTTCTCATGCATTACGGTTCGAACACTCGAACACCTATGCCGATTCTCCTGCACAGTGGCAGATATGTAAATACGGCGTTTACTTACCATTTCTCATGCATTAGGGTTCGAAGACTCGAACACCTATACGGATTCTTGTGCACAGTGGCAGATATGTAAATACGGCGTTTACTTACCTATTCTCACGCATTAGGGTTTGAACACTCGAACAACTGCACGGATTCTCCTGCACAATGGCAGATATGTAAATACGGCGTTTACTTACCATTTCTCACGCATTACGGTTCGAACACTCGAACACCTATGCGGATTCTACTGCACAGTGGCAGATATGTAAATACGGCGTTTACTTACCATTTCTCACGCATTACGGTTCGAACACTTGAACACCTATGCGGACTCTCCTGCACAGTGGCAGATATGTAAATACGACGTTTACTTACCATTTCTCATGCATTACGGTTCGAACACTCGAACACCTATACGGATTCTACTGCACAGTGGCAAATATGTAAATACGACGTTTACTTACCATTTCTCATGCATTACGGTTCGAACACTCGAACACCTATACGAATTCTCCTGCACAGTGGCAGATATGTAAATACGGCGTTTACTTACCGTATCTCATGCATTACGGCTCGAACACTCGAACACCTACACGGATTCTCCTGCACAGTGGCAGATATGTAAATACGGCGTTTACATACCATTTCTCATGCATTAGGGTTCGAACACTCGAACACCTATACGGATTCTCCTGCACGGTGGCAGATATGTAAATACGACGTTTACTTACCATTTCTCATGCATTACGGTTCGAACACTCGAACACCTATACGGATTCTCCTGCATAGTGGCAGAGATGTAAAGACGGCGTTTACTTACCGTATCTCATGCATTACGGCTCGAACACTCGAACACCTATACGGATTCTCCTGCACAGTGGCAGATATGTAAATACGGCATTTACTTACCATTTCTCACACATTACGGTTCGAAACTCGAACACCTATACGGATTCTCCTGCACAGTGGCAGATATGTAAATACGGCGTTTACTTACCTACTCTCACGCATTAGGGTTTGAACACTCGAACAACTATACGGATTCTCCTGCACAGTGGCAGATATGTAAATACGGCGTTTACTTACCATTTCTCACGCATTACGGTTCAAACACTCGAACACCTATGCGGATTCTCCTGCACAGTGGCAGATATGTAAATACGGCGTTTACTTACCATTTCTCATGCATTACGGTTCGAACACTAGAACACCTATACGGATTCTCCTGCACAGTGGAAGATATGTAAATACGGCGTTTACTTACCTATTCTCAGGCATTAGGGTTCGAAGACTCGAACACCTATACGGATTCTCCTGCACAGTGACAGATATGTAAATACGGCGTTTACTTACCTATTCTCACGCATTAGGGTTCGAACACTCGAACACCTATACGGATTCTCCTGCACAGTGGCAGATTTGTAAATACGGCGTTTACTTATCGTTTCTCACGCATTACGGTTCGAACACTCGAACACCTATGCGGATTCTCCTACACAGTGGCAGATATGTAAATACGGCGTTTACTTACCATTTCTCATGCATTACGGGTCGAACACTCGAACACCTATACGGATTCTCCTGCACAGTGGCAGATATGTAAATACGGCGTTTACTTACCGTATCTCATGCATTACGGCTCGAACACTCGAACACCTATACGGATTCTCCTCCACAGTGGCAGATATGTAAATACGGCGTTTAGTTAACCTTTCCCACGTATTACGGTTCGAACACTCGAACACCAATGCGGATTCTCCTGCACAGTGGCAGATATGTAAATACGGCGTTTACTTACCATTTCTCATGCATTACGGTTTGAACACTCGAACACCTATACGGATTCTCCTGCACAGTGGCAGATATGTAAATACGTTGTTTACTTACCATTTCTCACGCATTACGGTTCGAACACTCGAACACCTAAACGGATTCTCCTGCACAGTGGCAGATATGTAAATACGGCGTTTACTTACCATTTCTCATGCATTACGGTTCGAAGACTCGAACACCTATACGGATTCTCCTGCACAGTGGCAGATATGTAAATACGGCGTTTACTTACCATTTCTCATGCATTAGGGTTCGAAGACTCGAACTCCTATACGGATTCTCCTGCACAGTGGCAGATATGTAAATACGGCGTTTACTTACCATTTCTCACGCATTAGGGTTTGAACACTCGAACAACTATACGGATTCTCCTGCACAATGGCAGATACGTAAATACGGCGTTTACTTACCATTTCTCACGCATTACGGTTCGAACACTCGAACACCTATGCGGATTCTACTGCACAGTGGCAGATATGTAAATACGGCGTTTACTTACCATTTCTCATGCATTACGATTCGAACACTCGAACACCTATACGGATTCTCCTGCACAGCGGCAGATATGTAAATACGGCGTTTACTTACCATTTCTCATGCATCACGGTTCGAACACTTGAACACCTATACGGATTCTCCTGCACAGTGGCAGATATGTAAATACGACGTTTACTTACCATTTCTCATGCATTACGGTTCGAACACTCGAACACCTATACGGTTTCTCCTGCACAGTGGCAGATATGTAAATACGGCGTTTACTTACCGTATCTCATGCATTACGGCTCGAACACTCGAACACCTATACGGATTCTCCTGCACAGTGGCAGATATGAAAATACGGTGTTTACTTACCGTATCTCATGCATTACGGCTCGAACACTCGAACTCCTATACGGATTCTCCTGCACAGTGGCAGATATGTAAATACGGCGTTTACTTACCATTTCTCACACATTACGGTTCGAAACTCGAACACCTATACGGATTCTCCTGCACAGTGGCAGATATGTAAATACGGCGTTTACTAACCATTTCTCACGCATTGCGGTTCGAACACTCGAACACCTATACGGATTCACCTGCACAGTGGCAGATATGTAAATACGGCGTTTACTTACCATTTCTCAGGCATTAGGGTTCGAAGACTCGAACACCTATACGGATTCTCCTGCACAGTGGCAGATATGTAAATACGGCGTTTACCTACCTATTCTCACGCATTAGGGTTTGAACACTCGAACAGCTATACGAATTCTCCTGCACAGTGGCAGATATGTAAATACGGCGTTTACTTACCATTTCTCACGCATTACGGTTCGAACACTCGAACACCCATGCGGATTCTCCTGCACAGTGGCATATATGTAAATACGGCGTTTACTTACCATTTCTCATGCATTACGGTTCGAACACTCGAACACCTATTCGGATTCTCCTGCACAGTGGCAGATTTGTAGATACGGCGTTTACTTACCTATTCTCAGGCATTAGGGTTCGAAGACTCGAACACCTATACGGATTCTCCTGCACGGTGACAGATATGTAAATACAGCGTTTACTTACCATTTCTCACGCATTAGGGTTCGAACACTCGAACACCTATACGGATTCTCCTGCACGGTGGCAGATATGTAAATACGACGTTTACTTACCACTTCTCATGCATTACGGTTCGAACACTCGAACACCTATACGGATTCTCCTACACAGTGGCAGATATGTAAATACGGCGTTTACTTACCGTATCTCATGCATTACGGCTCGAACAATCGAACACCTATACGGATTCTCCTGCACAGTGGTAGATATGTAAATACGGCGTTTACTTACCATTTCTCACCCATTACGGTTCGAAACTCGAACACCTATACGGATTCTCCTGCACAGTGGCAGATATGTAAATACGGCGTTTACTTACCTACTCTCACGCATTACGGTTTGAACACTCGAACAACTATACGGATTCTCCTGCATAGTGGCAGATATGTAAATACGGCGTTTACTTACCATTTCTCACGCATTACGGTTCAAACACTCGAACACCTATACGGATTCTCCTGCACAGTGGCAGATATGTAAATACGGCGTTTACTTACCATTTCTCACGCATTACGGTTCGAACACTTGAACACCTATACGGATTCTCCTGCACAGTGGCAGATATGTAAATACGACGTTTACTTACCATTTCTCATGCATTACGGTTCGAACACTCGAACACCTATACGGATTCTCCTGCACAGTGGCAGATATGTAAATACGGCGTTTACTTACCGTATCTCATGCATTACGGCTCGAACAATCGAACACCTATACGGATTCTCCTGCACAGCGGCAGATATGAAAATACGGCGTTTACTTACCGTATCTCATGCATTACGGCTCGAACACTCGAACACCTATACGGATTCTCCTGCACAGTGGCAGATATGTAAATACGGCGTTTACTTACCATTTCTCACACATTACGGTTCGAAACTCGAACACCTATACGGATTCTCCTGCACAGTGGCAGATATGTAAATACGGCGTTTACTTACCATTTCTCACGCATTGCGGTTCGAACACTCGAACACCTATACGGATTCACCTGCACAGTGGCAGATATATAAATACGGCGTTTACTTACCATTTCTCAAGCATTAGGGTTCGAAGACTCGAACACCTATACGGATTCTCCTGCACAGTGGCAGATATGTAAATACGGCGTTTACCTACCTATTCTCACGCATTAGGGTTTGAACACTCGAACAACTATACGAATTCTCCTGCACAGTGGCAGATATGTAAATACGGCGTTTACTTACCATTTCTCACGCATTACGGTTCGAACACTCGAACACCTATGCGGATTCTCCTGCACAGTGGCATATATGTAAATACGGCATTTACTTACCATTTCTCATGCATTACGGTTCGAACACTCAAACACCTATTCGGATTCTCCTGCACAGAGGCAGATTTGTAGATACGGCGTTTACTTACCTATTCTCAGGCATTAGGGTTCGAAGACTCGAACACCTATACGGATTCTCCTGCACGGTGACAGATATGTAAATACAGCGTTTACTTACCATTTCTCATGCATTAGGGTTCGAACACTCGAACACCTATACGGATTCTCCTGCACGGTGGCAGATATGTAAATACGACGTTTACTTACCATTTCTCATGCATTACGGTTCGAACACTCGAACACCTATACGGATTCTCCTGCATAGTGGCAGAGATGTAAAGACGGCGTTTACTTACCGTATCTCATGCATTACGGCTCGAACACTCGAACACCTATACGGATTCTCCTGCACAGTGGCAGATATGTAAATACGGCGTTTACTTACCATTTCTCACACATTACGGTTCGAAACTCGAACACCTATACGGATTCTCCTGCACAGTGGCAGATATGTAAATACGGCGTTTACTTACCTACTCTCACGCATTAGGGTTTGAACACTCGAACAACTATACGGATTCTCCTGCACAGTGGCAGATATGTAAATACGGCGTTTACTTACCATTTCTCACGCATTACGGTTCAAACACTCGAACACCTATGCGGATTCTCCTGCACAGTGGCAGATATGTAAATACGGTGTTTACTTACCATTTCTCATGCATTACGGTTCGAACACTAGAACACCTATACGGATTCTCCTGCACAGTGGAAGATATGTAAATACGGCGTTTACTTACCTATTCTCAGGCATTAGGGTTCGAAGACTCGAACACCTATACGGATTCTCCTGCACAGTGACAGATATGTAAATACGGCGTTTACTTACCTATTCTCACGCATTAGGGTTCGAACACTCGAACACCTATACGGATTCTCCTGCACAGTGGCAGATTTGTAAATACGGCGTTTACTTATCGTTTCTCACGCATTACGGTTCGAACACTCGAACACCTATGCGGATTCTCCTACACAGTGGCAGATATGTAAATACGGCGTTTACTTACCATTTCTCATGCATTACGGGTCGAACACTCGAACACCTATACGGATTCTCCTGCACAGTGGCAGATATGTAAATACGGCGTTTACTTACCGTATCTCATGCATTACGGCTCGAACACTCGAACACCTATACGGATTCTCCTCCACAGTGGCAGATATGTAAATACGGCGTTTAGTTAACCTTTCCCACGTATTACGGTTCGAACACTCGAACACCAATGCGGATTCTCCTGCACAGTGGCAGATATGTAAATACGGCGTTTACTTACCATTTCTCATGCATTACGGTTTGAACACTCGAACACCTATACGGATTCTCCTGCACAGTGGCAGATATGTAAATACGTTGTTTACTTACCATTTCTCACGCATTACGGTTCGAACACTCGAACACCTAAACGGATTCTCCTGCACAGTGGCAGATATGTAAATACGGCGTTTACTTACCATTTCTCATGCATTACGGTTCGAAGACTCGAACACCTATACGGATTCTCCTGCACAGTGGCAGATATGTAAATACGGCGTTTACTTACCATTTCTCATGCATTAGGGTTCGAAGACTCGAACTCCTATACGGATTCTCCTGCACAGTGGCAGATATGTAAATACGGCGTTTACTTACCATTTCTCACGCATTAGGGTTTGAACACTCGAACAACTATACGGATTCTCCTGCACAATGGCAGATACGTAAATACGGCGTTTACTTACCATTTCTCACGCATTACGGTTCGAACACTCGAACACCTATGCGGATTCTACTGCACAGTGGCAGATATGTAAATACGGCGTTTACTTACCATTTCTCATGCATTACGATTCGAACACTCGAACACCTATACGGATTCTCCTGCACAGTGGCAGATATGTAAATACGGCGTTTACTTACCATTTCTCACGCATTACGGTTCGAACACTTGAACACCTATACGGATTCTCCTGCACAGTGGCAGATATGTAAATACGACGTTTACTTACCATTTCTCATGCATTACGGTTCGAACACTCGAACACCTATATGGATTCTCCTGCACAGTGGAAGATATGTAAATACGGCGCTTACTTACCTATTCTCAGGCATTAGGGTTTGAACACTCGAACAACTATACGGATTCTCCTGCACAATGGCAGATACGTAAATACGGCGTTTACTTACCATTTCTCACGCATTACGGTTCGAACACTCGAACACCTATGCGGATTCTACTGCACAGTGGCAGATATGTAAATACGGCGTTTACTTACCATTTCTCATGCATTACGATTCGAACACTCGAACACCTATACGGATTCTCCTGCACAGCGGCAGATATGTAAATACGGCGTTTACTTACCATTTCTCATGCATTACGGTTCGAACACTTGAACACCTATACGGATTCTCCTGCACAGTGGCAGATATGTAAATACGACGTTTACTTACCATTTCTCATGCATTACGGTTCGAACACTCGAACACCTATACGGTTTCTCCTGCACAGTGGCAGATATGTAAATACGGCGTTTACTTACCGTATCTCATGCATTACGGCTCGAACACTCGAACACCTATACGGATTCTCCTGCACAGTGGCAGATATGAAAATACGGTGTTTACTTACCGTATCTCATGCATTACGGCTCGAACACTCGAACACCTATACGGATTCTCCTGCACAGTGGCAGATATGTAAATACGGCGTTTACTTACCATTTCTCACACATTACGGTTCGAAACTCGAACACCTATACGGATTCTCCTGCACAGTGGCAGATATGTAAATACGGCGTTTACTAACCATTTCTCACGCATTGCGGTTCGAACACTCGAACACCTATACGGATTCACCTGCACAGTGGCAGATATGTAAATACGGCGTTTACTTACCATTTCTCAGGCATTAGGGTTCGAAGACTCGAACACCTATACGGATTCTCCTGCACAGTGGCAGATATGTAAATACGGCGTTTACCTACCTATTCTCACGCATTAGGGTTTGAACACTCGAACAGCTATACGAATTCTCCTGCACAGTGGCAGATATGTAAATACGGCGTTTACTTACCATTTCTCACGCATTACGGTTCGAACACGCGAACACCCATGCGGATTCTCCTGCACAGTGGCATATATGTAAATACGGCGTTTACTTACCATTTCTCATGCATTACGGTTCGAACACTCGAACACCTATTCGGATTCTCCTGCACAGTGGCAGATTTGTAGATACGGCGTTTACTTACCTATTCTCAGGCATTAGGGTTCGAAGACTCGAACACCTATACGGATTCTCCTGCACGGTGACAGATATGTAAATACAGCGTTTACTTACCATTTCTCACGCATTAGGGTTCGAACACTCGAACACCTATACGGATTCTCCTGCACGGTGGCAGATATGTAAATACGACGTTTACTTACCACTTCTCATGCATTACGGTTCGAACACTCGAACACCTATACGGATTCTCCTACACAGTGGCAGATATGTAAATACGGCGTTTACTTACCGTATCTCATGCATTACGGCTCGAACAATCGAACACCTATACGGATTCTCCTGCACAGTGGTAGATATGTAAATACGGCGTTTACTTACCATTTCTCACCCATTACGGTTCGAAACTCGAACACCTATACGGATTCTCCTGCACAGTGGCAGATATGTAAATACGGCGTTTACTTACCTACTCTCACGCATTACGGTTTGAACACTCGAACAACTATACGGATTCTCCTGCATAGTGGCAGATATGTAAATACGGCGTTTACTTACCATTTCTCACGCATTACGGTTCAAACACTCGAACACCTATACGGATTCTCCTGCGCAGTGGCAGATATGTAAATACGGCGTTTACTTACCATTTCTCACGCATTACGGTTCGAACACTTGAACACCTATACGGATTCTCCTGCACAGTGGCAGATATGTAAATACGACGTTTACTTACCATTTCTCATGCATTACGGTTCGAACACTCGAACACCTATACGGATTCTCCTGCACAGTGGCAGATATGTAAATACGGCGTTTACTTACCGTATCTCATGCATTACGGCTCGAACAATCGAACACCTATACGGATTCTCCTGCACAGCGGCAGATATGAAAATACGGCGTTTACTTACCGTATCTCATGCATTACGGCTCGAACACTCGAACACCTATACGGATTCTCCTGCACAGTGGCAGATATGTAAATACGGCGTTTACTTACCATTTCTCACACATTACGGTTCGAAACTCGAACACCTATACGGATTCTCCTGCACAGTGGCAGATATGTAAATACGGCGTTTACTTACCATTTCTCACGCATTGCGGTTCGAACACTCGAACACCTATACGGATTCACCTGCACAGTGGCAGATATATAAATACGGCGTTTACTTACCATTTCTCAAGCATTAGGGTTCGAAGACTCGAACACCTATACGGATTCTCCTGCACAGTGGCAGATATGTAAATACGGCGTTTACCTACCTATTCTCACGCATTAGGGTTTGAACACTCGAACAACTATACGAATTCTCCTGCACAGTGGCAGATATGTAAATACGGCGTTTACTTACCATTTCTCACGCATTACGGTTCGAACACTCGAACACCTATGCGGATTCTCCTGCACAGTGGCATATATGTAAATACGGCATTTACTTACCATTTCTCATGCATTACGGTTCGAACACTCAAACACCTATTCGGATTCTCCTGCACAGAGGCAGATTTGTAGATACGGCGTTTACTTACCTATTCTCAGGCATTAGGGTTCGAAGACTCGAACACCTATACGGATTCTCCTGCACGGTGACAGATATGTAAATACAGCGTTTACTTACCATTTCTCATGCATTAGGGTTCG
The DNA here is from genome assembly GCA_036172215.1 of Camellia granthamiana. NCBI lineage: Eukaryota > Viridiplantae > Streptophyta > Magnoliopsida > Ericales > Theaceae > Camellia > Camellia granthamiana. Next base: position 455,309 of record JAXFYN010000150.1, read on the forward strand.
AACACTCGAACACCTATACGGATTCTCCTGCACGGTGGCAGATATGTAAATACGACGTTTACTTACCATTTCTCATGCATTACGGTTCGAACACTCGAACACCTATACGGATTCTCCTGCATAGTGGCAGAGATGTAAAGACGGCGTTTACTTACCGTATCTCATGCATTACGGCTCGAACACTCGAACACCTATACGGATTCTCCTGCACAGTGGCAGATATGTAAATACGGCGTTTACTTACCATTTCTCACACATTACGGTTCGAAACTCGAACACCTATACGGATTCTCCTGCACAGTGGCAGATATGTAAATACGGCGTTTACTTACCTACTCTCACGCATTAGGGTTTGAACACTCGAACAACTATACGGATTCTCCTGCACAGTGGCAGATATGTAAATACGGCGTTTACTTACCATTTCTCACGCATTACGGTTCAAACACTCGAACACCTATGCGGATTCTCCTGCACAGTGGCAGATATGTAAATACGGTGTTTACTTACCATTTCTCATGCATTACGGTTCGAACACTAGAACACCTATACGGATTCTCCTGCACAGTGGAAGATATGTAAATACGGCGTTTACTTACCTATTCTCAGGCATTAGGGTTCGAAGACTCGAACACCTATACGGATTCTCCTGCACAGTGACAGATATGTAAATACGGCGTTTACTTACCTATTCTCACGCATTAGGGTTCGAACACTCGAACACCTATACGGATTCTCCTGCACAGTGGCAGATTTGTAAATACGGCGTTTACTTATCGTTTCTCACGGATTACGGTTCGAACACTCGAACACCTATGCGGATTCTCCTACACAGTGGCAGATATGTAAATACGGCGTTTACTTACCATTTCTCATGCATTACGGGTCGAACACTCGAATACCTATACGGATTCTCCTGCACATTGGCAGATATATAAATACGGCGTTTACTTACCGTATCTCATGCATTACGGCTCGAACACTCGAACACCTATACGGATTCTCCTCCACAGTGGCAGATATGTAAATACGGCGTTTAGTTAACCTTTCCCACGTATTACGGTTCGAACACTCGAACACCAATGCGGATTCTCCTGCACAGTGGCAGATATGTAAATACGGCGTTTACTTACCATTTCTCATGCATTACGGTTTGAACACTCGAACACCTATACGGATTCTCCTGCACAGTGGCAGATATGTAAATACGTTGTTTACTTACCATTTCTCACGCATTACGGTTCGAACACTCGAACACCTAAACGGATTCTCTTGCACAGTGGCAGATATGTAAATACGGCGTTTACTTACCATTTCTCATGCATTACGGTTCGAAGACTCGAACACCTATACGGATTCTCCTGCACAGTGGCAGATATGTAAATACGGCGTTTACTTACCATTTCTCATGCATTAGGGTTCGAAGACTCGAACTCCTATACGGATTCTCCTGCACAGTGGCAGATATGTAAATACGGCGTTTACTTACCATTTCTCACGCATTAGGGTTTGAACACTCGAACAACTATACGGATTCTCCTGCACAATGGCAGATACGTAAATACGGCGTTTACTTACCATTTCTCACGCATTACGGTTCGAACACTCGACACCTATGCGGATTCTCCTGCACAGTGGCATATATGTAAATACGGCATTTACTTACCATTTCTCATGCATTACGGTTCGAACACTCAAACACCTATTCGGATTCTCCTGCACAGAGGCAGATTTGTAGATACGGCGTTTACTTACCTATTCTCAGGCATTAGGGTTCGAAGACTCGAACACCTATACGGATTCTCCTGCACGGTGACAGATATGTAAATACAGCGTTTACTTACCATTTCTCATGCATTAGGGTTCGAACACTCGAACACCTATACGGATTCTCCTGCACGGTGGCAGATATGTAAATACGACGTTTACTTACCATTTCTCATGCATTACGGTTCGAACACTCGAACACCTATACGGATTCTCCTGCATAGTGGCAGAGATGTAAAGACGGCGTTTACTTACCGTATCTCATGCATTACGGCTCGAACACTCGAACACCTATACGGATTCTCCTGCACAGTGGCAGATATGTAAATACGGCGTTTACTTACCATTTCTCACACATTACGGTTCGAAACTCGAACACCTATACGGATTCTCCTGCACAGTGGCAGATATGTAAATACGGCGTTTACTTACCTACTCTCACGCATTAGGGTTTGAACACTCGAACAACTATACGGATTCTCCTGCACAGTGGCAGATATGTAAATACGGCGTTTACTTACCATTTCTCACGCATTACGGTTCAAACACTCGAACACCTATGCGGATTCTCCTGCACAGTGGCAGATATGTAAATACGGTGTTTACTTACCATTTCTCATGCATTACGGTTCGAACACTAGAACACCTATACGGATTCTCCTGCACAGTGGAAGATATGTAAATACGGCGTTTACTTACCTATTCTCAGGCATTAGGGTTCGAAGACTCGAACACCTATACGGATTCTCCTGCACAGTGACAGATATGTAAATACGGCGTTTACTTACCTATTCTCACGCATTAGGGTTCGAACACTCGAACACCTATACGGATTCTCCTGCACAGTGGCAGATTTGTAAATACGGCGTTTACTTATCGTTTCTCACGGATTACGGTTCGAACACTCGAACACCTATGCGGATTCTCCTACACAGTGGCAGATATGTAAATACGGCGTTTACTTACCATTTCTCATGCATTACGGGTCGAACACTCGAATACCTATACGGATTCTCCTGCACATTGCCAGATATATAAATACGGCGTTTACTTACCGTATCTCATGCATTACGGCTCGAACACTCGAACACCTATACGGATTCTCCTCCACAGTGGCAGATATGTAAATACGGCGTTTAGTTAACCTTTCCCACGTATTACGGTTCGAACACTCGAACACCAATGCGGATTCTCCTGCACAGTGGCAGATATGTAAATACGGCGTTTACTTACCATTTCTCATGCATTACGGTTTGAACACTCGAACACCTATACGGATTCTCCTGCACAGTGGCAGATATGTAAATACGTTGTTTACTTACCATTTCTCACGCATTACGGTTCGAACACTCGAACACCTAAACGGATTCTCCTGCACAGTGGCAGATATGTAAATACGGCGTTTACTTACCATTTCTCATGCATTACGGTTCGAAGACTCGAACACCTATACGGATTCTCCTGCACAGTGGCAGATATGTAAATACGGCGTTTACTTACCATTTCTCATGCATTAGGGTTCGAAGACTCGAACTCCTATACGGATTCTCCTGCACAGTGGCAGATATGTAAATACGGCGTTTACTTACCATTTCTCACGCATTAGGGTTTGAACACTCGAACAACTATACGGATTCTCCTGCACAATGGCAGATACGTAAATACGGCGTTTACTTACCATTTCTCACGCATTACGGTTCGAACACTCGAACACCTATGCGGATTCTACTGCACAGTGGCAGATATGTAAATACGGCGTTTACTTACCATTTCTCATGCATTACGATTCGAACACTCGAACACCTATACGGATTCTCCTGCACAGTGGCAGATATGTAAATACGGCGTTTACTTACCATTTCTCACGCATTACGGTTCGAACACTTGAACACCTATACGGATTCTCCTGCACAGTGGCAGATATGTAAATACGACGTTTACTTACCATTTCTCATGCATTACGGTTCGAACACTCGAACACCTATACGGATTCTCCTGCACAGTGGCAGATATGTAAATACGGCGTTTACTTACCGTATCTCATGCATTACGGCTCGAACACTCGAACACCTATACGGATTCTCCTGCACAGTGGCAGATATGAAAATACGGCGTTTACTTACCGTATCTCATGCATTACGGCTCGAACACTCGAACACCTATACGGATTCTCCTGCACAGTGGCAGATATGTAAATACGGCGTTTACTTACCATTTCTCACACATTACGGTTCGAAACTCGAACACCTATACGGATTCTCCTGCACAGTGGCAGATATGTAAATACGGCGTTTATTTACCATTTCTCACGCATTGCGGTTCGAGCACTCGAACACCTATACGGATTCACCTGCACAGTGGCAGATATGTAAATACGACGTTTACTTACCATTTCTCAGGCATTAGGGTTCGAAGACTCGAACACCTATACGGATTCTCCTGCACAGTGGCAGATATGTAAATACGGCGTTTACCTACCTATTCTCACGCATTAGGGTTTGAACACTCGAACAGCTATACGAATTCTCCTGCACAGTGGCAGATATGTAAATACGGCGTTTACTTACCATTTCTCACGCATTACGGTTCGAACACTCGAACACCCATGCGGATTCTCCTGCACAGTGGCATATATGTAAATACAGCGTTTACTTACCATTTCTCATGCATTACGGTTCGAACACTCGAACACCTATTCGGATTCTCCTGCACAGTGGCAGATTTGTAGATACGGCGTTTACTTACCTATTCTCAGGCATTAGGGTTCGAAGACTCGAACACCTATACGGATTCTCCTGCACGGTGACAGATATGTAAATACAACGTTTACTTACCATTTCTCACGCATTACGGTTCGAAGACTCGAACACCTATGCGGATTCTCCTGCACGGTGGCAGATATGTAAATACGACGTTTACTTACCATTTCTCATGCATTACGGTTCGAACACTCGAACACCTATACGGATTCTCCTGCACAGTGGCAGATATGTAAATACGGCGTTTACTTACCATTTCCCACGCATTGCGGTTATAACACTCGAACACCTATACGGATTCACCTGCACAGTGGCAGATATGTAAATACGGCGTTTACTTACCATTTCTCAGGCATTAGGGTTCGAAGACTCGAACACCTATACGGATTCTCCTGCACAGTGGCAGATATGTAAATACGGCGTTTACCTACCTATTCTCACGCATTAGGGTTTGAACACTCGAACAGCTACACGAATTCTCCTGCACAGTGGCAGATATGTAAATACGGCGTTTACTTACCATTTCTCACGCATTAGGGTTCGAACACTCGAACACCTATACGGATTCTCCTGCACGGTGGCAGATATGTAAATACGACGTTTACTTACCACTTCTCATGCATTACGGTTCGAACACTCGAACACCTATACGGATTCTCCTACACAGTGGCAGATATGTAAATACGGCGTTTACTTACCGTATCTCATGCATTACGGCTCGAACAATCGAACACCTATACGGATTCTCCTGCACAGTGGTAGATATGTAAATACGGCGTTTACTTACAATTTCTCACCCATTACGGTTCGAAACTCGAACACCTATACGGATTCTCCTGCACAGTGGCAGATATGTAAATACGGCGTTTACTTACCTACTCTCACGCATTACGGTTTGAACACTCGAACAACTATACGGATTCTCCTGCACAGTGGCAGATATGTAAATACAGCGTTTACTTACCATTTCTCACGCATTACGGTTCAAACACTCGAACACCTATGCGGATTCCCTGCACAGTGGCAGATATGTAAATACGGCGTTTACTTACCATTTCACATGCATTACGGTTCGAACACTAGAACACCTATATGGATTCTCCTGCACAGTGGAAGATATGTAAATACGGCGCTTACTTACCTATTCTCAGGCATTAGGGTTCGAAGACTCGAACACCTATACGGATTCTCCTGCACAGTGACAGATATGTAAATACGGCGTTTACTTACCTATTCTCACGCATTAGGGTTCGAACACTCGAACACCTATACGGATTCTCCGGCACAGTGGCAGATATGTAAATACGGCGTTTACTTATCGTTTCTCACGCATTACGGTTCGAACACTCGAACACCTATACGGATTCTCCTACACAGTGGCAGATATGTAAATACGGCGTTTACTTACCATTTCTCATGCATTACGGGTCGAACACTCGAACACCTATACGGATTCTCCTGCACAGTGGCAGATATGTAAATACGGCGTTTACTTACCGTATCTCAGGCATTACGGCTCGAACACTCGAACACCTATACGGATTCTCTTGCACAGTGGCAGATATGTAAATACGGCGTTTAGTTACCCTTTCTCACGTATTACGGTTCGAACACTCGAACACCAATGTGGATTCTCCTGCACAGTGGCAGATATGTAAATACGGCGTTTACTTACCATTTCTCATGCATTACGGTTTGAACACTCGAACACCTATACGGATTCTCCTGCACAGTGGCAGATATGTAAATACGGCGTTTACTTACCATTTCTCACACATTACGGTTCGAAACTCAAACACCTATACGGATTCTCCTGCACAGTGGCAGATATGTAAATACGGCGTTTACTTACCATTTCTCACGCATTGCGGTTCGAACACTCGAACACCTATACGGATTCACCTGCACAGTGGCAGATATGTAAATACGGCGTTTACTTACCATTTCTCAGGCATTAGGGTTCGAAGACTCGAACACCTATACGGATTCTCCTGCACAGTGGCAGATATGTAAATACGGCGTTTACCTACCTATTCTCACGCATTAGGGTTTGAACACTCGAACAACTATACGAATTCTCCTGCACAGTGGCAGATATGTAAATACGGCGTTTACTTACCATTTCTCACGCATTACGGTTTGAACACTCGAACACCTATGCGGATTCTCCTGCACAGTGGCATATATGTAAATACGGCGTTTACTTACCATTTCTCATGCATTACGGTTCGAACACTCGAACACCTATTCGGATTCTCCTAGACAGTGGCAGATTTGTAGATACGGCGTTTACTTACCTATTCTCAGGCATTAGGGTTCGAACACTCGAACACCTATACGGATTCTCCTGCACGGTGACAGATATGTAAATACAACGTTTACTTACCATTTCTCACGCATTAGGGTTCGAAGACTCGAACACCTATGCGGATTCTCCTGCACGGTGGCAGATATGTAAATACGACGTTTACTTACCATTTCTCATGCATTACGGTTCGAACACTCGAACACCTATACGGATTCTCCTGCACAGTGGCAGATATGTAAATACGGCGTTTACTTACCATTTCTCACGCATTGCGGTTCGAACACTCGAACACCTATACGGATTCACCTGCACAGTGGCAGATATGTAAATACGGCGTTTACTTACCATTTCTCAGGCATTAGGGTTCGAAGACTCGAACACCTATACGGATTCTCCTGCACAGTGGCAGATATGTAAATACGGCGTTTACCTACCTATTCTCACGCATTAGGGTTTGAACACTCGAACAGCTACACGAATTCTCCTGCACAGTGGCAGATAAGTAAATACGGCGTTTACTTACCATTTCCCACGCATTAGGGTTCGAACACTCGAACACCTATACGGATTCTCCTGCACGGTGGCAGATATGTAAATACGACGTTTACTTACCACTTCTCATGCATTACGGTTCGAACACTCGAACACCTATACGGATTCTCCTACACAGTGGCAGATATGTAAATACGGCGTTTACTTACCGTATCTCATGCATTACGGCTCGAACAATCGAACACCTATACGGATTCTCCTGCACAGTGGTAGATATGTAAATACGGCGTTTACTTACCATTTCTCACCCATTACGGTTCGAAACTCGAACACCTATACGGATTCTCCTGCACAGTGGCAGATATGTAAATACGGCGTTTACTTACCTACTCTCACGCATTACGGTTTGAACACTCGAACAACTATACGGATTCTCCTGCACAGTGGCAGATATGTAAATACAGCGTTTACTTACCATTTCTCACGCATTACGGTTCAAACACTCGAACACCTATGCGGATTCCCTGCACAGTGGCAGATATGTAAATACGGCGTTTACTTACCATTTCTCATGCATTACGGTTCGAACACTAGAACACCTATATGGATTCTCCTGCACAGTGGAAGATATGTAAATACGGCGTTTACTTACCTATTCTCAGGCATTAGGGTTCGAAGACTCGAACACCTATACGGATTCTCCTGCACAGTGACAGATATGTAAATACGGCGTTTACTTACCTATTCTCACGCATTAGGGTTCGAACACTCGAACACCTATACGGATTCTCCGGCACAGTGGCAGATATGTAAATACGGCGTTTACTTATCGTTTCTCACGCATTACGGTTCGAACACTAGAACACCTATACGGATTCTCCTACACAGTGGCAGATATGTAAATACGGCGTTTACTTACCATTTCTCATGCATTACGGGTCGAACACTCGAACACCTATACGGATTCTCCTGCACAGTGGCAGATATGTAAATACGGCGTTTACTTACCGTATCTCAGGCATTACGGCTCGAACACTCGAACACCTATACGGATTCTCTTGCACAGTGGCAGATATGTAAATACGGCGTTTAGTTACCCTTTCTCACGTATTACGGTTCGAACACTCGAACACCAATGCGGATTCTCCTGCACAGTGGCAGATATGTAAATACGGCGTTTACTTACCATTTCTCATGCATTACGGTTTGAACACTCGAACACCTATACGGATTCTCCTGCACAGTGGCAGATATGTAAATACGGCGTTTACTTACCATTTCTCACACATTACGGTTCGAAACTCAAACACCTATACGGATTCTCCTGCACAGTGGCAGATATGTAAATACGGCGTTTACTTACCATTTCTCACGCATTGCGGTTCGAACACTCGAACACCTATACGGATTCACCTGCACAGTGGCAGATATGTAAATACGGCGTTTACTTACCATTTCTCAGGCATTAGGGTTCGAAGACTCGAACACCTATACGGATTCTCCTGCACAGTGGCAGATATGTAAATACGGCGTTTACCTACCTATTCTCACGCATTAGGGTTTGAACACTCGAACAACTATACGAATTCTCCTGCACAGTGGCAGATATGTAAATACGGCGTTTACTTACCATTTCTCACGCATTACGGTTCGAACACTCGAACACCTATGCGGATTCTCCTGCACAGTGGCATATATGTAAATACGGCGTTTACTTACCATTTCTCATGCATTACGGTTCGAACACTCGAACACCTATTCGGATTCTCCTAGACAGTGGCAGATTTGTAGATACGGCGTTTACTTACCTATTCTCAGGCATTAGGGTTCGAACACTCGAACACCTATACGGATTCTCCTGCACGGTGACAGATATGTAAATACAACGTTTACTTACCATTTCTCACGCATTAGGGTTCGAAGACTCGAACACCTATGCGGATTCTCCTGCACGGTGGCAGATATGTAAATACGACGTTTACTTACCATTTCTCATGCATTACGGTTCGAACACTCGAACACCTATACGGATTCTCCTGCACAGTGGCAGATATGTAAATACGGCGTTTACTTACCGTATCTCATGCATTACGGCTCGAACACACGAACACCTATACGGATTCTCCTGCACAGTGGCAGATATGTAAATACGGCGTTTACTTACCGTATCTCATGCATTACGGCTCGAACACTCGAACACCTATACGGATTCTCCTGCACAGTGGCAGATATGTAAATACGGCGTTTACTTACCATTTCTCACCCATTACGGTTCGAAACTCGAACACCTATACGGATTCTCCTGCACAGTGGCAGATATGTAAATACGGCGTTTACTTACCATTTCTCACGCATTACGGTTCGAACACTCGAACACCGATACGGATTCTCTTGCACAGCGGCAGATATGTAAATACGGCGTTTACTTACCATTTCTCATGCATTACGGTTCGAACACTCGAACACCTATACGGATTCTCCTGCACAGTGGCAGATATGTAAATACGGCGTTTACTTACCGTATCTCATGCATTACGGCTCGAACACTCGAACACCTATACAGATTCTCCTGCATAGTGGCAGATATGTAAATACGGCGTTTACTTACCATTTCTCACGCATTACGGTTCGAAACTCGAACACCTATACAGATTCTCCTGCACAGTGGCAGATATTTAAATACGGCGTTTACTTACCATTACTCACGCATTGCGGTTCGAACACTCGAACACCTATACAGATTCACCTGCACAGTAGCAGATATGTAAATACGGCATTTACTTACCATTTCTCATGCATTAGGGTTCGAAGACTCGAACACCTAAACGGATTCTCCTGCACAGTGGCAGCTATGTAAATACGGCGTTTACTTACCTATTCTCACGCATTAGGGTTTGAACACTCGAACAACTATACGGATTCTCCTGCACAGTGGCAGATATGTAAATACGGCGTTTACTTACCATTTCTCACGCATTACGGTTCGAACACTCGAACACCTATGCGGAATCTCCTGCACAGTGGCAGATATGTAAATACGGCGTTTACTTATCATTTCTCATGCATTACGGTTCGAACACTCGAACACCTATACGGATTCTCCTACACAGTGGCAGATATGTAAATACGGCGTTTACTTACCTATTCTCAGGCATTAGGGTTCGAAGACTCGAACACCTATACGGATTCTCCTGCACAGTGACAGATATGTAAATACGGCGTTTACTTACCTATTCTCACGCATTAGGGTTCGAACACTCGAACACCTATACGGATTCTCCTGCACAGTGGCAGATATGTAAATACGGCGTTTACTTACCATTTCTCATGCATTAGGGTTCGAAGACTCGAACACCTATACGGATTCTCCTGCACAGTGGCAGATATGTAAATACGGCGTTTACTTACCTATTCTCACGCATTAGGGTTTGAACACTCGAACAACTATACGGATTCTCCTGCACAGTGGCAGATATGTAAATACGGCGTTTACTTACCATTTCTCACGCATTAAGGTTCGAACACTCGAACACCTCTACGGATTCTCCTGCACAGTGGCAGATATGTAAATACGGCGTTTACTTACCGTTTCTCGTGCATTACGGTTCGAACACTCGAACACCTATACGGATTCTCCTGCACAGTGGCAGATATGTAAATACGGCGTTTACTTACCGTTTCTGACGCATTACGGTTCGAACACTCGAACACCTATACGGATTCTCCTACACAGTGGCAGATATGTAAATACGGGGTTTACTTACCGTATCTCATGCATTACGGCTCGAACACTCGAAAACTTATACGGATTCTCCTGCACAGTGGCAGATATGTAAATACGGCGTTTACTAACCATTTCTCACGCATTACGGTTCTAACCTCGAACACCTATTCGGATTCTCCTGCACAGTGGCAGATTTGTAGATACGACGTTTACTTACCTATTCTCAGGCATTAGGGTTCGAAGACTCGAACACCTATTCGGATTCTCCTGCACAGTGGCAGATATGTAAATACGGCGTTTACTTACCTATTCTCACGCATTAGGGTTTGAACACTCGAACAACTATACGGATTCTCCTGCACAGTGGCAGATATGTAAATACGGCGTTTACTTACCATTTCTCACGCATTAAGGTTCGAACACTCGAACACCTCTACGGATTCTCCTGCACAGTGGCAGATATGTAAATACGGTGTTTACTTACCGTTTCTCGTGCATTACGGTTCGAACACTCGAACACCTATACGGATTCTCCTGCACAGTGGCAGATATGTAAATACGGCGTTTACTTACCATTTCTCCTGCATTACGGTTCGAACACTCGAACACCTATACGGATTCTCCTGCACAGTGGCAGAGATGTAAAGACGGTGTTTACTTACCGTATCTCATGCATTACGGCTCGAACACTCGAACACCTATACGGATTCTCCTGCACAGTGGCAGATATGTAAATACGGCGTTTACTTACCATTTCTCACACATTACGGTTCGAAACTCGAACACCTATACGGATTCTCCTGCACAGTGGCAGATATGTAAATACGGCGTTTACTTACCTACTCTCACGCATTAGGGTTTGAACACTCGAACAACTATACGGATTCTCCTGCACAGTGGCAGATATGTAAATACGGCGTTTACTTACCATTTCTCACGCATTACGGTTCAAACACTCGAACACCTATGCGGATTCTCCTGCACAGTGGCAGATATGTAAATACGGCGTTTACTTACCATTTCTCATGCATTACGGTTCGAACACTAGAACACCTATGCGGATTCTCCTGCACAGTGGAAGATATGTAAATACGGCGTTTACTTACCTATTCTCAGGCATTAGGGTTCGAAGACTCGAACACCTATACGGATTCTCCTGCACAGTGACAGATATGTAAATACGGCGTTTACTTACCTATTCTCACGCATTAGGGTTCGAACACTCGAACACCTATACGGATTCTCCTGCACAGTGGCAGATTTGTAAATACGGCGTTTACTTATCGTTTCTCACGCATTACGGTTCGAACACTCGAACACCTATGCGGATTCTCCTACACAGTGGCAGATATGTAAATACGGCGTTTACTTACCATTTCTCATGCATTACGGGTCGAACACTCGAACACCTATACGGATTCTCCTGCACAGTGGCAGATATGTAAATACGGCGTTTACTTACCGTATCTCATGCATTACGGCTCGAACACTCGAACACCTATACGGATTCTCCTCCACAGTGGCAGATATGTAAATTCGGCGTTTAGTTAACCTTTCCCACGTATTACGGTTCGAACACTCGAACACCAATGCGGATTCTCCTGCACAGTGGCAGATATGTAAATACGGCGTTTACTTACCATTTCTCATGCATTACGGTTTGAACACTCGAACACCTATACGGATTCTCCTGCACAGTGGCAGATATGTAAATACGTTGTTTACTTACCATTTCTCACGCATTACGGTTCGAACACTCGAACACCTAAACGGATTCTCCTGCACAGTGGCAGATATGTAAATACGGCGTTTACTTACCATTTCTCATGCATTACGGTTCGAAGACTCGAACACCTATACGGATTCTCCTGCACAGTGGCAGATATGTAAATACGGCGTTTACTTACCATTTCTCATGCATTAGGGTTCGAAGACTCGAACTCCTATACGGATTCTCCTGCACAGTGGCAGATATGTAAATACGGTGTTTACTTACCATTTCTCACGCATTAGGGTTTGAACACTCGAACAACTATACGGATTCTCCTGCACAATGGCAGATACGTAAATACGGCGTTTACTTACCATTTCTCACGCATTACGGTTCGAACACTCGAACACCTATGCGGATTCTACTGCACAGTGGCAGATATGTAAATACGGCGTTTACTTACCATTTCTCATGCATTACGATTCGAACACTCGAACACCTATACGGATTCTCCTGCACAGTGGCAGATATGTAAATACGGCGTTTACTTACCATTTCTCACGCATTACGGTTCGAACACTTGAACACCTATACGGATTCTCCTGCACAGTGGCAGATATGTAAATACGACGTTTACTTACCATTTCTCATGCATTACGGTTCGAACACTCGAACACCTATACGGATTCTCCTGCACAGTGGCAGATATGTAAATACGGCGTTTACTTACCGTATCTCATGCATTACGGTTTGAACACTCGAACACCTATACGGATTCTCCTGCACCGTGGCAGATATGTAAATACGTTGTTTACTTACCATTTCTCACGCATTACGGTTCGAACACTCGAACACCTAAACGGATTCTCCTGCACAGTGGCAGATATGTAAATACGGTGTTTACTTACCATTTCTCACGCATTACGGTTCGAACACTCGAACACCCATGCGGATTCTCCTGCACAGTGGCATATATGTAAATACGGCGTTTACTTACCATTTCTCATGCATTACGGTTCGAACACTCGAACACCTATTCGGATTCTCCTGCACAGTGGCAGATTTGTAGATACGGCGTTTACTTACCTATTCTCAGGCATTAGGGTTCGAACACTCGAACACCTATACGGATTCTCCTGCACGGTGACAGATATGTAAATACAGCGTTTACTTACCATTTCTCACGCATTAGGGTTCGAACACTCGAACACCTATACGGATTCTCCTGCACGGTGGCAGATATGTAAATACGACGTTTACTTACCACTTCTCATGCATTACGGTTCGAACACTCGAACACCTATACGGATTCTCCTGCACAGTGGCAGATATGTAAATACGGCGTTTACTTACCGTATCTCATGCATTACGGCTCGAACAATCGAACACCTATACGGATTCTCCTGCACAGTGGTAGATATGTAAATACGGCGTTTACTTACCATTTCTCACCCATTACGGTTCGAAACTCGAACACCTATACGGATTCTCCTGCACAGTGGCAGATATGTAAATACGGCGTTTACTTACCTACTCTCACGCATTACGGTTTGAACACTCGAACAACTATACGGATTCTCCTGCACAGTGGCAGATATGTAAATACGGCGTTTACTTACCATTTCTCACGCATTACGGTTCAAACACTCGAACACCTATGCGGATTCCCTGCACAGTGGCAGATATGTAAATACGGCGTTTACTTACCATTTCTCATGCATTACGGTTCGAACACTAGAACACCTATATGGATTCTCCTGCACAGTGGAAGATATGTAAATACGGCGTTTACTTACCTATTCTCAGGCATTAGGGTTCGAAGACTCGAACACCTATACGGATTCTCCTGCACAGTGACAGATATGTAAATACGGCGTTTACTTACCTATTCTCACGCATTAGGGTTCGAACACTCGAACACCTATACGGATTCTCCGGCACAGTGGCAGATATGTAAATACGGCGTTTACTTATCGTTTCTCACGCATTACGGTTCGAACACTCGAACACCTATACGGATTCTCCTACACAGTGGCAGATATGTAAATACGGCGTTTACTTACCATTTCTCATGCATTACGGGTCGAACACTCGAACACCTATACGGATTCTCCTGCACAGTGGCAGATATGTAAATACGGCGTTTACTTACCGTATCTCAGGCATTACGGCTCGAACACTCGAACACCTATACGGATTCTCTTGCACAGTGGCAGATATGTAAATACGGCGTTCAGTTACCCTTTCTCACGTATTACGGTTCGAACACTCGAACACCAATGCGGATTCTCCTGCACAGTGGCAGATATGTAAATACGGCGTTTACTTACCATTTCTCATGCATTACGGTTTGAACACTCGAACACCTATACGGATTCTCCTGCACAGTGGCAGATATGTAAATACGGCGTTTACTTACCATTTCTCACACATTACGGTTCGAAACTCGAACACCTATATGGATTCTCCTGCACAGTCGCAGATATGTAAATACGGCGTTTACTTACCATTTCTCACGCATTGCGGTTCGAACACTCGAACACCTATACGGATTCACCTGCACAGTGGCAGATATGTAAATACGGCGTTTACTTACCATTTCTCAGGCATTAGGGTTCGAAGACTCGAACACCTTTACGGATTCTCCTGCACAGTGGCAGATATGTAAATACGGCGTTTACCTACCTATTCTCACGCATTAGGGTTTGAACACTCGAACAACTATACGAATTCTCCTGCACAGTGGCAGATATGTAAATACGGCGTTTACTTACCATTTCTCACGCATTACGGTTCGAACACTCGAACACCTATGCGGATTCTCCTACACAGTGGCATATATGTAAATACGGCGTTTACTTACCATTTCTCATGCATTACGGTTCGAACACTCGAACACCTATTCGGATTCTCCTGCACAGTGGCAGATTTGTAGATACGGCGTTTACTTACCTATTCTCAGGCATTAGGGTTCGAACACTCGAACACCTATACGGATTCTCCTGCACGGTGACAGATATGTAAATACAACGTTTACTTACCATTTCTCACGCATTTGGGTTCGAAGACTCGAACACCTATGCGGATTCTCCTGCACGGTGGCAGATATGTAAATACGACGTTTACTTACCATTTCTCATGCATTACGGTTCGAACACTCGAACACCTATACGGATTCTCCTGCACAGTGGCAGATATGTAAATACGGCGTTTACTTACCGTATCTCATGCATTACGGCTCGAACACTCGAACACCTATACGGATTCTCCTGCACAGTGGCAGATATGTAAATACGGCGTTTACTTACCGTATCTCATGCATTACGGCTCGAACACTCGAACACCTATACGGATTCTCCTGCACAGTGGCAGATATGTAAATACGGCGTTTACTTACCATTTCTCACCCATTACGGTTCGAAACTCGAACACCTATACGGATTCTCCTGCACAGTGGCAGATATGTAAATACGGCGTTTACTTACCATTTCTCACGCATTACGGTTCGAACACTCGAACACCTATACGGATTCTCCTGCACAGTGGCAGATATGTAAATACGGCGTTTACTTACCGTATCTCATGCATTACGGCTCGAACACTCGAACACCTATACGGATTCTCCTGCACAGTGGCAGATATGTAAATACGGCGTTTACTTACCGTATCTCATGCATTACGGCTCGAACACTCGAACACCTATACGGATTCTCCTGCACAGTGGCAGATATGTAAATACGGCGTTTACTTACCATTTCTCACCCATTACGGTTCGAAACTCGAACACCTATACGGATTCTCCTGCACAGTGGCAGATATGTAAATACGGCGTTTACTTACCATTTCTCATGCATTACGGTTCGAACACTCGAACACCTATACGGATTCTCCTGCACAGTGGCAGATATGTAAATACGGCGTTTACTTACCGTATCTCATGCATTACGGCTCGAACACTCGAACACCTATACGGATTCTCCTGCACAGTGGCAGATATGTAAATACGGCGTTTACTTACCGTATCTCATGCATTACGGCTCGAACACTCGAACACCTATACAGATTCTCCTGCACAGTGGCAGATATGTAAATACGGCGTTTACTTACCATTTCTCACGCATTACGGTTCGAAACTCGAACACCTATACGGATTCTCCTGCACAGTGGCAGATATTTAAATACGGCGTTTACTTACCATTACTCACGCATTGCGGTTCGAACACTCGAACACCTATACAGATTCACCTGCACAGTAGCAGATATGTAAATACGGCGTTTACTTACCATTTCTCATGCATTAGGGTTCGAAGACTCGAACACCTAAACGGATTCTCCTGCACAGTGGCAGATATGTAAATACGGCGTTTACTTACCTATTCTCACGCATTAGGGTTTGAACACTCGAACAACTATACGGATTCTCCTGCACAGTGGCAGATATGTAAATACGGCGTTTACTTACCATTTCTCACGCATTGCGGTTCGAACACTCGAACACCTATGCGGAATCTCCTGCACAGTGGCAGATATGTAAATACGGCGTTTACTTATCATTTCTCATGCATTACGGTTCGAACACTCGAACACCTATACGGATTCTCCTGCACAGTGGCAGATATGTAAATACGGCGTTTACTTACCTATTCTCAGGCATTAGGGTTCGAAGACTCGAACACCTATACGGATTCTCCTGCACAGTGACAGATATGTAAATACGGCGTTTACTTACCTATTCTCACGCATTAGGGTTCGAACACTCGAACACCTATACGGATTCTCCTGCACAGTGGCAGATATGTAAATACGGCGTTTACTTACCATTTCTCATGCATTAGGGTTCGAAGACTCGAACACCTATACGGATTCTCCTGCACAGTGGCAGATATGTAAATACGGCGTTTACTTACCTATTCTCACGCATTAGGGTTTGAACACTCGAACAACTATACGGATTCTCCTGCACAGTGGCAGATATGTAAATACGGCGTTTACTTACCTATTCTCACGCATTAGGGTTTGAACACTCGAACACCTCTACGGATTCTCCTGCACAGTGGCAGATATGTAAATACGGCGTTTACTTATCGTTTCTCGTGCATTACGGTTCGAACACTCGAACAACTATACGGATTCTCCTGCACAGTGGCAGATATGTAAATACGGCGTTTACTTACCGTTTCTCACGCATTACGGTTCGAACACTCGAACACCTATACGGATTCTCCTACACAGTGGCAGATATGTAAATACGGGGTTTACTTACCGTATCTCATGCATTACGGCTCGAACACTCGAAAACTTATACGGATTCTCCTGCACAGTGGCAGATATGTAAATACGGCGTTTACTAACCATTTCTCACGCATTACGGTTCTAACCTCGAACACCTATTCGGATTCTCCTGCACAGTGGCAGATTTGTAGATACGGCGTTTACTTACCTATTCTCAGGCATTAGGGTTCGAAGACTCGAACACCTATACGGATTCTCCTGCACGGTGACAGATATGTAAATACAACGTTTACTTACCATTTCTCACGCATTAGGGTTCGAAGACTCGAACACCTATGCGGATTCTCCTGCACGGTGGCAGATATGTAAATACGACGTTTACTTACCATTTCTCATGCATTACGGTTCGAACACTCGAACACCTATACGGATTCTCCTGCACAGTGGCAGATATGTAAATACGGCGTTTACTTACCGTATCTCATGCATTACGGCTCGAACACTCGAACACCTATACGGATTCTCCTGCACAGTGGCAGATATGTAAATACGGCGTTTACTTACCGTATCTCATGCATTACGGCTCGAACACTCGAACACCTATACGGATTCTCCTGCACAGTGGCAGATATGTAAATACGGCGTTTACTTACCATTTCTCACCCATTACAGTTCGAAACTCGAACACCTATACGGATTCTCCTGCACAGTGGCAGATATGTAAATACGGCGTTTACTTACCATTTCTCACGCATTACGGTTCGAACACTCGAACACCGATACGGATTCTCTTGCACAGCGGCAGATATGTAAATACGGCGTTTACTTACCATTTCTCATGCATTACGGTTCGAACACTCGAACACCTATACGGATTCTCCTGCACAGTGGCAGATATGTAAATACGGCGTTTACTTACCTATTCTCACGCATTACGGCTCGAACACTCGAACAACTATACGGATTCTCCTGCACAGTGGCAGATATGTAAATACGGCGTTTACTTACCATTTCTCACGCATTACGGTTCGAACACTCGAACACCTATGCGGATTCTCCTGCACAGTGGCATATATGTAAATACGGCGTTTACTTACCATTTCTCATGCATTACGGTTCGAACACTCGAACACCTATTCGGATTCTCCTGCACAGTGGCAGATTTGTAGATACGGCGTTTACTTACCTATTCTCAGGCATTAGGGTTCGAACACTCGAACACCTATACGGATTCTCCTGCACGGTGACAGATATGTAAATACAACGTTTACTTACCATTTCTCACGCATTAGGGTTCGAAGACTCGAACACCTATGCGGATTCTCCTGCACGGTGGCAGATATGTAAATACGACGTTTACTTACCATTTCTCATGCATTACGGTTCGAACACTCGAACACCTATACGGATTCTCCTGCACAGTGGCAGATATGTAAATACGGCGTTTACTTACCGTATCTCATGCATTACGGCTCGAACACTCGAACACCTATACGGATTCTCCTGCACAGTGGCAGATATGTAAATACGGCGTTTACTTACCATTTCTCACGCATTACGGTTCGAAACTCGAACACCAATACGGATTCTCCTGCACAGTGGCAGATATGTAAATACGGCGTTTACTTACCGTATCTCATGCATTACGGCTCGAACACTCGAACACCTATACAGATTCTCCTGCACAGTGGCAGATATGTAAATACGGCGTTTACTTACCATTTCTCACGCATTACGGTTCGAAACTCGAACACCAATACGGATTCTCCTGCACAGTGGCAGATATTTAAATACGGCGTTTACTTACCATTACTCACGCATTGCGGTTCGAACACTCGAACACCTATACAGATTCACCTGCACAGTAGCAGATATGTAAATACGGCGTTTACTTACCATTTCTCATGCATTAGGGTTCGAAGACTCGAACACCTAAACGGATTCTCCTGCACAGTGGCAGATATGTAAATACGGCGTTTACTTACCTATTCTCACGCATTAGGGTTTGAACACTCGAACAACTATACGGATTCTCCTGCACAGTGGCAGATATGTAAATACGGCGTTTACTTACCATTTCTCACGCATTACGGTTCGAACACTCGAACACCTATGCGGAATCTCCTGCACAGTGGCAGATATGTAAATACGGCGTTTACTTATCATTTCTCATGCATTACGGTTCGAACACTCGAACACCTATACGGATTCTCCTGCACAGTGGCAGATATGTAAATACGGCGTTTACTTACCTATTCTCAGGCATTAGGGTTCGAAGACTCGAACACCTATACGGATTCTCCTGCACAGTGACAGATATGTAAATACGGCGTTTACTTACCTATTCTCACGCATTAGGGTTCGAACACTCGAACACCTATACGGATTCTCCTGCACAGTGGCAGATATGTAAATACGGCGTTTACTTACCATTTCTCATGCATTAGGGTTCGAAGACTCGAACACCTATACGGATTCTCCTGCACAGTGGCAGATATGTAAATACGGCGTTTACTTACCTATTCTCACGCATTAGGGTTTGAACACTCGAACAACTATACGGATTCTCCTGCACAGTGGCAGATATGTAAATACGGCGTTTACTTACCATTTCTCACGCATTAAGGTTCGAACACTCGAACACCTCTACGGATTCTCCTGCACAGTGGCAGATATGTAAATACGGCGTTTACTTACCGTTTCTCGTGCATTACGGTTCGAACACTCGAACACCTATACGGATTCTCCTGCACAGTGGCAGATATGTAAATACGGCGTTTACTTACCGTTTCTCACGCATTACGGTTCGAACACTCGAACACCTATACGGATTCTCCTACACAGTGGCAGATATGTAAATACGGGGTTTACTTACCGTATCTCATGCATTACGGCTCGAACACTCGAAAACTTATACGGATTCTCCTGCACAGTGGCAGATATGTAAATACGGCGTTTACTAACCATTTCTCACGCATTACGGTTCTAACCTCGAACACCTATTCGGATTCTCCTGCACAGTGGCAGATTTGTAGATACGGCGTTTACTTACCTATTCTCAGGCATTAGGGTTCGAAGACTCGAACACCTATACGGATTCTCCTGCACGGTGACAGATATGTAAATACAACGTTTACTTACCATTTCTCACGCATTAGGGTTCGAAGACTCGAACACCTATGCGGATTCTCCTGCACGGTGGCAGATATGTAAATACGACGTTTACTTACCATTTCTCATGCATTACGGTTCGAACACTCGAACACCTATACGGATTCTCCTGCACAGTGGCAGATATGTAAATACGGCGTTTACTTACCGTATCTCATGCATTACGGCTCGAACACTCGAACACCTATACGGATTCTCCTGCACAGTGGCAGATATGTAAATACGGCGTTTACTTACCGTATCTCATGCATTACGGCTCGAACACTCGAACACCTATACGGATTCTCCTGCACAGTGGCAGATATGTAAATACGGCGTTTACTTACCATTTCTCACCCATTACGGTTCGAAACTCGAACACCTACACGGATTCTCCTGCACAGTGGCAGATATGTAAATACGGCGTTTACTTACCATTTCTCACGCATTACGGTTCGAACACTCGAACACCGATACGGATTCTCTTGCACAGCGGCAGATATGTAAATACGGCGTTTACTTACCATTTCTCATGCATTACGGTTCGAACACTCGAACACCTATACGGATTCTCCTGCACAGTGGCAGATATGTAAATACGGCGTTTACTTACCGTATCTCATGCATTACGGCTCGAACACTCGAACACCTATACAGATTCTCCTGCACAGTGGCAGATATGTAAATACGGCGTTTACTTACCATTTCTCACGCATTACGGTTCGAAACTCGAACACCTATACGGATTCTCCTGCACAGTAGCAGATATGTAAATACGGCGTTTACTTACCATTTCTCATGCATTAGGGTTAGAAGACTCGAACACCTAAACGGATTCTCCTGCACAGTGGCAGATATGTAAATACGGCGTTTACTTACCTATTCTCACGCATTAGGGTTCGAAGACTCGAACACCTATACGGATTCTCCTGCACAGTGACAGATATGTAAATACGGCGTTTACTTACCTATTCTCACGCATTAGGGTTCGAACACTCGAACACCTATACGGATTCTCCTGCACAGTGGCAGATATGTAAATACGGCGTTTACTTACCATTTCTCATGCATTAGGGTTCGAAGACTCGAACACCTATACGGATTCTCCTGCACAGTGGCAGATATGTAAATACGGCGTTTACTTACCTATTCTCACGCATTAGGGTTTGAACACTCGAACAACTATACGGATTCTCCTGCACAGTGGCAGATATGTAAATACGGCGTTTACTTACCATTTCTCACGCATTACGGTTCGAACACTCGAACACCTATACGGATTCTCCTACACAGTGGCAGATATGTAAATACGGCGTTTACTTACCTATTCTCAGGCATTAGGGTTCGAAGACTCGAACACCTATACGGATTCTCCTGCACAGTGACAGATATGTAAATACGGCGTTTACTTACCTATTCTCACGCATTAGGGTTCGAACACTCGAACACCTATACGGATTCTCCTGCACAGTGGCAGATATGTAAATACGGCGTTTACTTTCCATTTCTCATGCATTAGGGTTCGAAGACTCGAACACCTATACGGATTCTCCTGCACAGTGGCAGATATGTAAATACGGCGTTTACTTACCTATTCTCACGCATTAGGGTTTGAACACTCGAACACCTATACGGATTCTCCTGCACAGTAGCAGATATGTAAATACGGCGTTTACTTACCATTTCTCACGCATTACGATTCGGAACTCGAACACCTATACGGATTCTCCTGCACAGTGGCAGATATGTAAATACGGCGTTTACTTACCGTTTCTCACGCATTACGGTTCGAACACTCGAACACCTATACGGATTCTCCTACACAGTGGCAGATATGTAAATACGGGGTTTACTTACCGTATCTCATGCATTACGGCTCGAACACTCGAAAACTTATACGGATTCTCCTGCACAGTGGCAGATATGTAAATACGGCGTTTACTAACCATTTCTCACGCATTACGGTTCTAACCTCGAACACCTATACGGATTCTCCTGCACAGTGGCAGATATGTAAATACGGCGTGTACTTACCATTTCTCATGCATTACGGTTCAAAGACTCAAACACCAATACGGATTCTCCTGCACAGTGGCAGATATGTAAATACGGCGTTTACTTACCATTTCTCATGCATTAGGGTTCGAAGACTCGAACACCTATACGGATTCTGCTGCACAGTGGCAGATATGTAAATACGGCGTTTACTTACCTATTCTCACGCATTAGGGTTTGAACACTCGAACAACTATACGGATTCTCCTGCACAGTGACAGATATGTAAATACGGCGTTTACTTACCATTTCTCACGCATTACGGTTCGAACACTCGAATACCTATGCGGATTCTCCTGCACAGTGGCAGATATGTAAATACGGCGTTTACTTACCATTTCTCATGCATTACGGTTCGAACACTAGAACACCTATACGGATTCTCCTGCACAGTGGCAGATATGTAACTACGGCGTTTACTTACCTATTCTCAGGCATTAGGGTTCGAAGACTCGAACACCTATACGGATTCTCCTACACAGTGACAGATATGTAAATACGGCGTTTACTTACCTATTCTCACGCATTAGGGTTCGAACACTCGAACACCTATACGGATTCTCCTGCATAGAGGCAGATATGTAAATACGTTGTTTACTTACCATTTCTCACGCATTACGGTTCGAACACTCGAACACCTATACGGATTCTCCTGCTCAGTGGCAGATATGTAAATACGGCGTTTACTTACCATTTCTGATGCATTACGGTTGGATGACTCGAACACCTATACGGATTCTCCTGCACAGTGGCAGATATGTAAATACGGCGTTTACTTACCATTTCTCATGCATTAGGGTTCGAAGACTCGAACACCTATACGGATTCTCCTGCACAGTGGCAGATATGTAAATACGGCGTTTACTTACCTATTCTCACGCATTAGGGTTTGAACACTCGAACAACTATACGGATTCTCCTGCACAGTGGCAGATATGTAAATACGGCGTTTACTTACCATTTCTCACGCATTACGGTTCGAACACTCGAACACCTATGCGGAATCTCCTGCACAGTGGCAGATATGTAAATACGGCGTTTACTTATCATTTCTCATGCATTACGGTTCGAACACTCGAACACCTATACGGATTCTCCTGCACAGTGGCAGATATGTAAATACGGCGTTTACTTACCTATTCTCAGGCATTAGGGTTCGAAGACTCGAACACCTATACGGATTCTCCTGCACAGTGACAGATATGTAAATACGGCGTTTACTTACCTATTCTCACGCATTAGGGTTCGAACACTCGAACACCTATACGGATTCTCCTGCACAGTGGCAGATATGTAAATACGGCGTTTACTTTCCATTTCTCATGCATTAGGGTTCGAAGACTCGAACACCTATACGGATTCTCCTGCACAGTGGCAGATATGTAAATACGGCGTTTACTTACCTATTCTCACGCATTAGGGTTTGAACACTCGAACACCTATACGGATTCTCCTGCACAGTGGCAGATATGTAAATACGGCGTTTACTTACCATTTCTCACGCATTACGATTCGGAACTCGAACACCTATACGGATTCTCCTGCACAGTGGCAGATATGTAAATACGGCGTTTACTTACCGTTTCTCACGCATTACGGTTCGAACACTCGAACACCTATACGGATTCTCCTACACAGTGGCAGATATGTAAATACGGGGTTTACTTACCGTATCTCATGCATTACGGCTCGAACACTCGAAAACTTATACGGATTCTCCTGCACAGTGGCAGATATGTAAATACGGCGTTTACTAACCATTTCTCACGCATTACGGTTCTAACCTCGAACACCTATACGGATTCTCCTGCACAGTGGCAGATATGTAAATACGGCGTTTACTTACCATTTCTCATGCATTACGGTTCAAAGACTCAAACACCAATACGGATTCTCCTGCACAGTGGCAGATATGTAAATACGGCGTTTACTTACCATTTCTCATGCATTAGGGTTCGAAGACTCGAACACCTATACGGATTCTGCTGCACAGTGGCAGATATGTAAATACGGCGTTTACTTACCTATTCTCACGCATTAGGGTTTGAACACTCGAACAACTATACGGATTCTCCTGCACAGTGACAGATATGTAAATACGGCGTTTACTTACCATTTCTCACGCATTACGGTTCGAACACTCGAATACCTATGCGGATTCTCCTGCACAGTGGCAGATATGTAAATACGGCGTTTACTTACCATTTCTCATGCATTACGGTTCGAACACTAGAACACCTATACGGATTCTCCTGCACAGTGGCAGATATGTAACTACGGCGTTTACTTACCTATTCTCAGGCATTAGGGTTCGAACACTCGAACACCTATACGGATTCTCCTACACAGTGACAGATATGTAAATACGGCGTTTACTTACCTATTCTCACGCATTAGGGTTCGAACACTCGAACACCTATACGGATTCTCCTGCATAGAGGCAGATATGTAAATACGTTGTTTACTTACCATTTCTCACGCATTACGGTTCGAACACTCGAACACCTATACGGATTCTCCTGCTCAGTGGCAGATATGTAAATACGGCGTTTACTTACCATTTCTGATGCATTACGGTTGGATGACTCGAACACCTATACGGATTCTCCTGCACAGTGGCAGATATGTAAATACGGCGTTTACTTACCATTTCTCATGCATTAGGGTTCGAAGACTCGAACACCTATACGGATTCTCCTGCACAGTGGCAGATATGTAAATACGGCGTTTACTTACCTATTCTCACGCATTAGGGTTCGAACACTCGAACACCTATACCGATTCTCCTCCACAGTGGCAGATATGTAAATACGTTGTTTACTTACCATGTCTCACGCATTACGGTTGGAACACTCGAACAACTATACGGATTCTCCTGCACAGTGGCAGATATGTAAATACGGCGTTTACTTCCCATTTCTCATGCATTACGGGTCGAGTACTCGAACACCTATACGGATTCTCCTGCACAGTGGCAGATATGTAAATACGGCGTTTACTTACCGTATCTCATGCATTACGGCTCGAACACTCGAACTCCTATACGGATTCTCCTGCACAGTGGCAGATATGTAAATACAGCGTTTACTTACCCTTTCTGACGCATTACGGTTCGAACACTCGAACCCCTATGCGGATTCCCCTGCACTGTGGCAGATATGTAAATACGGCGTTTACTTACCATTTCTCATGCATTACGGTTCGAACACTCGAACACCTATACGGATTCTCCTGCACAGTGGCAGATATATAAATACGTTGTTTACTTACCATTTCTCACGCATTACGGTTCGAACACTCGAATACCTATACGGATTCTCCTGCACAGTGGCAGATATGTAAATACAGCGTTTACTTACCCTTTCTGACGCATTACGGTTCGAACACTCGAACACCTATGCGGATTCTCCTGCACAGTGGCAGATATGTATATACGGCGTTTACTTACCATTTCTCATGCATTACTATTCGAACACTCGAATACCTATACGGATTCTCCTGCACAGTGGCAGATATGTAAATACGGCGTTACTTACCTATTCTCAAGCATTAGGGTTCGAACAGTCGAACACCTATACGGATTCTCCTGCACAGTGACAGATATGTAAATACGGCGTTTACTTACCTATTCTCAAATATTAGGGTTCGAACACTGGAACACCTATACGGATTCTCCTGCACAGTGGCAGATATGTAAATACGGCGTTTACTTACCATTTCTCACGCATTACGGTTTGAACACTCGAACACCGATACGGATTCTCCTGCACAGTGGCAGATATGTAAATACGGCGTTTACTTACCATTTCTCATGCATTACGGGTCGAGTACTCGAACACCTATACGGATTCTCCTGCACTGTAGCAGATATGTAAATACGGCGTTTACTTACCGTATCTCATGCATTACGGCTCGAACACTCGAACACCTATACGGATTCTCCTGCACAGTGGCAGATATGTAAATACGGCGTTTACTTACCCTTTCTCACGCATTACGGTTCGAACACTCGAACACCTATGCGGATTCCCCTACACTGTAGCAGATATGTAAATACGGCGTTTACTTACCATTTCTCATGCATTACGGTTCGAGCACTCGAACACCTATAAGGATTGTCCTGCACAGTGGCAGATACGTAAATACGGCGTTTACTTACCATTTCTCATGCATTACGGTTCGAACACTCGAACACGTATACGGATTCTCCTGCACAGTGGCAGATATGTAAATACGGCGTTTACTTACCTATTCTCAGGCATTAGGGTTCGAAGACTCGAACACCTATACGGATTCTCCTGCACAGTGACAGATATGTAAATACGGCGTTTACTTACCTATTCTCACGCATTAGGGTTCGAACACTCGAACACCTATACGGATTCCCCTGCACAGTGGCAGATATGTAAATACGGCGTTTACTTACCATTTCTCATGCATTAGGGTTCGAAGACTCGAACACCTATACGGATTCTCTTGCACAGTGGCAGATATGTAAATACGGCGTTTACTTACCTATTCTCACGCATTAGGGTTTGAACACTCGAACAACTATACGGATTCTCCTGCACAGTGGCAGATATGTAAATACGGCGTTTACTTACCATTTCTCACGCATTAAGGTTCGAACACTCGAACACCTCTACGGATTCTCCTGCACAGTGGCAGATATGTAAATACGGCGTTTACTTACCGTTTCTCGTGCATTACGGTTCGAACACTCGAACACCTATACGGATTCTCCTGCACGGTGGCAGATATATAAATACGGCGTTTACTTACCGTTTCTCACGCATTACGGTTCGAACACTCGAACACCTATACGGATTCTCCTACACAGTGGCAGATATGTAAATACGGGGTTTACTTACCGTATCTCATGCATTACGGCTCGAACACTCGAAAACTTATACGGATTCTCCTACACAGTGGCAGATATGTAAATACGGCGTTTACTAACCATTTCTCACGCATTACGGTTCTAACCTCGAACACCTATACGGATTCTCCTGCACAGTGGCAGATATGTAAATACGGCGTTTACTTACCATTTCTCATGCATTATGGTTCGAAGACTCGAACACCTATACGGATTCTCCTGCACAGTGGCAGATATGTAAATACGGCGTTTACTTACCTATTCTCACGCATTAGGGTTCGAACACTCGAACACCTATACGGATTCTCCTACACAGTGGCAGATATGTAAATACGTTGTTTACTTACCATTTCTCACGCATTACGGTTGGAACACTCGAACAACTATACGGATTCTCCTGCACAGTGGCAGATATGTAAATACGGCGTTTACTTACCATTTCTCACGCATTACGGTTCGAACACTCGAACACCTATGCGGATTCTCCTGCACAGTGGCAGATATGTAAATACGGCGTTTACTTACCATTTCTCATGCATTACGGTTCGAACACTAGAACACCTATACGGATTCTCCTGCACAGTGGCAGATATGTAAATACGGCGTTTACTTACCTATTCTCAGGCATTAGGGTTCGAAGACTCGAACACCTATACGGATTCTCCTACACAGTGACAGATATGTAAATACGGCGTTTACTTACCCTTTCTGACGCATTACGGTTCGAACACTCGAACACCTATGCGGATTCCCCTGCACTGTGGCGGATATGTAAATACGGCGTTTACTTACCATTTCTCATGCATTACGGTTCGAACACTCGAACACCTATACGGATTCTCCTGCACAGTGGCAGATATATAAATACGTTGTTTACTTACCATTTCTCACGCATTACGGTTCGAACACTCGAACACCTATAAGGATTCTCCTGCACAGTGGCAGATATGTAAATACGGCGTTTACTTAGCATTTCTGACGCATTACGGTTCAAACACTCGAACACCTATGCGAATTCTCCTGCACAGTGGCAGATATGTAAATACGGCGTTTACTTACCTATTCTCACGCATTAGGGTTCGAAGACTCGAACACCTATACGGATTCTCCTGCACAGTGACAGATATGTAAATACGGCGTTTACTTACCTATTCTCACGCATTAGGGTTCGAACACTCGAACACCTATACGGATTCTCCTGCACAGTGGCAGATATGTAAATACGGCGTTTAGTTACCATTTCTCACGCATTACGGTTCTAAACTCGAACACCTATACGGATTCTACTGCACAGTGGCAGATATGTAAATACGGCGTTTACTTACCATTTCTCACGCATTGCGGTTCGAACACTCGAACACCTATACGGATTCACCTGCACAGTGGCAGATATGTAAATACGGCGTTTACTTACCATTTCTCATGCGTTAGGGTTCGAAGACTCGAACAGCTATACGGCTTCTCCTGCACAGTGGCAGATATGTAAATACGGCGTTTACTTACCTATTCTCAGGCAGTAGGGTTTGAACACTCGAACACCTATACGGATTCTCCTGCACAGTGGCAAATATGTAAATACGGCGTTTACTTACCATTTCTCACGCATTACGGTTCGAACACTTGAACACCTATGCGGATTCTCCTGCACAGTGGCAGATATGCAAATACGGCGTTTATTACCATTTCTCATGCATTACGGTTCGAACACTCGAACACCTATACGGATTCTCCTGCACAGTGGCAGATATGTAAATACGGCGTTTACTTACCATTTCTCATGCATTAGTGTTCGAAGACTCGAACACCTATACGGTTTCTCCTACACAGTGGCAGATATCTAAATACGGCGTTTACTTACCTATTCTCACGCATTAGGGTTTGAACACTCGAACAACTATACGGATTCTCCTGCACAGTGGCAGATATGTAAATACGGCGTTTACTTACCGTTTCTCACGCATTACGGTTCGAACACTCGAACACCTATACGGATTCTCCTGCACAGTGGTAGATATGTAAATACGGCGTTTACTTACCGTTTCTCACGCATTACGGTTCGAACACTCGAACACCTATACGGATTCTCCTACACAGTGGCAGATATGTAAATACGGGGTTTACTTACCGTATCTCATGCATTACGGCTCGAACACTCGAAAACTTATACGGATTCTCCTGCACAGTGGCAGATATGTAAATACGGCGTTTACTTACCATTTCTCACGCATTACGGTTCTAACCTCGAACACCTATACGGATTCTCCTGCACAGTGGCAGATATGTAAATACGGCGTTTACTTACCATTTCTCATGCATTACGGTTCGAAGACTCCAACACCTATACGGATTCTCCTGCACAGTGGCAGATATGCAAATACGGCGTTTACTTTCCATTTCTCTTGCATTACGGTTGGAAGACTCGAACACCTATACGGATTCTCCTGCACAGTGGCAGATATGTAAATACGGCGTTTACTTACCATTTCTCATGCATTAGGGTTCGAAGACTCGAACACCTATACGGATTCTCCTGCACAGTGGCAGATATGTAAATACGGCGTTTACTTACCTATTCTAACGCATTAGGGTTCGAACACTCGAACACCTATACGGATTCTCCTACACAGTGGCAGATATGTAAATACGTTGTTTACTAACCATTTCTCACGCATTACGGTTGGAACACTCGAACAACTATACGGATTCTCCTGCACAGTGGCAGATATGTAAATACGGCGTTTACTTACCATTTCTCACGCATTACGGTTCGAACACTCGAACACCTATGCGGATTCTCCTGCACAGTGGCAGATATGTAAATACGGCGTTTACTCACCATTTCTCATGCATTACGATTCGAACACTCGAATACCTATACGGATTCCCTGCACAGTGGCAGATATGTAAATACGGCGTTACTTACCTATTCTCAAGCATTAGGGTTCGAACACTCGAACACCTATACGGATTCTCCTGCACAGTGACAGATATGTAAATACGGCGTTTACTTACCTATTCTCAAATATTAGGGTTCGAACACTCGAACACCTATACGGATTCTCCTGTACAGTGGCAGATATGTAAATACGGCGTTTACTTACCATTTCTCACGCATTACGGTTCGAACACTCGAACACCTATGCGGATTCTCCTGCACAGTGGCAGATATTTAAATACGGCGTTTACTTACCGTTTCTCACGCATTACGGTTCGAACACTCAAACACCTTTACGGATTCTCCTGCACAGTGGCAGATATGTAAATACGGCGTTTACTTACCATTTCTCATGCATTACGGGTCGAGTACTCGAACACCTATACGGATTCTCCTGCACTGTGGCAGTTATGTAAATACGGCGTTTACTTACCGTATCTCATGCATTACGGCTCGAAGACTCGAACACCTATACGGATTCTCCTACACAGTGGCAGATATGTAAATACGGCGTTTACTTACCCTTTCTCACGCATTACGGTTCGAACACTCGAACAGCTATGCGGATTCCCCTGCACTGTAGCAGATATGTAAATACGGCGTTTACTTACCATTTCTCATGCATTACGGTTCGAACACTCGAACACGTATACGGATTCTCATGCACAGTCGCAGATATATAAATACGTTGTTTACTTACCATTTCTCACGCGTTACGGTTCGAACACTCGAACACCTATAAGGATTCTCCAGCACAGTGGCAGATACGTAAATACGGCGTTTAGTTATCATTTTTCACGCATTACGGTTCAAACACTCGAACACCTATGCGGATTCTCCTGCACAGTGGCAGATATGTAAATACGGCGTTTACTTACCGTTTCTCACGCATTACGGTTCGAACACTCAAACACCTATACGGATTCTCCTGCACAGTGGCAGATATGTAAATACGGCGTTTACTTACCATTTCTCACGCATTAAGGTTCGAACACTCGAACACCTCTACGGATTCTCCTGCACAGTGGCAGATATGTAAATACGGCGTTTACTTACCGTTTCTCGTGCATTACGGTTCGAACACTCGAACACCTATACGGATTCTCCTGCACAGTGGCAGATATGTAAATACGGCGTTTACTTACCGTTTCTCACGCATTACGGTTCGAACACTCGAACACCTATACGGATTCTCCTGCACAGTGGCAGATATGTAAATACGGCGTTTACTTACCGTTTCTCACGCATTACGGTTCGAACACTCGAACACCTATACGGATTCTCCTACACAGTGGCAGATATGTAAATACGGGGTTTACTTACCGTATCTCATGCATTACGGCTCGAACACTCGAAAACTTATACGGATTCTCCTGCACAGTGGCAGATATGTAAATACGGCGTTTACTAACCATTTCTCACGCATTACGGTTCTAACCTCGAACACCTATACGGATTCTCCTGCACAGTGGCAGATATGTAAATACGGCGTTTACTTACCATTTCTCATGCATTACGGTTCGAAGACTCAAACACCTATACGGATTCTCCTGCACAGTGGCAGATATGTAAATACGGCGTTTACTTACCTATTCTCACGCATTTGGGTTTGAACACTCGAACAACTATACGGATTCTCCTGCACAGTGGCAGATATGTAAATACGGCGTTTACTTACCATTTCTCACGCATTACGGTTCGAACACTCGAACACCTATGCGGATTCTCCTGCACAGTGGCAGATATGTAAATACGGCGTTTACTTACCATTTCTCATGCATTACGATTCGAACACTCGAACACCTATACGGATTCTCCTGCACAGTGGCAGATATGTAAATACAGCGTTTACTTACCTATTCTCAAGCATTAGGTTTCGAACACTCGAACACCTATACGGATTCTCCTGCACAGTGACAGATATGTAAATACGGCGTTTACTTACCTATTCTCAAATATTAGGGTTCGAACACTCGAACACCTATACGGATTCTCCTGCACAGTGGCAGATATGTAAATACGGCGTTTACTTACCATTTCTCACGCATTACGGTTCGAACACTCGAACACCTATGCGGATTCTCCTGCACAGTGGCAGATATTTAAATACGGCGTTTACTTACCGTTTCTCACGCATTACGGTTCGAACACTCAAACACCTATACGGATTCTCCTGCACAGTGGCAGATATGTAAATACGGCGTTTACTTACCATTTCTCATGCATTACGGGTCGAGTACTCGAACACCTATACGGATTCTCCTGCACTGTGGCAGTTATGTAAATACGGCGTTTACTTACCGTATCTCATGCATTACGGCTCCAACACTCGAACACCTATACGGATTCTCCTACACAGTGGCAGATATGTAAATACGGCGTTTACTCACCCTTTCTCACGCATTACGGTTCGAACACTCGAACACCTATACGGATTCTCCTGCACAGTGGCAGATATGTAAATACGGCGTTTACTTACCGTTTCTCACGCATTACGGTTCGAACACTCGAACACCTATACGGATTCTCCTACACAGTGGCAGATATGTAAATACGGGGTTTACTTACCGTATCTCATGCATTACGGCTCGAACACTCGAAAACTTATACGGATTGTCCTGCACAGTGGCAGATATGTAAATACGGCGTTTACTTACCATTTCTCATGCATTACGGTTCGAAGACTCAAACACCTATACGGATTCTCCTGCACAGTGGCAGATATGTAAATACGGCGTTTACTTACCTATTCTCACGCATTAGGGTTTGAACACTCGAACAACAATACGGATTCTCCTGCACAGTGGCAGATATGTAAATACGGCGTTTACTTACCATTTCTCACGCATTACGGTTCGAACACTCGAACACCTATGCGGATTCTCCTGCACAGTGGCAGATATGTAAATACGGCGTTTACTTACCATTTCTCATGCATTACGATTCGAACACTCGAACACCTATACGGATTCTCCTGCACAGTGGCAAATATGTAAATACAGCGTTTACTTACCTATTCTCAAGCATTAGGGTTCGAACACTCGAACACCTATACGGATTCTCCTGCACAGTGACAGATATGTAAATACGGCGTTTACTTACCTATTGTCAAATATTAGGGTTCGAACACTCGAACACCTATACGGATTCTCCTGCACAGTGGCAGATATGTAAATACGGCGTTTACTTACCATTTCTCACGCATTACGGTTCGAACACTCGAACACCGATACGGATTCTCCTGCACAGTGGCAGATATGTAAATACGGCGTTTACTTACCATTTCTCATGCATTACGGGTCGAGTACTCGAACACCTATACGGATTCTCCTGCACAGTGGCAGATATGTAAATACGGCGTTTACTTACCGTATCTCATGCATTACGGCTCGCACACTCGAACACCTATACGGATTCTCCTGCACAGTGGCAGATATGTAAATATAGCGTTGACTTACCCTTTCTGACGCATTACGGTTCGAACACTCGAACACCTATGCGGATTTCCCTGCACTGTGGCAGATATGTAAATACGGCGTTTACTTACCATTTCTCATGCATTACGGTTCGAACACTCGAACACCTATACGGATTCTCCTGCACAGTGGCAGATATGCAAATACGGCGTTTACTTACCATTTCTCATGCATTACGGTTCGAACACTCGAACACCTTTACGGATTCTCCTGCACAGTGGCAGATATGTAAATACGGCGTTTACTTACCATTTCTCATGCATTAGGGTTCGAAGACTCGAACACCTATACGGATTCTCCTGCACAGTGGCAGATATGTAAATACGGCGTTTACTTACCTATTCTCACGCATTAGGGTTTGAACACTCGAACAACTATACGGATTCTCCTGCATAGTGGCAGATATGTAAATACGGCGTTTACTTACCATTTCTCACGCATTACGGTTCGAACACTCGAACACCTATGCGGATTCTCCTGCACAGTGGCAGATATGTAAATACGGCGTTTACTTACCATTTCTCATGCATTACGGTTCGAACATTAGAACACCTATACGGATTCTCCTGCACAGTGGCAGATATGTAAATACGGCGTTTACTTACCTATTCTCAGGCATTAGGGTTCGAAGACTCGAACACCTATACGGATTCTCCTACACAGTGACAGATATGTAAATACGGCGTTTACTTACCTATTCTCACGCATTAGGGTTCGAACACTCGAACACCTATACGGATTCTCCTGCACAGTGGCAGATATGTAAATACGTTGTTTACTTACCATTTCTCACGCATTACGGTTCGAACACTCGAACACCTATACGGATTCTCCTGCACAGTGGCAGATATGTAAATACGGCGTTTACTTACCATTTCTCATGCATTACGGTTGGAAGAATCGAACACCTAGACGGATTCTCCTACACAGTGGCAGATATGTAAATACGGCGTTTACTTACCATTTCTCATGCATTAGGGTTCGAAGACTCGAACACCTATACGGATTCTCCTGCACAGTGGCAGATATGTAAATACAGCGTTTACTTACCTATTCTCAAGCATTAGGGTTCGAACACTCGAACAC
Source organism: Camellia granthamiana (assembly GCA_036172215.1). Lineage (NCBI taxonomy): Eukaryota > Viridiplantae > Streptophyta > Magnoliopsida > Ericales > Theaceae > Camellia > Camellia granthamiana. The sequence continues at coordinate 490,883 of JAXFYN010000150.1, forward strand.
CTATACGGATTCTCCTGCACAGTGACAGATATGTAAATACGGCGTTTACTTACCTATTGTCAGATATTAGGGTTCGAACACTCGAACACCTATACGGATTCTCCTGCACAGTGGCAGATATGTAAATACGGCGTTTACTTACCATTTCTCATGCATTACGGTTCGAACACTCGAACACCTATACGGATTCTCCTGCACAGTGGTAGATATGCAAATACGGCGTTTACTTACCATTTCTCATGCATTACGGTTCGAACACTCGAACACCTTTACGGATTCTCCTGCACAGTGGCAGATATGTAAATACGGCGTTTACTTACCATTTCTCATGCATTAGGGTTCGAAGACTCGAACGCCTATACGGATTCTCCTGCACAGTGGCAGATATGTGAATACGGCGTTTACTTACCTATTCTCACGCATTAGGGTTTGAACACTCGAACAACTATACGGATTCTCCTGCATAGTGGCAGATATGTAAATACGGCGTTTACTTACCATTTCTCACGCATTACGGTTCGAACACTCGAACACCTATCCGGATTCTCCTGCACAGTGGCAGATATGTAAATACGGCGTTTACTTACCATTTCTCATGCATTACGGTTCGAACATTAGAACACCTATACGGATTCTCCTGCACAGTGGCAGATATGTAAATACGGCGTTTACTTACCTATTCTCAGGCATTAGGGTTCGAAGACTCGAACACCTATACGGATTCTCCTACACAGTGACAGATATGTAAATACGGCGTTTACTTACCTATTCTCACGCATTAGGGTTCGAACACTCGAACACCTATACGGATTCTCCTGCACAGTGGCAGATATGTAAATACGTTGTTTACTTACCATTTCTCACGCATTACGGTTCGAACACTCGAACACCTATACGGATTCTCCTGCACAGTGGCAGATATGTAAATACGGCGTTTACTTACCATTTCTCATGCATTACGGTTGGAAGAATCGAACACCTAGACGGATTCTCCTACACAGTGGCAGATATGTAAATACGGCGTTTACTTACCATTTCTCATGCATTAGGGTTCGAAGACTCGAACACCTATACGGATTCTCCTGCACAGTGGCAGATATGTAAATACAGCGTTTACTTACCTATTCTCAAGCATTAGGGTTCGAACACTCGAACACCTATACGGATTCTCCTGCACAGTGACAGATATGTAAATACGGCGTTTACTTACCTACTGTCAGATATTAGGGTTCGAACACTCGAACACCTATACGGATTCTCCTGCACAGTGGCAGATATGTAAATACGGCATTTACTTACCATTTCTCATGCATTACGGTTCGAACACTCGAACACCTATACGGATTCTCCTGCACAGTGGCAGATATGCAAATACGGCGTTTACTTACCATTTCTCATGCATTACGGTTCGAACACTCGAACACCTTTACGGATTCTCCTGCACAGTGGCAGATATGTAAATACGGCGTTTACTTACCATTTCTCATGCATTAGGGTTCGAAGACTCGAACACCTATACGGATTCTCCTGCACAGTGGCAGATATGTAAATACGGCGTTTACTTACCTATTCTCACGCATTAGGGTTTGAACACTCGAACAACTATACGGATTCTCCTGCATAGTGGCAGATATGTAAATACGGCGTTTACTTACCATTTCTCACGCATTACGGTTCGAACACTCGAACACCTATCCGGATTCTCCTGCACAGTGGCAGATATGTAAATACGGCGTTTACTTACCATTTCTCATGCATTACGGTTCGAACATTAGAACACCTATACGGATTCTCCTGCACAGTGGCAGATATGTAAATACGGCGTTTACTTACCTATTCTCAGGCATTAGGGTTCGAAGACTCGAACACCTATACGGATTCTCCTACACAGTGACAGATATGTAAATACGGCGTTTACTTACCTATTCTCACGCATTAGGGTTCGAACACTCGAACACCTATACGGATTCTCCTGCACAGTGGCAGATATGTAAATACGTTGTTTACTTACCATTTCTCACGCATTACGGTTCGAACACTCGAACACCTATACGGATTCTCCTGCACAGTGGCAGATATGTAAATACGGCGTTTACTTACCATTTCTCATGCATTACGGTTGGAAGAATCGAACACCTAGACGGATTCTCCTACACAGTGGCAGATATGTAAATACGGCGTTTACTTACCATTTCTCATGCATTAGGGTTCGAAGACTCGAACACCTATACGGATTCTCCTGCACAGTGGCAGATATGTAAATACAGCGTTTACTTACCTATTCTCAAGCATTAGGGTTCGAACACTCGAACACCTATACGGATTCTCCTGCACAGTGACAGATATGTAAATACGGCGTTTACTTACCTATTGTCAGATATTAGGGTTCGAACACTCGAACACCTATACGGATTCTCCTGCACAGTGGCAGATATGTAAATACGGCGTTTACTTACCATTTCTCATGCATTACGGTTCGAACACTCGAACACCTATACGGATTCTCCTGCACAGTGGCAGATATGCAAATACGGCGTTTACTTACCATTTCTCATGCATTACGGTTCGAACACTCGAACACCTTTACGGATTCTCCTGCACAGTGGCAGATATGTAAATACGGCGTTTACTTACCATTTCTCATGCATTAGGGTTCGAAGACTCGAACACCTATACGGATTCTCCTGCACAGTGGCAGATATGTAAATACGGCGTTTACTTACCTATTCTCACGCATTAGGGTTTGAACACTCGAACAACTATACGGATTCTCCTGCATAGTGGCAGATATGTAAATACGGCGTTTACTTACCATTTCTCACGCATTACGGTTCGAACACTCGAACACCTATGCGGATTCTCCTGCACAGTGGCAGATATGTAAATACGGCGTTTACTTACCATTTCTCATGCATTACGGTTCGAACATTAGAACACCTATACGGATTCTCCTGCACAGTGGCAGATATGTAAATACGGCGTTTACTTACCTATTCTCAGGCATTAGGGTTCGAAGACTCGAACACCTATACGGATTCTCCTACACAGTGACAGATATGTAAATACGGCGTTTACTTACCTATTCTCACGCATTAGGGTTCGAACACTCGAACACCTATACGGATTCTCCTGCACAGTGGCAGATATGTAAATACGTTGTTTACTTACCATTTCTCACGCATTACGGTTCGAACACTCGAACACCTATACGGATTCTCCTGCACAGTGGCAGATATGTAAATACGGCGTTTACTTACCATTTCTCATGCATTACGGTTGGAAGAATCGAACACCTAGACGGATTCTCCTACACAGTGGCAGATATGTAAATACGGCGTTTACTTACCATTTCTCATGCATTAGGGTTCGAAGACTCGAACACCTATACGGATTCTCCTGCACAGTGGCAGATATGAAAATACAGCGTTTACTTACCTATTCTCAAGCATTAGGGTTCGAACACTCGAACACCTATACGGATTCTCCTGCACAGTGACAGATATGTAAATACGGCGTTTACTTACCTATTGTCAGATATTAGGGTTCGAACACTCGAACACCTATACGGATTCTCCTACACAGTGGCAAATATGTAAATACGGCGTTTACTTACCATTTCTCATGCATTACGGTTCGAACACTCGAACACCTATACGGATTCTCCTGCACAGTGGCAGATATGCAAATACGGCGTTTACTTACCATTTCTCATGCATTACGGTTCGAACACTCGAACACCTTTACGGATTCTCCTGCACAGTGGCAGATATGTAAATACGGCGTTTACTTACCATTTCTCATGCGTTAGGGTTCGAAGACTCGAACACCTATACGGATTCTCCTGCACAGTGGCAGATATGTAAATACGGCGTTTACTTACCTATTCTCACGCATTAGGGTTTGAACACTCGAACAACTATACGGATTCTCCTGCATAGTGGCAGATATGTAAATACGGCGTTTACTTACCATTTCTCACGCATTACGGTTCGAACACTCGAACACCTATGCGGATTCTCCTGCACAGTGGCAGATATGTAAATACGGCGTTTACTTACCATTTCTCATGCATTACGGTTCGAACATTAGAACACCTATACGGATTCTCCTGCACAGTGGCAGATATGTAAATACGGCGTTTACTTACCAATTCTCAGGCATTAGGGTTCGAAGACTCGAACACCTATACGGATTCTCCTACACAGTGACAGATATGTAAATACGGCGTTTACTTACCTATTCTCACGCATTAGGGTTCGAACACTCGAACACCTATACGGATTCTCCTGCACAGTGGCAGATATGTAAATACGTTGTTTACTTACCATTTCTCACGCATTACGGTTCGAACACTCGAACACCTATACGGATTCTCCTGCACAGTGGCAGATATGTAAATACGGCGTTTACTTACCATTTCTCATGCATTACGGTTGGAAGAATCGAACACCTAGACGGATTCTCCTACACAGTGGCAGATATGTAAATACGGTGTTTACTTACCATTTCTCATGCATTAGGGTTCGAAGACTCGAACACCTATACGGATTCTCCTGCACAGTGGCAGATATGTAAATACAGCGTTTACTTACCTATTCTCAAGCATTAGGGTTCGAACACTCGAACACCTATACGGATTCTCCTGCACAGTGACAGATATGTAAATACGGCGTTTACTTACCTATTGTCAGATATTAGGGTTCGAACACTCGAACACCTATACGGATTCTCCTGCACAGTGGCAGATATGTGAATACGGCGTTTACTTACCATTTCTCACGCATTACGGTTCGAACACTCGAACACCGATACGGATTCTCCTGCACAGTGGCAGATATGTAAATACGGCGTTTACTTACCATTTCTCATGCATTACGGGTCGAGTACTCGAACACCTATACGGATTCTCCTGCACAGTGGCAGATATGTAAATACGGCGTTTACATACCGTATCTCATGCATTACGGCTCGAACACTCGAACACCTATACGGATTCTCCTGCACAGTGGCAGATATGTAAATACAGCGTTTACTTACCCTTTCTGACGCATTACGGTTCGAACACTCGAACACCTATGCGGATTTCCCTGCACTGTGGCAGATATGTAAATACGGCGTTTACTTACCATTTCTCATGCGTTACGGTTCGAACACTCGAACACCTATACGGATTCTCCTGCACAGTGGCAGATATGCAAATACGGCGTTTACATACCATTTCTCATGCATTACGGTTCGAACACTCGAACACCTTTACGGATTCTCCTGCACAGTGGCAGATATGTAAATACGGCGTTTACTTACCATTTCTGATGCATTAGGGTTCGAAGACTCGAACACCTATACGGATTCTCCTGCACAGTGGCAGATATGTAAATACGGCGTTTACTTACCTATTCTCACGCATTAGGGTTTGAACACTCGAACAACTATACGGATTCTCCTGCATAGTGGCAGATATGTAAATACGGCGTTTACTTACCATTTCTCACGCATTACGGTTCGAACACTCGAACACCTATGCGGATTCTCCTGCACAGTGGCAGATATGTAAATACGGCGTTTACTTACCATTTCTCATGCATTACGGTTCGAACATTAGAACACCTATACGGATTCTCCTGCACAGTGGCAGATATGTAAATACGGCGTTTACTTACCTATTCTCAGGCATTAGGGTTCGAAGACTCGAACACCTATACGGATTCTCCTACACAGTGACAGATATGTAAATACGGCGTTTACTTACCTATTCTCACGCATTAGGGTTCGAACACTCGAACACCTATACGGATTCTCCTGCACAGTGGCAGATATGTAAATACGTTGTTTACTTACCATTTCTCACGCATTACGGTTCGAACACTCGAACACCTATACGGATTCTCCTGCACAGTGGCAGATATGTAAATACGGCGTTTACTTACCATTTCTCATGCATTACGGTTGGAAGAATCGAACACCTAGACGGATTCTCCTACACAGTGGCAGATATGTAAATACGGCGTTTACTTACCATTTCTCATGCATTAGGGTTCGAAGACTCGAACACCTATACGGATTCTCTTGCACAGTGGCAGATATGTAAATACAGCGTTTACTTACCTATTCTCAAGCATTAGGGTTCGAACACTCGAACACCTATACGGATTCTCCTGCACAGTGACAGATATGTAAATACGGCGTTTACTTACCTATTGTCAGATATTAGGGTTCGAACACTCGAACACCTATACGGATTCTCCTACACAGTGGCAAATATGTAAATACGGCGTTTACTTACCATTTCTCATGCATTACGGTTCGAACACTCGAACACCTATACGGATTCTCCTGCACAGTGGCAGATATGCAAATACGGCGTTTACTTACCATTTCTCATGCATTACGGTTCGAACACTCGAACACCTTTACGGATTCTCCTGCACAGTGGCAGATATGTAAATACGGCGTTTACTTACCATTTCTCATGCGTTAGGGTTCGAAGACTCGAACACCTATACGGATTCTCCTGCACAGTGGCAGATATGTAAATACGGCGTTTACTTACCTATTCTCACGCATTAGGGTTTGAACACTCGAACAACTATACGGATTCTCCTGCATAGTGGCAGATATGTAAATACGGCGTTTACTTACCATTTCTCACGCATTACGGTTCGAACACTCGAACACCTATGCGGATTCTCCTGCACAGTGGCAGATATGTAAATACGGCGTTTACTTACCATTTCTCATGCATTACGGTTCGAACATTAGAACACCTATACGGATTCCCCTGCACAGTGGCAGATATGTAAATACGGCGTTTACTTACCTATTCTCAGGCATTAGGGTTCGAAGACTCGAACACCTATACGGATTCTCCTACACAGTGACAGATATGTAAATACGGCGTTTACTTACCTATTCTCACGCATTAGGGTTCGAACACTCGAACACCTATACGGATTCTCCTGCACAGTGGCAGATATGTAAATACGTTGTTTACTTACCATTTCTCACGCATTACGGTTCGAACACTCGAACACCTATACGGATTCTCCTGCACAGTGGCAGATATGTAAATACGGCGTTTACTTACCATTTCTCATGCATTACGGTTGGAAGAATCGAACACCTAGACGGATTCTCCTACACAGTGGCAGATATGTAAATACGGTGTTTACTTACCATTTCTCATGCATTAGGGTTCGAAGACTCGAACACCTATACGGATTCTCCTGCACAGTGGCAGATATGTAAATACAGCGTTTACTTACCTATTCTCAAGCATTAGGGTTCGAACACTCGAACACCTATACGGATTCTCCTGCACAGTGACAGATATGTAAATACGGCGTTTACTTACCTATTGTCAGATATTAGGGTTCGAACACTCGAACACCTATACGGATTCTCCTGCACAGTGGCAGATATGTGAATACGGCGTTTACTTACCATTTCTCACGCATTACGGTTCGAACACTCGAACACCGATACGGATTCTCCTGCACAGTGGCAGATATGTAAATACGGCGTTTACTTACCATTTCTCATGCATTACGGGTCGAGTACTCGAACACCTATACGGATTCTCCTGCACAGTGGCAGATATGTAAATACGGCGTTTACTTACCGTATCTCATGCATTACGGCTCGAACACTCGAACACCTATACGGATTCTCCTGCACAGTGGCAGATATGTAAATACAGCGTTTACTTACCCTTTCTGACGCATTACGGTTCGAACACTCGAACACCTATGCGGATTTCCCTGCACTGTGGCAGATATGTAAATACGGCGTTTACTTACCATTTCTCATGCGTTACGGTTCGAACACTCGAACACCTATACGGATTCTCCTGCACAGTGGCAGATATGCAAATACGGCGTTTACATACCATTTCTCATGCATTACGGTTCGAACACTCGAACACCTTTACGGATTCTCCTGCACAGTGGCAGATATGTAAATACGGCGTTTACTTACCATTTCTCATGCATTAGGGTTCGAAGACTCGAACACCTATACGGATTCTCCTGCACCGTGGCAGATATGTAAATACGGCGTTTACTTACCTATTCTCACGCATTAGGGTTTGAACACTCGAACAACTATACGGATTCTCCTGCATAGTGGCAGATATGTAAATACGGCGTTTACTTACCATTTCTCACGCATTACGGTTCGAACACTCGAACACCTATACGGATTCTCCTGCACAGTGGCAGATATGTAAATACGGCGTTTACTTACCATTTCTCATGCATTACGGTTGGAAGAATCGAACACCTAGACGGATTCTCCTACACAGTGGCAGATATGTAAATACGGCGTTTACTTACCATTTCTCATGCATTAGGGTTCGAAGACTCGAACACCTATACGGATTCTCCTGCACAGTGGCAGATATGTAAATACAGCGTTTACTTACCTATTCTCAAGCATTAGGGTTCGAACACTCGAACACCTATACGGATTCTCCTGCACAGTGACAGATATGTAAATACGGCGTTTACTTACCTATTGTCAGATATTAGGGTTCGAACACTCGAACACCTATACGGATTCTCCTGCACAGTGGCAGATATGTAAATACGGCGTTTACTTACCATTTCTCACGCATTACGGTTCGAACACTCGAACACCGATACGGATTCTCCTGCACAGTGGCAGATATGTAAATACGGCGTTTACTTACCATTTCTCATGCATTACGGGTCGAGTACTCGAACACCTATACGGATTCTCCTGCACAGTGGCAGATATGTAAATACGGCGTTTACTTACCGTATCTCATGCATTACGGCTCGAACACTCGAACACCTATACGGATTCTCCTGCACAGTGGCAGATATGTAAATACAGCGTTTACTTACCCTTTCTGACGCATTACGGTTCGACCACTCGAACACCTATGCGGATTTCCCTGCACTGTGGCAGATATGTAAATACGGCGTTTCCTTACCATTTCTCATGCATTACGGTTCGAACACTCGAACACCTATACGGATTCTCCTGCACAGTGGCAGATATGCAAATACGGCGTTTACATACCATTTCTCATGCATTACGGTTCGAACACTCGAACACCTTTACGGATTCTCCTGCACAGTGGCAGATATGTAAATACGGCGTTTACTTACCATTTCTCATGCATTAGGGTTCGAAGACTCGAACACCTATACGGATTCTCCTGCACCGTGGCAGATATGTAAATACGGCGTTTACTTACCTATTCTCACGCATTAGGGTTTGAACACTCGAACAACTATACGGATTCTCCTGCATAGTGGCAGATATGTAAATACGGCGTTTACTTACCATTTCTCACGCATTACGGTTCGAACACTCGAACACCTATGCGGATTCTCCTGCACAGTGGCAGATATGTAATACGGCGTTTTACTTACCATTTCTCATGCATTACGGGTCGAGTACTCGAACACCTATACGGATTCTCCTGCACAGTGGCAGATATGTAAATACGGCGTTTACTTACCGTATCTCATGCATTACGGCTCGAACACTCGAACACCTATACGGATTCTCCTGCACAGTGGCAGATATGTAAATACAGCGTTTACTTACCCTTTCTGACGCATTACGGTTCGACCACTCGAACACCTATGCGGATTTCCCTGCACTGTGGCAGATATGTAAATACGGCGTTTCCTTACCATTTCTCATGCATTACGGTTCGAACACTCGAACACCTATACGGATTCTCCTGCACAGTGGCAGATATGCAAATACGGCGTTTTACATACCATTTCTCATGCATTACGGTTCGAACACTCGAACACCTTTACGGATTCTCCTGCACAGTGGCAGATATGTAAATACGGCGTTTACTTACCATTTCTCATGCATTAGGGTTCGAAGACTCGAACACCTATACGGATTCTCCTGCACCGTGGCAGATATGTAAATACGGCGTTTACTTACCTATTCTCACGCATTAGGGTTTGAACACTCGAACAACTATACGGATTCTCCTGCACAGTGGCAGATATGTAAATACGGCGTTTACTTACCATTTCTCACGCATTACGGTTCGAACACTCGAACACCTGTGCGGATTCTCCTACACAGTGGCAGATATGTAAATACGGCGTTTACTTACCATTTCTCATGCATTAGGGTTCGAAGACTCGAACACCTATACGGATTCTCCTGCACAGTGGCAGATATGTAAATACAGCGTTTACTTACCTATTCTCAAGCATTAGGGTTCGAACACTCGAACACCTATACGGATTCTCCTGCACAGTGACAGATATGTAAATACGGCGTTTACTTACCTATTGTCAGATATTAGGGTTCGAACACTCGAACACCTATACGGATTCTCCTGCACAGTGGCAGATATGTAAATACGGCGTTTACTTACCATTTCTCACGCATTACGGTTCGAACACTCGAACACCGATACGGATTCTCCTGCACAGTGGCAGATATGTAAATACGGCGTTTACTTACCATTTCTCATGCATTACGGGTCGAGTACTCGAACACCTATACGGATTCTCCTGCACAGTGGCAGATATGTAAATACGGCGTTTACTTACCGTATCTCATGCATTACGGCTCGAACACTCGAACACCTATACGGATTCTCCTGCACAGTGGCAGATATGTAAATACAGCGTTTACTTACCCTTTCTGACGCATTACGGTTCGACCACTCGAACACCTATGCGGATTTCCCTGCGCTGTGGCAGATATGTAAATACGGCGTTTACTTACCATTTCTCATGCATTACGGTTCGAACACTCGAACACCTATACGGATTCTCCTGCACAGTGGCAGATATGCAAATACGGCGTTTACATACCATTTCTCATGCATTACGGTTCGAACACTCGAACACCTTTACGGATTCTCCTGCACAGTGGCAGATATGTAAATACGGCGTTTACTTACCATTTCTCATGCATTAGGGTTCGAAGACTCGAACACCTATACGGATTCTCCTGCACCGTGGCAGATATGTAAATACGGCGTTTACTTACCTATTCTCACGCATTAGGGTTTGAACACTCGAACAACTATACGGATTCTCCTACATAGTGGCAGATATGTAAATACGGCGTTTACTTACCATTTCTCACGCATTACGGTTCGAACACTCGAACACCTATGCGGATTCTCCTGCACAGTGGCAGATATGTAAATACGGCATTTACTTACCATTTCTCATGCATTACGGTTCGAACATTAGAACACCTATACGGATTCTCCTGCACAGTGGCAGATATGTAAATACGGCGTTTACTTACCTATTCTCAGGCATTAGGGTTCGAAGACTCGAACACCTATACGGATTCTCCTACATAGTGACAGATATGTAAATACGGCGTTTACTTACCTATTCTCACGCATTAGGGTTCGAACACTCGAACACCTATACGGATTCTCCTGCACAGTGGCAGATATGTAAATACGTTGTTTACTTACCATTTCTCACGCATTACGGTTCGAACACTCGAACACCTATACGGATTCTCCTGCACAGTGGCAGATATGTAAATACGGCGTTTACTTACCATTTCTCATGCATTACGGTTGGAAGAATCGAACACCGAGACGGATTCTCCTACACAGTGGCAGATATGTAAATACGGCGTTTACTTACCATTTCTCATGCATTAGGGTTCGAAGACTCGAACACCTATACGGATTCTCCTGCACAGTGGCAGATATGTAAATACGGCGTTTACTTACCTATTCTCACGCATTAGGGTTCGTACACTCGAACACCTATACGGATTCTCCTACACAGTGGCAGAGATGTAAATACGTTGTTTACTTACCATTTCTCACGAATTACGGTTGGAACACTCGAACAACTATACGGATTCTCCTGCACAGTGGCAGATATGTAAATACGGCGTTTACTTACCATTTCTCACGCATTACGGTTCGAACACTCGAACACCTATGCGGATTCTCCTGCACAGTGGCAGATATGTAAATACGGCGTTTTACTTACCATTTCTCATGCATTACGATTCGAACACTCGAATACCTATACGGATTCTATTGCACAGTGGAAGATATGTAAATACGGCGTTACTTACCTATTCTCAAGCATTAGGGTTCGAACACTCGAACACCTATACGGATTCTCCTGCACAGTGGCAGATATGTAAATACGGCGTTTACTTACCATTTCTCACGCATTATGGTTCGAACACTCGAACACCGATACGGATTCTCCTGCACAGTGGCAGATATGTAAATACGGCGTTTACTTACCATTTCTCATGCATTACGGGTCGAGTACTCGAACACCTATACGGATTCTCCTGCACTGTGGCAGATATGTAAATTCGGCGTTTACTTACCGTATCTCATGGATTACGGCTCGAACACTCGAACACCTATACGGATTCTCCTGCACAGTGGCAGATATGTAAATACGGCGTTTACTTACGCTTTCTCACGCATTACGGTTCGAACACTCGAACACCTATGCGGATTCCCCTGCACTGTAGCAGATATGTAAATACGGCGTTTACTTACCATTTTTCATGCATTACGTTTCGAACACTCGAACACCTATACGGATTCTCATGCACAGTGGCAGATATATAAATACGTTGTCTACTTACCATTTCTCACGCATTACGGTTCGAACACTCGAACACCTATAAGGATTCTCCTGCACAGTGTCAGATACGTAAATACGGCATTTAGTTAGCATTTCTCACGCATTACGGTTCAAACACTCGAACACCTATGCGGATTCTCCTGCACAGTGGCAGATATTTAAATACGGCGTTTACTTACTGTTTCTCACACATTACGGTTCGAACACTCAAACACCTATACGGATTCTCCTGCACAGTGGCAGATATGTAAATACGGCGTTTACTTACCATTTCTCACGCATTAAGGTTCGAACACTCGAACACCTCAACGGATTCTCCTGCACAGTGGCAGATATGTAAATACGGCGTTTACTTACCGTTTCTCGTGCATTACGGTTCGAACACGCGAACACCTATACGGATTCTCCTGCATAGTGGCAGATATGTAAATACGGCGTTTACTTACCGTTTCTCACGCATTACGGTTCGAACACTCGAACACCTATACGGATTCTCCTACACAGTGGCAGATATGTAAATACGGGGTTTACTTACCGTATCTCATGCATTACGGCTCGAACACTCGAAAACTTATACGGATTCTCCTGCACAGTGGCAGATATGTAAATACGGCGTTTACTTACCATTTCTCACGCATTACGGTTCTAACCTCAAACACCTATACGGATTCTCCTGCACAGTGGCAGATATGTAAATACGGCGTTTACTTACCATTTCTCATGCATTACGGTTCGAAGACTCGAACACCTATACGGATTCTCCTGTAGAGTGGCAGATATGTAAATACGGCGTTTACTTACCATTTCTCATGCATTAGGGTTCGAAGACTCGAACACCTATACGGATTCTCCTGCAAAGTGGCAGATATGTAAATACGGCGTTTACTTACCTATTCTCACGCATTAGGGTTTGAACACTCGAACAACTATACGGATTCTCCTGCACAGTGGCAGATATGTAAATACGGCGTTTACTTACCATTTCTCACTCATTACGGTTCGAACACTCGAACACCAATGCGGATTCTCCTACACAGTGGCAGATATGTAAATGCGGCGTTTACTTACCATTTCTCATGCATTACGATTCGAACACTCGAACACCTATACGGATTCTCCTGCACAGTGGCAGATATGTAAATACGGCGTTTACTTACCTATTCTCAAGCATTGGGGTTCGAACACTCGAACACCTATACGGATTCTCCTGCACAGTGACAGATATGTAAATACGGCGTTTACTTACCTATTCTCAAATATTAGGGTTCGAACACTCGAACACCGATACGGATTCTCCTGCACAGTGGCAGATATGTAAATACGGCGTTTACTTACCATTTCTCATGCGTTACGGGTCGAGTACTCGAACACCTATACGGATTCTCCTGCACAGTGGCAGATATGTAAATACGGCGTTTACTTATCGTATCTCATGCATTACGGCTCGAACACTCGAACACCTATACGGATTCTCCTGCACAGTGGCAGATATGTAAATACAGCGTTTACTTACCCTTTCTCACGCATTACGGTTCGAACACTCGAACACCTATGCGGATTCCCCTGCACTGTGGCAGATATGTAAATACGGCGTTTACTTACCATTTCTCATGCATTACGGTTCGAACACTCGAACACCTATACGGATTCTCCTGCACAGTGGCAGATATATAAATACGTTGTTTACTTACCATTTCTCACGCATTACGGTTCGAACACTCGAACACCTATAAGGATTCTCCTGCACAGTGGCAGATATGTAAATACGGCGTTTACTTAGCATTTCTGACGCATTACGGTTCAAACCCTCGAACACCTATGCGAATTCTCCTGCACAGTGGCAGATATGTAAATACGGCGTTTACTTACCGTTTCTCACGCATTACGGTTCGAACACTCAAACACCTATACGGATTCTCCTGCACAGTGGCAGATATGTAAATACGGCGTTTACTTACCATTTCTCACGCATTACGGTTCGAACACTCGAACACCTCTACGGATTCTCCTGCACAGTGGCAGATATGCAAATACGGCGTTTACTTACCGTTTCTCGTGCATTACGGTTCGAACACTCGAACACCTATACGGATTCTCCTGCACAGTGACAGATATGTAAATACGGCGTTTACTTACCGTTTCTCACGCATTACGGTTCGAACACTCGAACAGCTATACGGATTCTCCTACACAGTGGCAAATATGTAAATACGGGGTTTACTTACCGTATCTCATGCATTACGGCTCGAACACTCGAAAACCTATACGGATTCTCCTGCACAGTGGCAGATATGTAAATACGGCGTTTACTTACCATTTCTCACGCATTACGGTTCTAAACTCGAACACCTATACGGATTCTACTGCACAGTGGCAGATATGTAAATACGGCGTTTACTTACCATTTCTCACGCATTGCGGTTTGAACACTCGAACACCTATACGGATTCACCTGCACAGTGGCAGATATGTAAATACGGCGTTTACTTACCATTTCTCATGCGTTAGGGTTCGAAGACTCGAACACCTATACGGTTTCTCCTGCACAGTGGCAGATATGTAAATACGGCGTTTACTTACCTATTCTCAGGCAGTAGGGTTTGAACACTCGAACACCTATACGGATTCTCCTGCACAGTGACAGATATGTAAATACGGCGTTTACTTACCTATTCTCAAATATTAGGGTTCGAACACTCGAACACCTATACGGATTCTGCTGCACAGTGGCAAATATGTAAATACGGCGTTTACTTACCATTTCTCACGCATTATGGTTCGAACACTCGAACACCGATACGGATTCTCCTGCACAGTGGCAGATATGTAAATACGGCGTTTACTTACCATTTCTCATGCATTACGGGTCGAGTACTCGAACACCTATACGGATTCTCCTGCACTGTGGCAGATATGTAAATTCGGCGTTTACTTACCGTATCTCATGCATTACGGCTCGAACACTCGAACACCTATACGGATTCTCATGCACAGTGGCAGATATATAAATACGTTGTTTACTTACCATTTCTCACGCATTATGGTTCGAACACTCGAACACCTATAAGGATTCTCCTGCACAGTGGCAGATACGTAAATACGGCATTTAGTTAGCATTTCTCACGCATTACGGTTCAAACACTCGAACACCTATGCGGATTCTCCTGCACAGTGGCAGATATTTAAATACGCCGTTTACTTACCGTTTCTCACGCATTACGGTTCGAACACTCAAACACCTATACGGATTCTCCTGCACAGTGGCAGATATGTAAATACGGCGTTTACTTACCATTTCTCACGCATTAAGGTTCGAACACTCGAACACCTCAACGGATTCTCCTGCACAGTGGCAGATATGTAAATACGGCGTTTACTTACCGTTTCTCGTGCATTACGGTTCGAACACTCGAACACCTATACGGATTCTCCTGCACAGTGGCAGATATGTAAATACGGCGTTTACTTACCATTTCTCACGCATTACGGTTCGAACACTCGAACACCTATACGGATTCTCCTACACAGTGGCAGATATGTAAATACGGGGTTTACTTACCGTATCTCATGCATTACGGCTCGAACACTCGAAAACTTATACGGATTCTCCTGCACAGTGGCAGATATGTAAATACGGCGTTTACTTACCATTTCTCACGCATTACGGTTCTAACCTCGAACACCTATACGGATTCTCCTGCACAGTGGCAGATATGTAAATACGGCGTTTACTTACCATTTCTCATGCATTACGGTTCGAAGACTCGAACACCTATACGGATTCTCCTGCACAGTGGCAGATATGTAAATACGGCGTTTACTTACCATTTCTCATGCATTAGGGTTCGAAGACTCGAACACCTATACGGATTCTCCTGCAAAGTGGCAGATATGTAAATACGGCGTTTACTTACCTATTCTCACGCATTAGGGTTTGAACACTTGAACAACTATACGGATTCTCCTGCACAGTGGCAGATATGTAAATACGGCGTTTACTTACCATTTCTCACGCATTACGGTTCTAAACTCGAACACCTATACGGATTCTACTGCACAGTGGCAGATATGTAAATACGGCGTTTACTTACCATTTCTCACGCATTGCGGTTCGAACACTCGAACACCTATACGGATTCACCTGCACAGTGGCAGATATGTAAATACGGCGTTTACTTACCATTTCTCATGCGTTAGGGTTCGAAGACTCGAACACCTATACGGTTTCTCCTGCACAGTGGCAGATATGTAAATACGGCGTTTACTTACCTATTCTCAGGCAGTAGGGTTTGAACACTCGAACACCTATACGGATTCTCCTGCACAGTGACAGATATGTAAATACGGCGTTTACTTACCTATTCTCAAATATTAGGGTTCGAACACTCGAACACCTACACGGATTCTGCTGCACAGTGGCAGATATGTAAATACGGCGTTTACTTACCATTTCTCATGCATTATGGTTCGAACACTCGAACACCGATACGGATTCTCCTGCACAGTGGCAGATATGTAAATACGGCATTTACTTACCATTTCTCATGCATTACGGGTCGAGTACTCGAACACCTATACGGATTCTCCTGCACTGTGGCAGATATGTAAATTCGGCGTTTACTTACCGTATCTCATGCATTACGGCTCGAACACTCGAACACCTATACGGATTCTCATGCACAGTGGCAGATATATAAATACGTTGTTTACTTACCATTTCTCACGCATTACGGTTCGAACACTCGAACACCTATAAGGATTCTCCTGCACAGTGGCAGATACGTAAATACGGCATTTAGTTAGCATTTCTCACGCATTACGGTTCAAACACTCGAACACCTATGCGGATTCTCCTGCACAGTGGCAGATATTTAAATACGGCGTTTACTTACCGTTTCTCACGCATTACGGTTCGAACACTCAAACACCTATACGGCTTCTCCTGCACAGTGGCAGATATGTAAATACGGCGTTTACTTACCATTTCTCACGCATTAAGGTTCGAACACTCGAACACCTCAACGGATTCTCCTGCACAGTGGCAGATATGTAAATACGGCGTTTACTTACCGTTTCTCGTGCATTACGGTTCGAACACTCGAACACCTATACGGATTCTCCTGCATAGTGGCAGATATGCAAATACGGCGTTTACTTACCGTTTCTCATGCATTACGGTTCGAACACTCGAACACCTATGCGGATTCTCCTGCACAGTGGCAGATATGTAAATACAGCGTTTACTTACCGTATCTCATGCATTACGGCTCGAACACTCGAACACCTATACGGATTCTCCTGCACAGTGGCAGATATGTAAATACGGCGTTTACTTACCTATTCTCAGGCATTAGGGTTCGAAGACTCGAACACCTATACGGATTCTCCTGCACAGTGGCAGATATGTAAATACGGCGTTTACTTACCATTTCTCATGCATTACGGTTCGAAGACTCGAACACCTATACGGATTCTCCTGCACAGTGGCAGATATGTAAATACGGCGTTTACTTAGCATTTCTGACGCATTAGGGTTCGAAGACTCGAACACCTATGCGAATTCTCCTGCACAGTGGCAGATATGTAAATACGGCGTTTACTTACCGTTTCTCACGCATTAGGCTTTGAACACTCAAACACCTATACGGATTCTCCTGCACAGTGGCAGATATGTAAATACGGCGTTTACTTACCATTTCTCACGCATTACGGTTCGTACACTCGAACACCTCTACGGATTCTCCTGCACAGTGGCAGATATGTAAATACGGCGTTTACTTACCATTTCTCATGCATTACGGTTCGAACACTCGAACACCTATACGGATTCTCCTGCACAGTGGCAGATATGTAAATACGGCGTTTACTTACCGTTTCTCACGCATTACGGTTGGAACACTCGAACAACTATACGGATTCTCCTGCACAGTGGCAGATATGTAAATACGGCGTTCACTTACCATTTCTCACGCATTACGGTTCGAACACTCGAACACCTATGCGGATTCTCCTGCACAGTGGCAGATATGTAAATACGGCGTTTACTTACCATTTCTCATGCATTACGATTCGAACACTCGAATACCAATACGGATTCTCCTGCACAGTGGCAGATATGTAAATACGGCGTTACTTACCTATTCTCAAGCATTAGGGTTCGAACAATCGAACACCTATACGGATTCTCCTGCACAGTGACAGATATGTAAATACGGCGTTTACTTACCTATTCTCAAATATTAGGGTTCGAACACTCGAACACCTATACGGATTCTCCTGCACAGTGGCAGATATGTAAATACGGCGTTTACTTACCATTTCTCACGCATTACGGTTCGAACACTCGAACACCGATACGGAGTCTCCTGTACAGTGGCAGATATGTAAATACGGCGTTTACTTACCATTTCTCATGCATTACGGGTCGAGTACTCGAACACCTATACGGATTCTCCTGCACTGTGGCAGATATGTAAATACGGCGTTTACTTACCGTATCTCATGCATTACGGCTCGAACACTCGAACACCTATACGGATTCTCCTGCACAGTGGCAGATATGTAAATACGGCGTTTACTTACCCTTTCTCACGCATTACGGTTCGAACACTCGAACACCTATGCGGATTCCCCTGCACTGTAGCAGATATGTAAATACGGCGTTTACTTACCATTTCTCATGCATTACGGTTCGAACACTCGATCACCTATACGGATTCTCATGCACAGTGGCAGATATATAAATACGTTGTTTACTTACCATTTCTCACGCATTACGGTTCGAACACTCGAACACCTATAAGGATTCTCCTGCACAGTGGCAGATACGTAAATACGACGTTTAGTTAGCATTTCTCACGCATTACGGTTCAAACACTCGAACATCTATGCGGATTCTCCTGCACAGTGGCAGATATGTAAATACGGCGTTTACTTACCCTTTCTCACGCATTAAGGTTCGAAAACTCAAACACCTATACGGATTCTCCTGCACAGTGGCAGATATGTAAATACGGCGTTTACTTACCCTTTCTCACGCATTAAGGTTCGAACACTCGAACACCTCTACGGATTCTCCTGCACAGTGGCAGATATGTAAATACGGCGTTTACTTACCATTTCTCACGCATTACGGTTCTAACCTCGAACACCTATACGGATTCTCCTGCACAGTTGCAGATATGTAAATACGGCGTTTACTTACCATTTCTCATGCATTACGGTTCGAAGACTCGAACACCTATACGGATTCTCCTGCACAGTGGCAGATATGTAAATACGGCGTTTACTTACCATTTCTCATGCATTAGGGTTCGAAGACTCAAACACCTATACGGATTCTCCTGCATAGTGGCAGATATGTAAATACGGCGTTTACTTACCGTTTCTCACGCATTACGGTTCGAACACTCGAACATCTATGCGGATTCTCCTGCACAGTGGCAGATATGTAAATACGGCGTTTACTTACCATTTCTCATGCATTACGATTCGAACACTCGAACACCTATACGGATTCTCCTGCACAGTGGCAGATATGTAAATACGGCGTTTACTTACCATTTCTCATGCATTACGGGTCGAGTACTCGAACACCTATACGGATTCTCCTGCACTGTGGCAGATATGTAAATACGGCGTTTACTTACCGTATCTCATGCATTACGGCTCGAACACTCGAACACCTATACGGATTCTCCTGCACAGTGGCAGATATGTAAATACGGCGTTTACTTACCCTTTCTCACGCATTACGGTTCGAACACTCGAACACCTATGCGGATTCCCCTGCACTGTAGCAGATATGTAAATACGGCGTTTACTTACCATTTCTCATGCATTACGGTTCGAACACTCGATCACCTATACGGATTCTCATGCACAGTGGCAGATATATAAATACGTTGTTTACTTACCATTTCTCACGCATTACGGTTCGAACACTCGAACACCTATAAGGATTCTCCTGCACAGTGGCAGATACGTAAATACGACGTTTAGTTAGCATTTCTCACGCATTACGGTTCAAACACTCGAACATCTATGCGGATTCTCCTGCACAGTGGCAGATATGTAAATACGGCGTTTACTTACCCTTTCTCACGCATTAAGGTTCGAAAACTCAAACACCTATACGGATTCTCCTGCACAGTGGCAGATATGTAAATACGGCGTTTACTTACCCTTTCTCACGCATTAAGGTTCGAACACTCGAACACCTCTACGGATTCTCCTGCACAGTGGCAGATATGTAAATACGGCGTTTACTTACCATTTCTCACGCATTACGGTTCTAACCTCGAACACCTATACGGATTCTCCTGCACAGTTGCAGATATGTAAATACGGCGTTTACTTACCATTTCTCATGCATTACGGTTCGAAGACTCGAACACCTATACGGATTCTCCTGCACAGTGGCAGATATGTAAATACGGCGTTTACTTACCATTTCTCATGCATTAGGGTTCGAAGACTCGAACACCTATACGGATTCTCCTGCATAGTGGCAGATATGTAAATACGGCGTTTAATTACCGTTTCTCACGCATTACGGTTCGAACACTCGAACATCTATGCGGATTCTCCTGCACAGTGGCAGATATGTAAATACGGCGTTTACTTACCATTTCTCATGCATTACGATTCGAACACTCGAACACCTATACGGATTCTCCTGCACAGTGGCAGATATGTAAATACAGCGTTTACTTACCCTTTCTCACGCATTACGGTTCGAACACTCGAACACCTATGCGGATTCCCCTGCACTGTGGCAGATATGTAAATACAGCGTTTACTTACCATTTCTCATGCATTACGGTTCGAACACTCGAACACCTATACGGATTCTCCTGCACAGTGGCAGATATGTAAATACGGCGTTTACTTACCCTTTCTCACGTATTACGGTTCGAACACTCGAACACCTATGCGGATTCCCCTGCACTGTAGCAGATATGTAAATACGGCGTTTACTTACCATTTCTCATGCATTACGGTTCGAACACTCGATCACCTATACGGATTCTCATGCACAGTGGCAGATATATAAATACGTTGTTTACTTACCATTTCTCACGCATTACGGTTCGAACACTCGAACACCTATAAGGATTCTCCTGCACAGTGGCAGATACGTAAATACGACGTTTAGTTAGCATTTCTCACGCATTACGGTTCAAACACTCGAACATCTATGCGGATTCTCCTGCACAGTGGCAGATATGTAAATACGGCGTTTACTTACCGTTTATCACGCATTACGGTTCGAAAACTCAAACACCTATACGGATTCTCCTGCACAGTGGCAGATATGTAAATACGGCGTTTACTTACCCTTTCTCACGCATTAAGGTTCGAACACTCGAACACCTCTACGGATTCTCCTGCACAGTGGCAGATATGTAAATACGGCGTTTACTTACCATTTCTCACGCATTACGGTTCTAACCTCGAACACCTATACGGATTCTCCTGCACAGTTGCAGATATGTAAATACGGCGTTTACTTACCATTTCTCATGCATTACGGTTCGAAGACTCGAACACCTATACGGATTCTCCTGCACAGTGGCAGATATGTAAATACGGCGTTTACTTACCATTTCTCATGCATTAGGGTTCGAAGACTCGAACACCTATACGGATTCTCCTGCATAGTGGCAGATATGTAAATACGGCGTTTACTTACCGTTTCTCACGCATTACGGTTCGAACACTCGAACATCTATGCGGATTCTCCTGCACAGTGGCAGATATGTAAATACGGCGTTTACTTACCATTTCTCATGCATTACGATTCGAACACTCGAACACCTATACGGATTCTCCTGCACAGTGGCAGATATGTAAATACAGCGTTTACTTACCCTTTCTCACGCATTACGGTTCGAACACTCGAACACCTATGCGGATTCCCCTGCACTGTGGCAGATATGTAAATACAGCGTTTACTTACCATTTCTCATGCATTACGGTTCGAACACTCGAACACCTATACGGATTCTCCTGCACAGTGGCAGATATATAAATACGTTGTTTACTTACCATTTCTCACGCATTACGGTTCGAACACTCGAACACCTATAAGGATTCTCCTGCACAGTGGCAGATATGTAAATACGGCGTTTACTTAGCATTTCTGAAGCATTACGGTTCAAACACTCGAACACCTATGCGAATTCTCCTGCACAGTGGCAGATATGTAAATACGGCGTTTATTTACCGTTTCTCACGCATTACGGTTCGAACACTCAGACACCTATACGGATTCTCCTGCACAGTGGCAGATATGTAAATACGGCGTTTACTTACCCTTTCTCACGCATTACGGTTCGAACACTCGAACACCTATGCGGATTCCCCTGCACTGTAGCAGATATGTAAATACGGCGTTTACTTACCATTTCTCATGCATTACGGTTCGAACACTCGATCACCTATACGGATTCTCATGCACAGTGGCAGATATATAAATACGTTGTTTACTTACCATTTCTCACGCATTACGGTTCGAACACTCGAACACCTATAAGGATTCTCCAGCACAGTGGCAGATACGTAAATACGACGTTTAGTTAGCATTTCTCACGCATTACGGTTCAAACACTCGAACATCTATGCGGATTCTCCTGCACAGTGGCAGATATGTAAATACGGCGTTTACTTACCGTTTATCACGCATTACGGTTCGAAAACTCAAACACCTATACGGATTCTCCTGCACAGTGGCAGATATGTAAATACGGCGTTTACTTACCCTTTCTCACGCATTAAGGTTCGAACACTCGAACACCTCTACGGATTCTCCTGCACAGTGGCAGATATGTAAATACGGCGTTTACTTACCATTTCTCACGCATTACGGTTCTAACCTCGAACACCTATACGGATTCTCCTGCACAGTTGCAGATATGTAAATACGGCGTTTACTTACCATTTCTCATGCATTACGGTTCGAAGACTCGAACACCTATACGGATTCTCCTGCACAGTGGCAGATATGTAAATACGGCGTTTACTTACCATTTCTCATGCATTAGGGTTCGAAGACTCGAACACCTATACGGATTCTCCTGCATAGTGGCAGATATGTAAATACGGCGTTTACTTACCGTTTCTCACGCATTACGGTTCGAACACTCGAACATCTATGCGGATTCTCCTGCACAGTGGCAGATATGTAAATACGGCGTTTACTTACCATTTCTCATGCATTACGATTCGAACACTCGAACACCTATACGGATTCTCCTGCACAGTGGCAGATATGTAAATACAGCGTTTACTTACCCTTTCTCACGCATTACGGTTCGAACACTCGAACACCTATGCGGATTCCCCTGCACTGTGGCAGATATGTAAATATAGCGTTTACTTACCATTTCTCATGCATTACGGTTCGAACACTCGAACACCTATACGGATTCTCCTGCACAGTGGCAGATATGTAAATACGGCGTTTACTTACCCTTTCTCACGCATTACGGTTCGAACACTCGAACACCTATGCGGATTCCCCTGCACTGTAGCAGATATGTAAATACGGCGTTTACTTACCATTTCTCATGCATTACGGTTCGAACACTCGATCACCTATACGGATTCTCATGCACAGTGGCAGATATATAAATACGTTGTTTACTTACCATTTCTCACGCATTACGGTTCGAACACTCGAACACCTATAAGGATTCTCCTGCACAGTGGCAGATACGTAAATACGACGTTTAGTTAGCATTTCTCACGCATTACGGTTCAAACACTCGAACATCTATGCGGATTCTCCTGCACAGTGGCAGATATGTAAATACGGCGTTTACTTACCGTTTATCACGCATTACGGTTCGAAAACTCAAACACCTATACGGATTCTCCTGCACAGTGGCAGATATGTAAATACGGCGTTTACTTACCCTTTCTCACGCATTAAGGTTCGAACACTCGAACACCTCTACGGATTCTCCTGCACAGTGGCAGATATGTAAATACGGCGTTTACTTACCATTTCTCACGCATTACGGTTCTAACCTCGAACACCTATACGGATTCTCCTGCACAGTTGCAGATATGTAAATACGGCGTTTACTTACCATTTCTCATGCATTACGGTTCGAAGACTCGAACACCTATACGGATTCTCCTGCACAGTGGCAGATATGTAAATACGGCGTTTACTTACCATTTCTCATGCATTAGGGTTCGAAGACTCGAACACCTATACGGATTCTCCTGCATAGTGGCAGATATGTAAATACGGCGTTTACTTACCGTTTCTCACGCATTACGGTTCGAACACTCGAACATCTATGCGGATTCTCCTGCACAGTGGCAGATATGTAAATACGGCGTTTACTTACCATTTCTCATGCATTACGATTCGAACACTCGAACACCTATACGGATTCTCCTGCACAGTGGCAGATATGTAAATACAGCGTTTACTTACCCTTTCTCACGCATTACGGTTCGAACACTCGAACACCTATGCGGATTCCCCTGCACTGTGGCAGATATGTAAATACAGCGTTTACTTACCATTTCTCATGCATTACGGTTCGAACACTCGAACACCTATACGGATTCTCCTGCACAGTGGCAGATATATAAATACGTTGTTTACTTACCATTTCTCACGCATTACGGTTCGAACACTCGAACACCTATAAGGATTCTCCTGCACAGTGGCAGATATGTAAATACGGCGTTTACTTAGCATTTCTGAAGCATTACGGTTCAAACACTCGAACACCTATGCGAATTCTCCTGCACAGTGGCAGATATGTAAATACGGCCTTTATTTACCGTTTCTCACGCATTACGGTTCGAACACTCAGACACCTATACGGATTCTCCTGCACAGTGGCAGATATGTAAATACGGCGTTTACTTACCATTTCTGACGCATTACGGTTCGAACACTCGAACACCTCTACGGATTCTCCTGCACAGTGGCAGATATGTAAATACGGCGTTTACTTACCGTTTCTCGTGCATTACGGTTCGAACACTCGAACACCTATACGGATTCTCCTGCACAGTGGCAGATATGTAAATACGGCGTTTACTTACCGTTTGTCACGCATTACGGTTCGAACACTCGAACACCTATACAGATTCTCCTACACAGTGGCAAATATGTAAATACGGGGTTTACTTACCGTATCTCATGCATTACGGCTCGAACACTCGAAAACCTATACGGATTCTCCTGCACAGTGGCAGATATGTAAATACTGCGTTTACTTACCATTTCTCACGCATTACGGTTCTAAACTCGAACACCTATACGGATTCTACTGCACAGTGGCAGATATGTAAATACGGCGTTTACTTACCATTTCTCACGCATTGCGGTTCGAACACTCGAACACCTATACGGATTCACCTGCACAGTGGCAGATATGTGAATACGGCGTTTACTTACCATTTCTCATGCGTTAGGGTTCGAAGACTCGAACACCTATACGGCTTCTCCTGCACAGTGGCAGATATGTAAATACGGCGTTTACTTACCTATTCTCAGGCAGTAGGGTTTGAACACTCGAACACCTATACGGATTCTCCTGCAAAGTGGCAAATATGTAAATACGGCGTTTACTTACCATTTCTCACGCATTACGGTTCGAACACTTGAACACCTATGCGGATTCTCCTGCACAGTGGCAGATATGCAAATACGGCGTTTACTTACCATTTCTCATGCATTACGGTTCGAACACTCGAACACCTATGCGGATTCTCCTGCACAGTGGCAGATATGTAAATACAGCGTTTACTTACCGTATCTCATGCATTACGGCTCGAACACTGGAACACCTATACGGATTCTCCTGCACAGTGGCACATATGTAAATACGGCGTTTACTTACCTATTCTCAGGCATTAGGGTTCGAAGACTCGAACACCTATACGGATTCTCCTACACAGTGACAGATATGTAAATACGGCGTTTACTTACCTATTCTCACGCATTAGGGTTCGAACACTCGAACACCTATACGGATTCTCCTGCACAGTGGCAGATATGTAAATCCGACGTTTACCTACCTATTCTCAGGCATTAGGGTTCGAAGACTGGAACACCTATACGGATTCTCCTGCACAGTGACAGATATGTAAATACGGCGTTTACTTACCTATTCTCACGCATTAGGGTTCCAACACTCGAACACCTATACGGATTCTCCTGCACAGTGGCAGATATGTAAATACGGCGTTTACTTACCATTTCTCATGCATTAGGGTTCGAAGACTCGAACACCTATACGGATTCTCCTGCACAGTGGCAGATATGCAAATACGGCGTTTACTTACCTATTCTCACACATTAGGGTTTGAACACTCGAACAACTACACGGATTCTCCTGCACAGTGGCAGATATGTAAATACGGCGTTTACTTACCATTTCTCACGCATTAAGGTTCGAACACTCGAACACCTATGTGGATTCTCCTGCACAGTGCCAGATATGTAAATACGGCGTTTACTTACCGTTTCTCACGCATTACGGTTCGAACACTCAAACACCTATATGGATTCTCCTGCACAGTGGCAGATATGTAAATACGGCGTTTACTTACCATTTCTCACGCATTACGGTTCGAACACTTCTACGGATTGTTTAATTACCATTTCTCATGCATTACGGTTCGAACACTCGAACACCTATACGGATTCTCCTGCACGGTGGCAGATGTGTAAATACGTTGTTTACGTACCATTTCTCATGCATTACGGTTCGAACACTTGAACACCTATACGGATTCTCCGGCACAGCGGCAGATATGTAAATACGGCGTTTACTTACCGTTTCTCACGCATTACGGTTCGAACGCCCGAACACCTATACGGATTCTCCTGCACAGTGGCATATATGTAAATACGGCGTTTACTTACCATTTCTCACGCATTACGGTTCGAACACTCGAACACCTCTACGGATTCTCCTACACAGTGGCAGATATGTAAATACGGCGTTTACTTACCGTTTCTCATGCATTACGGTTCGAACACCCGAATACCTATACGGATTCTCCTGCAAAGTGGCAGATATGTAAATACGGCGTTTACTTACCGTTTCTCACGCATTACGGTTCGAACACTCGAACACCTATACGGATTCTCCTACACAGTGGCAGATATGTAAATACGGCGGTTACTTACCGTATCTCATGTATTACGGCTCGAACACTCGAAAACCTATACGGATTCTCCTGCACAGTGGCAGATATGTAAATACGGCGTTTACTTACAATTTCTCACGCATTAGGGTTCGAACACTCGAACACCTATACGGATTCTCCTGCACAGTGGCAGATATGTAAATACGGTGTTTACTTACCATTTCTCATGCATTACGGTTCGAACACTCGAACACCTATACGGATTCTCCTACACAGTGGCAGATATGTAAATACGGCGTTTACTTACCATATCTCATGCATTACGGCTCGAACACTCGAACACCTATACGGATTCTCTTGCACAGTGGCAGATATGTAAATATGGCGTTTATTTACCGTTTCTCACGCATTACGGTTCGAACACTCGAACACCTATGCGGATTCTCCTGCACAGTGGCAGATATGTAAGTACGGCGTTTACTTACCATTTCTCATGCATTACGGTTCGAACACTCGAACGCCAATACGGATTCTCCTGCGCAGTGGCAGATATGTAAATACGGCGTTTACTTACCATTTCTCACGCATTACGGTTCGAACACTCGGACACCTATACGGATTCTCCTGCACAGTGGCAGATCTGTAAATACGGCGTTTACTTACCATTTCTCACGCATTACGGTTCGAACACTCGAACACCTCTACGGATTCTCCTACACAGTGGCAGATATGTAAATACGGCGTTTACTTACCGTTTCTCATGCATTACGGTTCGAACACCCGAATACCTATACGGATTCTCCTGCAAAGTGGCAGATATGTAAATACGGCGTTTACTTACCGTTTCTCACGCATTACGGTTCGAACACTCGAACACCTATACGGATTCTCCTACACAGTGGCAGATATGTAAATACGGCGGTTACTTACCGTATCTCATGTATTACGGCTCGAACACTCGAAAACCTATACGGATTCTCCTGCACAGTGGCAGATATGTAAATACGGCGTTTACTTACAATTTCTCACGCATTAGGGTTCGAACACTCGAACACCTATACGGATTCTCCTGCACAGTGGCAGATATGTAAATACGGTGTTTACTTACCATTTCTCATGCATTACGGTTCGAACACTCGAACACCTATACGGATTCTCCTACACAGTGGCAGATATGTAAATACGGCGTTTACTTACCATATCTCATGCATTACGGCTCGAACACTCGAACACCTATACGGATTCTCTTGCACAGTGGCAGATATGTAAATACGGCGTTTATTTACCGTTTCTCACGCATTACGGTTCGAACACTCGAACACCTATGCGGATTCTCCTGCACAGTGGCAGATATGTAAGTACGGCGTTTACTTACCATTTCTCATGCATTACGGTTCGAACACTCGAACGCCAATACGGATTCTCCTGCGCAGTGGCAGATATGTAAACACGGCGTTTACTTACCATTTCGCACGCATTACGGTTCGAACACTCGGACACCTATACGGATTCTCCTGCACAGTGGCAGATCTGTAAATACGGCGCTTACTTACCTATTCTCAGACATTAGGGTTTGAACACTCGAACAACTATACGGATTCTCCTGCACAGTGGCAGATATGTAAATACGGCGTTTACTTACCATTTCTCACGCATTACGGTTCGAACACTCGAATACCTATGCGGATTCTCCTGCACAGCGGCAGATATGTAAATACGGCGTTTATTTACCATTTCTCATGCATTACGGTTCGAACACTCGAACACCTATACGGATTCTCCTGCACAGTGGCAGATATGTAAATACGGGGTTTACTTACCTATTCTCAGGCATTAGGGTTCGAACACTCAAACACCTATACGGATTCTCCTGCACAGTGACAGATATGTAAATACGGCGTTTACTTACCATTTCTCACGCATTACGGTTCGAACACTCGAACACCGTTACGGATTCTCCTGCACAGTGGCAGATATGTAAATACGGCGTTTATTTACCATTTCTCATGCATTACGGTTCGAACACTCGAACACCTATACGGATTCTCCTGCACTGTGGCAGATATGTAAATACGGCGTTTACTTACCGTATCTCATGCATTACGGCTCGAACACTCGAACACCTATACGGATTCTCCTGCATAGTGGTAGGTATGTAAATACGGCGTTTACTTACCCTTTCTCACGCATTACGGTTCGAACACTCGAACACCTATGCGGATTCTCCTGCACAGTGGCAGATATGTAAATACGGCGTTTACTTACCATTTCTCATGCATTACGGTTCGAACACTCGAACACCTATACGGATTCTCCTGCACAGTGGCAGATGTGTAAATAAGTTGTTTACGTACCAT
This sequence comes from Camellia granthamiana, assembly GCA_036172215.1. Lineage (NCBI taxonomy): Eukaryota > Viridiplantae > Streptophyta > Magnoliopsida > Ericales > Theaceae > Camellia > Camellia granthamiana. The sequence goes on from JAXFYN010000150.1 coordinate 520,971, forward strand.
TTCTCATGCATTACGGTTCGAACACTCGAACACCTATACGGATTCTCCTGCACAGTGGCAGATATGTAAATACGGCGTTTACTTACCGTTTCTCACGCATTACGGTTCGAACACTCGAACACCTATACGGATTCTCCTACACAGTGGCAGATATGTAAATACGGCGTTTACTTACCATTTCTCACGCATTACGGTTCGAACACTCGAACACCTCTACGGATTCTCCTACACAGTGGCAGATATGTAAATACGGCGTTTACTTACCGTTTCTCATGCATTACGGTTCGAACACTCGAACACCTATACGGATTCTCCTGCACAGTGGCAGATATGTAAATACGGCGTTTACTTACCGTTTCTCACGCATTACGGTTCGAACACTCGAACACCTATACGGATTCTCCTACACAGTGGCAGATATGTAAATACGGCAGTTACTTACCGTATCTCATGCATTACGGCTCGAACACTCGAAAACCTATACGGATTCTCCTGCACAGTGGCAGATATGTAAATACGGCGTTACTTACCATTTCTCACGCATTAGGGTTCGAACACTCGAACACCTATACGGATTCTCCTGCACAGTGGCAGATATGTAAATACGGCGTTTACTTACCATTTCTCACGCATTACGGTTCGAACACTCGAACACCTATACGGATTCTCCTGCACAGTGGCAGATATGTAAATACGGCGTTTACTTACCGTATCTCATGCATTACGGCTCGAACACTCGAACACCTACACGGATTCTCCTGCACAGTGGCGGATATGTAAATACGGCGTTTACTTACCGTTTCTCACGCATTACGGTTCGAACACTCGAACACCTATGCGGATTCTCCTGCACAGTGGCAGATATGTAAGTACGGCGTTTACTTACCATTTCTCATGCATTACGGTTCGAACACTCGAACGCCAATACGGATTCTCCTGCACAGTGGCAGATATGTAAATACGGCGCTTACTTACCATTTCTCACGCATTACGGTTCGAACACTCGAACACCTATACGGATTCTCCTGCACAGTGGCAGATATGTAAATACGGCGTTTAGTTACGTATTCTCACACATTAGGGTTTGAACACTCGAACAACTATACGGATTCTCCTGCACAGTGGCAGATATGTAAATACGGCGTTTACTTACCATTTGTCACGCATTACGGTTCGAACACTCGAACACCTATGCGGATTCTCCTGCACAGTGGCAGATATGTAAATACGGCGGTTATTTACCATTTTTCAGGCATTACGGTTCGAACACTCGAACACCTATACGGATTCTCCTGTACAGTGGCAGATATGTAAATACGGGGTTTACTTACCTATTCTCAGGCATTAGGGTTCGAACACTCGAACACCTATACGGATTCTCCTGCACAGTGACAGATATGTAAATACGGCGTTTACTTACCTATTCTCACGCATTAGGGTTCGAACACTCGAACACTTATACGGATTCTCCTGCACAGTGGCAGATATGTAAATACGGCGTTTACTTACCATTTCTCACGCATTACGGTTCGAACACTCGAACACCGATACGGATTCTCCTGCACAGTGGCAGATATGTAAATACGGCGTTTACTAACCATTTCTCACGCATTACGGTTCGAACACTCGAACACCTATACGGATTCTCCTGCACAGTGGCAGATATGTAAATACGGCGTTTACTTACCATTTCTCACGCATTACGGTTCGAACACTCGAACACCGATACGGATTCTCCTGCACAGTGGCAGGTATGTAAATACGGCGTTTACTTACCATTTCTCACGCATTACGGTTCGAACACTCGAACACCTATACGGATTCTCCTGCACAGTGGCAGATATGTAAATACGGCGTTTACTTACCATTTCTCACGCATTACCGTTCGAACACTCGAACACCTATACGGATTCTCCTGCACAGTGGCAGATATGTAAATACGGCGTTTACATACCATTTCTCACGCATTACGGTTCGAACACTCGAACACCTATGTGGATTCTCCTGCACAGTGGCAGATATGTAAATACGGCGTTTACTTACCATTTCTCACGCATTACGGTTCGAACACTCGAACACCTCTACGGATTCTCCTATACAGTGGCAGATATGTAAATACGGCGTTTACTTACCGTTTCTCATGCATTACGGTTCGAACACCCGAACACCTATACGGATTCTCCTACACAGTGACAGATATGTAAATACGGCGTTTACTTACCGTTTCTCACGCATTACGGTTCGAACAATCGAACACCTATACGGATTCTCCTACATAGTGGCAGATATGTAAATACGGCGGTTACTTACCGTATCTCATGTATTACGGCTCGAACACTCGAAAACCTATACGGATTCTCCTGCACAGTGGCAGATATGTAAATACGGCGTTTACTTACAATTTCTCACGCATTAGGGTTCGAACACTCGAACACCTATACGGATTCTCCTGCACAGTGGCAGATATGTAAATACAGCGTTTACTTACCATTTCTCACGCATTACGGTTCGAACACTCGAGAACCTCTACGGATTCTCCTACACAGTGGCAGATATGTAAATACGGCGTTTACTTACCGTTTCTCATGCATTACGGTTCGAACACTCGAACACCTATACGGATTCTCCTGCACAGTGGCAGATATGTAAATACGGCGTTTACTTACCGTTTCTCACGCATTACGGTTCGAACACTCGAACACCTATACGGATTCTCGTACACAGTGGCAGATATGTAAATACGGCGGTTACTTACCGTATCTCATGCATTACGGCTCGAACACTCAAAAACCTATACGGATTCTCCTACACAGTGGCAGATATGTAAATACGGCGGTTACTTACCGTATCTCACGCATTACGGTTCGAACACTCGAACACCTATGCGGATTCTCCTGCACAGTGGCAGATATGTAAATACGGCGTTTATTTACCATTTCTCATGCATTACGGTTCGAACACTCGAACACCTATACGGATTCTCCTGCACAGTGGCAGATATGTAAATACGGGGTTTACTTACCTATTCTCAGGCATTAGGTTTCGAACACTCGAACACCTATACGGATTCTCCTGCACAGTGACAGATATGTAAATACGGCGTTTACTTACCTATTCTCACACATTAGGGTTCGAACACTCGAACACCTATACGGATTCTCCTGCACAGTGGCAGATATGTAAATACGGCGTTTACTTACAATTTCTCACGCATTAGGGTTCGAACACTCGAACACCTATACGGATTCTCCTGCACAGTGGCAGATATGTAAATACGGCGTTTACTTACCATTTCTCATGCATTACGGTTCGAACACTTGAACACCTATACGGATTCTCCTGCACAGTGGCAGATATGTAAATACGGCGTTTACTTACCGTATCTCATGCATTACGGCTCGAACACTCGAACACCTATACGGATTCTCCTGCACAGTGGCAGATATGTAAATACGGCGTTTACTTACCGTTTCTCACGCATTACGGTTCGAACACTCGAACACCTATACGGATTCTCCTACACAGTGGCAGATATGTAAATACGGCGGTTACTTACCATTTCTCATGCATTACGGTTCGAACACTCGAACGCCAATACGGATTCTCCTGCACAGTGGCAGATATGTAAATACGGCGCTTACTTACCATTTCTCACGCATTACGGTTCGAACACTCGAACACCTATACGGATTCTCCTGCACAGTGGCAGATATGTAAATACGGCGTTTAGTTACGTATTCTCACACATTAGGGTTTGAACACTCGAACAACTATACGGATTCTCCTGCACAGTGGCAGATATGTAAATACGGCGTTTACTTACCATTTGTCACGCATTACGGTTCGAACACTCGAACACCTATGCGGATTCTCCTGCACAGTGGCAGATATGTAAATACGGCGGTTATTTACCATTTCTCAGGCATTACGGTTCGAACACTCGAACATCTATACGGATTCTCCTGTACAGTGGCAGATATGTAAATACGGGGTTTACTTACCTATTCTCAGGCATTAGGGTTCGAACACTCGAACACCTATACGGAATCTCCTGCACAGTGACAGATATGTAAATACGGCGTTTACTTACCTATTCTCACGCATTAGGGTTCGAACACTCGAACACTGATACGGATTCTCCTGCACAGTGGCAGATATGTAAATACGGCGTTTACTTACCATTTCTCACGCATTACGGTTCGAACACTCGAACACCGATACGGATTCTCCTACACAGTGGCAGATATGTAAATACGGCGTTTACTTACCATTTCTCACGCATTACGGTTCGAACACTCGAACACCTATACGGATTCTCCTGCACAGTGGCAGATATGTAAATACGGCGTTTACTTACCATTTCTCACGCATTACGGTTCGAACACTCGAACACCGATACGGATTCTCCTGCACAGTGGCAGGTATGTAAATACGGCGTTTACTTACCATTTCTCACGCATTACGGTTCGAACACTCGAACACCTATACGGATTCTCCTGCACAGTGGCAGATATGTAAATACGGCGTTTACTTACCATTTCTCACGCATTACCGTTCGAACACTCGAACACCTATACGGATTCTCCAGCACAGTGGCAGATATGTAAATACGGCGTTTACATACCATTTCTCACGCATTACGGTTCGAACACTCGAACACCTATGTGGATTCTCCTGCAGAGTGGCAGATATGTAAATACGGCGTTTACTTACCATTTCTCACGCATTACGGTTCGAACACTCGAACACCTCTACGGATTCTCCTACACAGTGGCAGATATGTAAATACGGCGTTTACTTACCGTTTCTCATGCATTACGGTTCGAACACCCGAACACCTATACGGATTCTCCTGCACAGTGGCAGATATGTAAATACGGCGTTTACTTACCGTTTCTCACGCATTACGGTTCGAACAATCGAACACCTATACGGATTCTCCTACATAGTGGCAGATATGTAACTACGGCGGTTACTTACTGTATCTCATGTATTACGGCTCGAACACTCGAAAACCTATACGGATTCTCCTGCACAGTGGCAGATATGTAAATACGGCGTTTACTTACAATTTCTCACGCATTAGGGTTCGAACACTCGAACACCTATACGGATTCTCCTGCACAGTGGCAGATATGTAAATACAGCGTTTACTTACCATTTCTCACGCATTACGGTTCGAACACTCGAACACCTCTACGGATTCTCCTACACAGTGGCAGATATGTAAATACGGCGTTTACTTACCGTTTCTCATGCATTACGGTTCGAACACTCGAACACCTATACGGATTCTCCTGCACAGTGGCAGATATGTAAATACGGCGTTTACTTACCGTTTCTCACGCATTACGGTTCGAACACTCGAACACCTATACGGATTCTCGTACACAGTGGCAGATATGTAAATACGGCGGTTACTTACCGTATCTCATGCATTACGGCTCGAACACTCGAAAACCTATACGGATTCTCCTGCACAGTGGCAGATATGTAAATACGGCGGTTACTTACCGTATCTCACGCATTACGGTTCGAACACTCGAACACCTATGCGGATTCTCCTGCACAGTGGCAGATATGTAAATACGGCGTTTATTTACCATTTCTCATGCATTACGGTTCGAACACTCGAACACCTATACGGATTCTCCTGCACAGTGGCAGATATGTAAATACGGGGTTTACTTACCTATTCTCAGGCATTAGGTTTCGAACACTCGAACACCTATACGGATTCTCCTGCACAGTGACAGATATGTAAATACGGCGTTTACTTACCTATTCTCACACATTAGGGTTCGAACACTCGAACACCTATACGGATTCTCCTGCACAGTGGCAGATATGTAAATACGGCGTTTACTTACAATTTCTCACGCATTAGGGTTCGAACACTCGAACACCTATACGGATTCTCCTGCACAGTGGCAGATATGTAAATACGGCGTTTACTTACCATTTCTCATGCATTACGGTTCGAACACTCGAACACCTATACGGATTCTCCTGCACAGTGGCAGATATGTAAATACGGCGTTTACTTACCGTTTCTCACGCATTACGGTTCGAACACTCGAACACCTATACGGATTCTCCTGCACAGTGGCAGATATGTAAATACGGCATTTACTTACCGTTTCTCACGCATTACGGTTCGAACACTCGAACACCTATACGGATTCTCGTACACAGTGGCAGATATGTAAATACGGCGGTTACTTACCGTATCTCATGCATTACGGCTCGAACACTCAAAAACCTATACGGATTCTCCTACACAGTGGCAGATATGTAAATACGGCGGTTACTTACCGTATCTCACGCATTACGGTTCGAACACTCGAACACCTATGCGGATTCTCCTGCACAGTGGCAGATATGTAAATACGGCGTTTATTTACCATTTCTCATGCATTACGGTTCGAACACTCGAACACCTATACGGATTCTCCTGCACAGTGGCAGATATGTAAATACGGGGTTTACTTACCTATTCTCAGGCATTAGGTTTCGAACACTCGAACACCTATACGGATTCTCCTGCACAGTGACAGATATGTAAATACGGCGTTTACTTACCTATTCTCACACATTAGGGTTCGAACACTCGAACACCTATACGGATTCTCCTGCACAGTGGCAGATATGTAAATACGGCGTTTACTTACAATTTCTCACGCATTAGGGTTCGAACACTCGAACACCTATACGGATTCTCCTGCACAGTGGCAGATATGTAAATACGGCGTTTACTTACCATTTCTCATGCATTACGGTTCGAACACTCGAACACCTATACGGATTCTCCTGCACAGTGGCAGATATGTAAATACGGCGTTTACTTACCGTATCTCATGCATTACGGCTCGAACACTCGAACACCTATACGGATTCTCCTGCACAGTGGCAGATATGTAAATACGGCGTTTACTTACCGTTTCTCACGCATTACGGTTCGAACACTCGAACACCTATACGGATTCTCCTACACAGTGGCAGATATGTAAATACGGCGGTTACTTACCATTTCTCATGCATTACGGTTCGAACACTCGAACGCCAATGCGGATTCTCCTGCACAGTGGCAGATATGTAAATACGGCGATTACTTACCATTTCTCACGCATTACGGTTCGAACACTCGAACACCTATACGGATTCTCCTGCACAGTGGCAGATATGTAAATACGGCGTTTAGTTACGTATTCTCACACATTAGGGTTTGAACACTCGAACAACTATACGGATTCTCCTGCACAGTGGCAGATATGTAAATACGGCGTTTACTTACCATTTGTCACGCATTACGGTTCGAACACTCGAACACCTATGCGGATTCTCCTGCACAGTGGCAGATATGTAAATACGGCGGTTATTTACCATTTCTCAGGCATTACGGTTCGAACACTCGAACATCTATACGGATTCTCCTGTACAGTGGCAGATATGTAAATACGGGGTTTACTTACCTATTCTCAGGCATTAGGGTTCGAACACTCGAACACCTATACGGAATCTCCTGCACAGTGACAGATATGTAAATACGGCGTTTACTTACCTATTCTCACGCATTAGGGTTCGAACACTCGAACACTGATACGGATTCTCCTGCACAGTGGCAGATATGTAAATACGGCGTTTACTTACCATTTCTCACGCATTACGGTTCGAACACTCGAACACCGATACGGATTCTCCTGCACAGTGGCAGATATGTAAATACGACGTTTACTTACCATTTCTCACGCATTACGGTTCGAACACTCGAACACCTATACGGATTCTCCTGCACAGTGGCAGATATGTAAATACGGCGTTTACTTACCATTTCTCACGCATTACGGTTCGAACACTCGAACACCGATACGGATTCTCCTGCACAGTGGCAGGTATGTAAATACGGCGTTTACTTACCATTTCTCACGCATTACGGTTCGAACACTCGAACACCTATACGGATTCTCCTGCACAGTGGCAGATATGTAAATACGGCGTTTACTTACCATTTCTCACGCATTACCGTTCGAACACTCGAACACCTATACGGATTCTCCAGCACAGTGGCAGATATGTAAATACGGCGTTTACATACCATTTCTCACGCATTACGGTTCGAACACTCGAACACCTATGTGGATTCTCCTGCAGAGTGGCAGATATGTAAATACGGCGTTTACTTACCATTTCTCACGCATTACGGTTCGAACACTCGAACACCTCTACGGATTCTCCTACACAGTGGCAGATATGTAAATACGGCGTTTACTTACCGTTTCTCATGCATTACGGTTCGAACACCCGAACACCTATACGGATTCTCCTGCACAGTGGCAGATATGTAAATACGGCGTTTACTTACCGTTTCTCACGCATTACGGTTCGAACAATCGAACACCTATACGGATTCTCCTACATAGTGGCAGATATGTAAATACGGCGGTTACTTACTGTATCTCATGTATTACGGCTCGAACACTCGAAAACCTATACGGATTCTCCTGCACAGTGGCAGATATGTAAATACGGCGTTTACTTACAATTTCTCACGCATTAGGGTTCGAACACTCGAACACCTATACGGATTCTCCTGCACAGTGGCAGATATGTAAATACAGCGTTTACTTACCATTTCTCACGCATTACGGTTCGAACACTCGAACACCTCTACGGATTCTCCTACACAGTGGCAGATATGTAAATACGGCGTTTACTTACCGTTTCTCATGCATTACGGTTCGAACACTCGAACACCTATACGGATTCTCCTGCACAGTGGCAGATATGTAAATACGGCGTTTACTTACCGTTTCTCACGCATTACGGTTCGAACACTCGAACACCTATACGGATTCTCGTACACAGTGGCGGATATGTAAATACGGCGGTTACTTACCGTATCTCATGCATTACGGCTCGAACACTCGAAAACCTATACGGATTCTCCTGCACAGTGGCAGATATGTAAATACGGCGGTTACTTACCGTATCTCACGCATTACGGTTCGAACACTCGAACACCTATGCGGATTCTCCTGCACAGTGGCAGATATGTAAATACGGCGTTTATTTACCATTTCTCATGCATTACGGTTCGAACACTCGAACACCTATACGGATTCTCCTGCACAGTGGCAGATATGTAAATACGGGGTTTACTTACCTATTCTCAGGCATTAGGTTTCGAACACTCGAACACCTATACGGATTCTCCTGCACAGTGACAGATATGTAAATACGGCGTTTACTTACCTATTCTCACACATTAGGGTTCGAACACTCGAACACCTATACGGATTCTCCTGCACAGTGGCAGATATGTAAATACGGCGTTTACTTACAATTTCTCACGCATTAGGGTTCGAACACTCGAACACCTATACGGATTCTCCTGCACAGTGGCAGATATGTAAATACGGCGTTTACTTACCATTTCTCATGCATTACGGTTCGAACACTCGAACACCTATACGGATTCTCCTGCACAGTGGCAGATATGTAAATACGGCGTTTACTTACCGTTTCTCACGCATTACGGTTCGAACACTCGAACACCTATACGGATTCTCCTGCACAGTGGCAGATATGTAAATACGGCGTTTACTTACCGTTTCTCACGCATTAGGGTTCGAACACTCGAACACCTATACGGATTCTCCTGCACAGTGGCAGATATGTAAATACGGCGTTTACTTACCATTTCTCACGCATTACGGTTCGAACACTCGAACACCTCTACGGATTCTCCAACACAGTGGCAGATATGTAAATACGGCGTTTACTTACCGTTTCTCATGCATTACGGTTCGAACACTCGAACACCTATACGGATTCTCCTGCACAGTGGCAGATATGTAAATACGGCGTTTACTTACCGTTTCTCACGCATTACGGTTCGAACACTCGAACACCTATACGGATTCTCCTACACAGTGGCAGATATGTAAATACGGCGGTTACTTACCGTATCTCATGCATTACGGCTCGAACACTCGAAAACCTATACGGATTCTCCTGCACAGTGGCAGATATGTAAATACGGCGGTTACTTACCGTATCTCACGCATTACGGTTCGAACACTCGAACACCTATGCGGATTCTCCTGCACAGTGGCAGATATGTAAATACGGCGTTTATTTACCATTTCTCATGCAATACGGTTCGAACACTCGAACACCTATACGGATTCTCCTGCACAGTGGCAGATATGTAAATACGGCGTTTACTTACCGTTTCTCACGCATTACGGTTCGAACACTCGAACACCTATACGGATTCTCCTGCACAGTGGCAGATATGTAAATACGGCGTTTACTTACGTTTCTCACGCATTAGGGTTCGAACACTCGAACACCTATACGGATTCACCTGCACAGTGGCAGATATGTAAATACGGCGTTTACTTACCATTTCTCACGCATTACGGTTCGAACACTCGAACACCTCTACGGATTCTCCAACACAGTGGCAGATATGTAAATACGGCGTTTACTTACCGTTTCTCATGCATTACGGTTCGAACACTCGAACACCTATACGGATTCTCCTGCACAGTGGCAGATATGTAAATACGGCGTTTACTTACCGTTTCTCACGCATTACGGTTCGAACACTCGAACACCTATACGGATTCTCCTACACAGTGGTAGATATGTAAATACGGCGGTTACTTACCGTATCTCATGCATTACGGCTCGAACACTCGAAAACCTATACGGATTCTCCTGCACAGTGGCAGATATGTAAATACGGCGGTTACTTACCGTATCTCACGCATTACGGTTCGAACACTCGAACACCTATGCGGATTCTCCTGCACAGTGGCAGATATGTAAATACGACGTTTATTTACCATTTCTCATGCATTACGGTTCGAACACTCGAACACCTATACGGATTCTCCTGCACAGTGGCAGATATGTAAATACGGGGTTTACTTACCTATTCTCAGGCATTAGGTTTCGAACACTCGAACACCTATACGGATTCTCCTGCACAGTGACAGATATGTAAATACGGCGTTTACTTACCTATTCTCACACATTAGGGTTCGAACACTCGAACACCTATACGGATTCTCCTGCACAGTGGCAGATATGTAAATACGGCGTTTACTTACAATTTCTCACGCATTAGGGTTCGAACACTCGAACACCTATACGGATTCTCTTGCACAGTGGCAGATATGTAAATACGGCGTTTACTTACCATTTCTCATGCATTACGGTTCGAACACTCGAACACCTATACGGATTCTCCTGCACAGTGGCAGATATGTAAATACGGCGTTCACTTACCGTATCTCATGCATTACGGCTCGAACACTCGAACAGCTCTACGGATTCTCCTGCACAGTCGCAGATATGTAAATACGGCGTTTATTTACCGTTTCTCACGCATTACGGTTCGAACACTCGAACACCTATGCGGATTCTCCTGCACAGTGGCAGATATGTAAGTACGGCGTTTACTTACCATTTCTCATGCATTCCGGTTCGAACACTCGAACGCCAATACGGATTCTCCTGCACAGTGGCAGATATGTAAATACGGCGTTTACTTACCATTTCTCACGCATTACGGTTCGAACACTCGAACACCTATGCGGATTCTCCTGCACAGTGGCAGATATGTAAATACGGCGTTTATTTGCCATTTCTCATGCATTACGGTTCGAACACTCGAAAACCTATACGGATTCTCCTGCACAGTGGCAGATATGTAAATACGGGGTTTACTTACCTATTCTCAGGCCTTACGTTTCGAACACTCGAACACCTATACGGATTCTCCTGCACAGTGACAGATATGTAAATACGGCGTTTACTTACCTATTCTCACACATTAGGGTTCGAACACTCGAACACCTATACGGATTCTCCTGCACAGTGGCAGATATGTAAATACAGCGTTTACTTACCATTTCTCACGCATTACGGTTCGAACACTCGAACACCTATGCGGATTCTCCTGCACAGTGGCAGATATGTAAATACGGCGTTTATTTGCCATTTCTCATGCATTACGGTTCGAACACTCGAAAACCTATACGGATTCTCCTGCACAGTGGCAGATATGTAAATACGGGGTTTACTTACCTATTCTCAGGCCTTACGTTTCGAACACTCGAACACCTATACGGATTCTCCTGCACAGTGACAGATATGTAAATACGGCGTTTACTTACCTATTCTCACACATTAGGGTTCGAACACTCGAACACCTATACGGATTCTCCTGCACAGTGGCAGATATGTAAATACAGCGTTTACTTACCATTTCTCACGCATTACGGTTCGAACACTCGAACACCTCTACGGATTCTCCTGCACAGTGGCAGATATGTAAATACGGCGTTTATTTACCATTTCTCATGCATTACGGTTCGAACACTCGAACACCTATACGGATTCTCCTGCACTGTGGCAGATATGTAAATACGGCGTTTACTTACCGTATCTCATGCATTACGGCTCGAACACTCGAACACCTATACGGATTCTCCTGCACATTGGCAGATATGTAAATACGGCGTTTTCTTTCCATTTCTTACGCATTACGGTTCGAACACTCGAACACCTATGCGGATTCTCCTGCACAGTGGCAGATATGTAAATACGGCGTTTACTTACCATTTCTCATGCATTACGGTTCGAACACTCGAACACCTATACGGATTCTCCTGCACAGTGGCAGATGTGTAAATACGTTGTTTACGTACCATTTCTCATGCATTACGGTTCGAACACTCGAACACCTATACGGATTCTCCTGCACAGTGGCAGATATGTAAATACGGCGTTTACTTACCGTTTCTCACGCATTACGGTTCGAACACTCGAACACCTATACGGATTCTCCTGCACAGTGGCAGATATGTAAATACGGCGTTTACTTACCGTTTCTCACGCATTAGGGTTCGAACACTCGAACACCTATACGGATTCTCCTGCACAGTGGCAGATATGTAAATACGGCGTTTACTTACCATTTCTCACGCATTACGGTTCGAACACTCGAACACCTCTACGGATTCTCCAACACAGTGGCAGATATGTAAATACGGCGTTTACTTACCGTTTCTCATGCATTACGGTTCGAACACTCGAACACCTATACGGATTCTCCTGCACAGTGGCAGATATGTAAATACGGCGTTTACTTACCGTTTCTCACGCATTACGGTTCGAACACTCGAACACCTATACGGATTCTCCTACACAGTGGCAGATATGTAAATACGGCGGTTACTTACCGTATCTCATGCATTACGGCTCGAACACTCGAAAACCTATACGGATTCTCCTGCACAGTGGCAGATATGTAAATACGGCGGTTACTTACCGTATCTCAGGCATTACGGTTCGAACACTCGAACACCTATGCGGATTCTCCTGCACAGTGGCAGATATGTAAATACGGCGTTTATTTACCATTTCTCATGCATTAGGGTTCGAACACTCGAACACCTATACGGATTCTCCTGCACAGTGGCAGATATGTAAATACGGCGTTTACTTACCATTTCTCACGCATTACGGTTCGAACACTCGAACACCTCTACGGATTCTCCAACACAGTGGCAGATATGTAAATACGGCGTTTACTTACCGTTTCTCATGCATTACGGTTCGAACACTCGAACACCTATACGGATTCTCCTGCACAGTGGCAGATATGTAAATACGGCGTTTACTTACCGTTTCTCACGCATTACGGTTCGAACACTCGAACACCTATACGGATTCTCCTACACAGTGGCAGATATGTAAATACGGCGGTTACTTACCGTATCTCATGCATTACGGCTCGAACACTCGAAAACCTATACGGATTCTCCTGCACAGTGGCAGATATGTAAATACGGCGGTTACTTACCGTATCTCACGTATTACGGTTCGAACACTCGAACACCTATGCGGATTCTCCTGCACAGTGGCAGATATGTAAATACGGCGTTTATTTACCATTTCTCATGCATTACGGTTCGAACACTCGAACACCTATACGGATTCTCCTGCACAGTGGCAGATATGTAAATACGGGGTTTACTTACCTATTCTCAGGCATTAGGTTTCGAACACTCGAACACCTATACGGATTCTCCTGCACAGTGACAGATATGTAAATACGGCGTTTACTTACCTATTCTCACACATTACGGTTCGAACACTCGAACACCTATACGGATTCTCCTGCACAGTGGCAGATATGAAAATACGGCGTTTACTTACAATTTCTCACGCATTAGGGTTCGAACACTCGAACACCTATACGGATTCACCTGCACAGTGGCAGATATGTAAATACGGCGTTTACTTACCATTTCTCACGCATTACGGTTCGAACACTCGAACACCTCTACGGATTCTCCAACACAGTGGCAGATATGTAAATACGGCGTTTACTTACCGTTTCTCATGCATTACGGTTCGAACACTCGAACACCTATACGGATTCTCCTGCACAGTGGCAGATATGTAAATACGGCGTTTACTTACCGTTTCTCACGCATTACGGTTCGAACACTCGAACACCTATACGGATTCTCCTACACAGTGGTAGATATGTAAATACGGCGGTTACTTACCGTATCTCATGCATTACGGCTCGAACACTCGAAAACCATTACGGATTCTCCTGCACAGTGGCAGATATGTAAATACGGCGGTTACTTACCGTATCTCACGCATTACGGTTCGAACACTCGAACACCTATGCGGATTCTCCTGCACAGTGGCAGATATGTAAATACGACGTTTATTTACCATTTCTCATGCATTATGGTTCGAACACTCGAACACCTATACGGATTCTCCTGCACAGTGGCAGATATGTAAATACGGGGTTTACTTACCTATTCTCAGGCATTAGGTTTCTAACACTCGAACACCTATACGGATTCTCCTGCACAGTGACAGATATGTAAATACGGCGTTTACTTACCTATTCTCACACATTAGGGTTCGAACACTCGAACACCTATACGGATTCTCCTGCACAGTGGCAGATATGTAAATACGGCGTTTACTTACAATTTCTCACGCATTAGGGTTCGAACACTCGAACACCTATACGGATTCTCCTGCACAGTGGCAGATATGTAAATACGGCGTTTACTTACCATTTCTCATGCATTACGGTTCGAACACTCGAACACCTATACGGATTCTCCTGCACAGTGGCAGATATGTAAATACGGCGTTCACTTACCGTATCTCATGCATTACGGCTCGAACACTCGAACAGCTCTACGGATTCTCCTGCACAGTCGCAGATATGTAAATACGGCGTTTATTTACCGTTTCTCACGCATTACGGTTCGAACACTCGAACACCTATGCGGATTCTCCTGCACAGTGGCAGATATGTAAGTACGGCGTTTACTTACCATTTCTCATGCATTACGGTTCGAACACTCGAACGCCAATACGGATTCTCCTGCACAGTGGCAGATATGTAAATACGGCGTTTACTTACCATTTCTCACGCATTACGGTTCGAACACTCGAACACCTATACGGATTCTCCTGCACAGTGGCAGATATGTAAATACGGCGTTTACTTACCTATTCTCACACATTAGGGTTTGAACACTCGAACAACTACACGGATTCTCCTGCACAGTGGCAGATATGTAAATACGGCGTTTATATACCATTTCTCACGCATTACGGTTCGAACACTCGAACACCTATGCGGATTCTCCTGCACAGTGGCAGATATGTAAATACGGCGTTTATTTGCCATTTCTCATGCATTACGGTTCGAACACTCGAACACCTATACGGATTCTCCTGCACAGTGGCAGATATGTAAATACGGGGTTTACTTACCTATTCTCAGGCCTTACGTTTCGAACACTCGAACACATATACGGATTCTCCTGCACAGTGACAGATATGTAAATACGGCGTTTACTTACCTATTCTCACACATTAGGGTTCGAACACTCGAACACCTATACGGATTCTCCTGCACAGTGGCAGATATGTAAATACAGCGTTTACTTACCATTTCTCACGCATTACGGTTCGAACACTCGAACACCTCTACGGATTCTCCTGCACAGTGGCAGATATGTAAATACGGCGTTTATTTACCATTTCTCATGCATTACGGTTCGAACACTCGAACACCTATACGGATTCTCCTGCACTGTGGCAGATATGTAAATACGGCGTTTACTTACCGTATCTCATGCATTACGGCTCGAACACTCGAACACCTATACGGATTCTCCTGCACATTGGCAGATATGTAAATACGGCGTTTTCTTTCCATTTCTTACGCATTACGGTTCGAACACTCGAACACCTATGCGGATTCTCCTGCACGGTGGCAGATATGTAAATACGGCGTTTACTTACCATTTCTCATGCATTACGGTTCGAACACTCGAACACCTATACGGATTCGCCTGCACAGTGGCAGATGTGTAAATACGTTGTTTACGTACCATTTCTCATGCATTACGGTTCGAACACTCGAACACCTATACGGATTCTCCTGCACAGTGGCAGATATGTAAATACGGCGTTTACTTACCGTTTCTCACGCATTACGGTTCGAACACTCGAACACCTATACGGATTCTCCTGCACAGTGGCAGATATGTAAATACGGCGTTTACTTACCGTTTCTCACGCATTAGGGTTCGAACACTCGAACACCTATACGGATTCTCCTGCACAGTGGCAGATATGTAAATACGGCGTTTACTTACCATTTCTCACGCATTACGGTTCGAACACTCGAACACCTCTACGGATTCTCCAACACAGTGCCAGATATGTAAATACGGCGTTTACTTACCGTTTCTCATGCATTACGGTTCGAACACTCGAACACCTATACGGATTCTCCTGCACAGTGGCAGATATGTAAATACGGCGTTTACTTACCGTTTCTCATGCATTACGGTTCGAACACTCGAACACCTATACGGATTCTCCTGCACAGTGGCAGATATGTAAATACGGCGTTTACTTACCGTTTCTCACGCATTACGGTTCGAACACTCGAATACCTATACGGATTCTCCTACACAGTGGCAGATATGTAAATACGGCGGTTACTTACCGTATCTCATGCATTACGGCTCGAACACTCGAAAACCTATACGGATTCTCCTGCACAGTGGCAGATATGTAAATACGGCGGTTACTTACCGTATCTCACGCATTACGGTTCGAACACTCGAACACCTATGCGGATTCTCCTGCACAGTGGCAGATATGTAAATACGGCGTTTATTTACCATTTCTCATGCATTACGGTTCGAACACTCGAACACCTATACGGATTCTCCTGCACAGTGGCAGATATGTAAATACGGGGTTTACTTACCTATTCTCAGGCATTAGGTTTCGAACACTCGAACACCTATACGGATTCTCCTGCACAGTGACAGATATGTAAATACGGCGTTTACTTACCTATTCTCACACATTAGGGTTCGAACACTCGAACACCTATACGGATTCTCCTGCACAGTGGCAGATATGAAAATACGGCGTTTACTTACAATTTCTCACGCATTAGGGTTCGAACACTCGAACACCTATACGGATTCTCCTGCACAGTGGCAGATATGTAAATACGGCGTTTACTTACCATTTCTCATGCATTACGGTTCGAACACTCGAACACCTATACGGATTCTCCTGCACAGTGGCAGATATGTAAATACGGCGTTCACTTACCGTATCTCATGCATTACGGCTCGAACACTCGAACAGCTATACGGATTCTCCTGCACAGTCGAAAATATGTAAATACGGCGTTTATTAACCGTTTCTCACGCATTACGGTTCGAACACTCGAACACCTATGCGGATTCTCCTGCACAGTGGCAGATATGTAAGTACGGCGTTTACTTACCATTTCTCATGCATTACGGTTCGAACACTCGAACGCCAATACGAATTCTCCTGCACAGTGGCAGATATGTAAATACGGCGTTTACTTACCATTTCTCACGCATTACGGTTCGAACACTCGAACACCTATACGGATTCTCCTGCACAGTGGCAGATATGTAAATACGGCGTTTACTTACCTATTCTCACACATTAGGGTTTGAACACTCGAACAACTATACGGATTCTCCTGCACAGTGGCAGATATGTAAATACGGCGTTTATATACCATTTCTCACGCATTACGGTTCGAACACTCGAACACCTATGCGGATTCTCCTGCACAGTGGCAGATATGTAAATACGGCGTTTATTTGCCATTTCTCATGCATTACGGTTCGAACACTCGAACACCTATACGGATTCTCCTGCACAGTGGCAGATATGTAAATACGGGGTTTACTTACCTATTCTCAGGCCTTAGGTTTCGAACACTCAAACACCTATACGGATTCTCCTGCACAGTGACAGATATGTAAATACGGCGTTTACTTACCTATTCTCACACATTAGGGTTCGAACACTCGAACACCTATACGGATTCTCCTGCACAGTGGCAGATATGTAAATACGGCGTTTACTTACCATTTCTCACGCATTACGGTTCGAACACTCGAACACCTCTACGGATTCTCCTGCACAGTGGCAGATATGTAAATACGCGTTTATTTACCATTTCTCATGCATTACGGTTCGAACACTCGAACACCTATACGGATTCTCCTGCACTGTGGCAGATATGTAAATACGGCGTTTACTTCCCGTATCTCATGCATTACGGCTCGAACACTCGAACACCTATACGGATTCTCCTGCACATTGGCAGATATGTAAATACGGCGTTTTCTTTCCATTTCTCACGCATTACGGTTCGAACACTCGAACACCTATGCGGATTCTCCTGCACAGTGGCAGATATGTAAATACGGCGTTTACTTACCATTTCTCATGCATTACGGTTCGAACACTCGAACACCTATACGGATTCTCCTGCACAGTGGCAGATGTGTAAATACGTTGTTTACGTACCATTTCTCGTGCATTACGGTTCGAACACTCGAACACCTATACGGATTCTCCTGCACAGTGGCAGATATGTAAATACGGCGTTTACTTACCGTTTCTCACGCATTACGGTTCGAACACTCGAACACCTATACGGATTCTCCTGCACAGTGGCAGATAAGTAAATACGGCGTTTACTTACCGTTTCTCACGCATTAGGGTTCGAACACTCGAACACCTATACGGATTCTCCTGCACAGTGGCAGATATGTAAATACGGCGTTTACTTACCATTTCTCACGCATTACGGTTCGAACACTCGAACACCTCTACGGATTCTCCAACACAGTGGCAGATATGTAAATACGGCGTTTACTTACCGTTTCTCATGCATTACGGTTCGAACACTCGAACACCTATACGGATTCTCCTGCAAAGTGGCAGATATGTAAATACGTCGTTTACTTACCGTTTCTCACGCATTACGGTTCGAACACTCGAACACCTATACGGATTCTCCTACACAGTGGCAGATATGTAAATACGGCGGTTACTTACCGTATCTCATGCATTACGGCTCGAATACTCGAAAACCTATACGGATTATCCTGCACAGTGGCAGATATGTAAATACGGCGTTTACTTACCATTTCTCACGCATTAGGGTTCGAACACTCGAACACCTATCCGGATTCTCCTGCACAGTGGCAGATATGTAAATACGGCGTTTACTTACCATTTCTCATGCATTACGGTTCGAACACTCGAACACCTATACGGATTCTCCTGCACAGTGGCAGATATGTAAATACGGCGTTTACTTACCGTATCTCATGCATTACGGCTCGAACACTCGAACACCTATACGGATTCTCCTGCACAGTGGCAGATATGTAAATACGGCGTTTACTTACCGTTTCTCACGCATTACGGTTCGAACACTCGAACACCTATGCGGATTCTCCTACACAGTGGCAGATATGTAAGTACGGCGTTTACTTACCATTTCTCATGCATTACGGTTCGAACACTCGAACGCCAACACGGATTCTCCTGCACAGTGGCAGATATGTAACTACGGCGTTTACTTACCATTTCTCACGCATTACGGTTCGAACACTCGAACACCTATACGGATTCTCCTGCACAGTGGCAGATATGTGAATACGGCATTTACTTACCTATTCTCACACGTTAGGGTTTGAACACTCGAACAACTATACGGATTCTCCTGCACAGTGGCAGATATGTAAATACGGCGTTTACTAACCATTTCTCACGCATTACGGTTCGAACACTCGAAAACCTATGCGGATTCTCCTGCACAGTGGCAGATATGTAAATACGGCGTTTATTTAGCATTTCTCATGCAATACGGTTCGAACACTCGAACACCTATACGGATTCTCCTGTACAGTGACAGATATGTAAATACGGGGTTTACTTACCTATTCTCAGGCATTAGGGTTCGAACACTCGAACACCTATACGGATTCTCCTGCACAGTGACAGATATGTCAGTACGGCGTTTACTTACCATTTCTCATGCATTACGGTTCGAACACTCGAACGCCAATACGGATTCTCCTGCACGGTGGCAGATATGTAAATACGGCGTTTACTTACCATTTCTCACGCATTACGGTTCGAACACTCGAACCCCTCTACGGATTCTCTCCTACACAGTGGCAGATATGTAAATACAGCGTTTACTTACTGTTTCTCATGCATTACGGTTCGACCACTCGAACACCTATACGGATTCTCCTACACAGTGGCAGATATGTAAATACGGCGGTTACTTACCGTATCTCATGCATTACGGCTCGAACACTCGAAAACCTATACGGATTCTCCTGCACAGTGGCAGATATATAAATACGACGTTTACTTACCATTTCTCACGCATTAGGGTTCGAACACTCGAACACCTATACGGATTCTCCTGCACAGTGGCAGATATGTAAATAAGGCGTTTACTTACCATTTCTCACGCATTACGGTTCGAACACTCGAACACCGATACGGATTCTCCTGCACAGTGGCAGATATGTAAATACGGCGTTTACTTACCATTTCTCACGCATTACGGTTCGAACACTCGAACACCTCTACGGATTCTCCTGCACAGTGGCAGATATGTAAATACGGCGTTTATTTACCATTTCTCATGCATTACGGTTCGAACACTCGAACACCTATACGGATTCTCCTGCACTGTGGCAGATATGTAAATACGGCGTTTACTTACCGTATCTCATGCATTACGGCTCGAACACTCGAACACCTATACGGATTCTCCTGCACATTGGCGGATATGTAAATACGGCGTTTTCTTTCCATTTCTCACGCATTACGGTTCGAACACTCGAACACCTATGCGGATTCTCCTGCACAGTGGCAGATATGTAAATACGGCGTTTACTTACCATTTCTCATGCATTACGGTTCGAACACTCGAACACCTATACGGATTCTCCTGCACAGTGGCAGATGTGTAAATACGTTGGTTACGTACCATTTCTCATGCATTACGGTTCGAACACTCGAACACCTATATGGATTCTCCTGCACAGTGGCAGATATGTAAATACGGCGTTTACTTACCGTTTCTCACGCATTACGGTTCGAACACTCGAACACCTATACGGATTCTCCTGCACAGTGGCAGATATGTAAATACGGCGTTTACTTACCGTTTCTCACGCATTACGGTTTGAACACTCGAACACCTATACGGATTCTCCTGCACAATGGCAGATATATAAATACGGCGTTTACTTACCATTTCTCACGCATTACGGGTCGAACACTCGAACACCTCTACGGATTCTCCAACACAGTGGCAGCTATGTAAATACGGCGTTTACTTTCCGTTTCTCATGCATTACGGTTCGAACACTCGAACACCCATACGGATTCTCCTGCACAGTGGCAGATATGTAAATACGGCGTTTACTAACCGTTTCTCACGCATTACGGTTCGAACACTCGAACACCTATACGGATTCTCCTACACAGTGGCAGATATGTAAATACGGCGGTTACTTACCGTATCTCATGCATTACGGCTCGAACACTCGAAAACCTATACGGATTATCCTGCACAGTGGCAGATATGTAAATATGGCGTTTACTTACCATTTCTCACGCATTAGGGTTCGAACACTCGAACACCTATACGGATTCTCCTGCACAGTGGCAGATATGTAAATACGGCGTTTACATACCATTTCTCATGCATTACGGTTCGAACACTCGAACACCTATACGGATTCTTCTGCACAGTGGCAGATATGTAAATACGGCGTTTACTTACCGTATCTCATGCATTACGGCTCGAACACTCGAACACCTATACGGATTCTCCTGCACAGTGGCAGATATGTAAATACGGCGTTTACTTACCGTTTCTCACGCATTACGGTTCGAACACTCGAACACCTATGCGGATTCTCCAGCACAGTGGCAGATATGTAAGTACGGCGTTTACTTACCATTTCTCATGCATTACGGTTCGAACACTCGAACGCCAATACGGATTCTCCTGCACAGTGGCAGATATGGAAATACGGCGTTTACTTAGCATTTCTCACGCATTACGGTTCGAACACTCGAACACCTATACGGATTCTCCTGCACAGTGGCAGATATGTAAATACGGCGTTTACTTACCTATTCTCACACATTAGGGTTTGAACACTCGAACAACTATACGGATTCTCCTGCACAGTGGCACATATGTAAATACGGCGTTTACTTACCATTTCTCACGCATTACGGTTCGAACACTCGAACACCTATGCGGATTCTCCTGCACAGTGGCAGATATGTAAATACGGCGTTTATTTACCATTTCTCATGCATTACGGTTCGAACACTCGAACACCTATACGGATTCTCCTGTACAGTGGCAGATATGTAAATACGGGGTTTACTTACCTATTCTCAGGCATTAGGGTTCGAACACTCGAACACCTATACGGATTCTCCTGCACAGTGACAGATATGTAAGTACGGCGTTTACTTACCATTTCTCATGCATTACGGTTCGAACACTCGAACGCCAATACGGATTCTCCTGCACAGTGGCAGATATGTAAATACGGCGTTTACTTACCATTTCTCACGCATTACGGTTCGAACACTCGAACACCTCTACGGATTCTCTCCTACACAGTGGCAGATATGTAAATACAGCGTCTACTTACCGTTTCTCATGCATTACGGTTCGAACACTCGAACACCTATACGGATTCTCCTACACAGTGGCAGATATGTAAATACGGCGGTTACTTACCGTATCTCATGCATTACGGCTCGAACACTCGAAAACCTATACGGATTCTCCTGCACAGTGGCAGATATATAAATACGGCGTTTACTTACCATTTCTCACGCATTAGGGTTCGAACACTCGAACACCTATACGGATTCTCCTGCACAGTGGCAGATATGTAAATAAGGCGTTTACTTACCATTTCTCACGCATTACGGTTCGAACACTCGAACACCGATACGGATTCTCCTGCACAGTGGCAGATATGTAAATACGGCGTTTACTTACCATTTCTCACAAATTACGGTTCGAACACTCGAACACCTATACGGATTCTCCTGCACAGTGGCAGATATGTAAATACGGCGTTTACTTACCATTTGTCACGCATTACGGTTCGAACACTCGAACACCTCTACGGATTCTCCTGCACAGTGGCAGATATGTAAATACGGCGTTTACTTACCGTTTCTCATGCATTACGGTTCGAACACTCGAACACCTATACGGATTCTCCTGCACAGTGGCAGATATGTAAATACGGCGTTTACTTACCGTTTCTCACGCATTACGGTTCGAACACTCGAACACCTATACGGATTCTCCTGCACAGTGGCAGATATGTAAATACGGCGTTTACTTACCGTATCTCATGCGTTACGGCTCGAACACTCGAACACCTATACGGATTCTCCTGCACAGTGGCAGATATGTAAATACGGCGTTTACTTACCGTTTCTCACGCATTACGGTTCGAACACTCGAACACCTCTACGGATTCTCCTACACAGTGCAGATATGTAAATACAGCGTTTACTTACCATTTCTCACGCATTACGGTTCGAACACTCGAACACCTCTACGGATTCTCCTACAGAGTGGCAGATATGTAAATACATTGTTTACTTACCGTTTCTCATGCATTACGGTTCGAACACTCGAACACCTATACGGATTCTCCTGCACAGTGGCAGATATGTAAATACGGCGTTTACTTACCGTTTCACACGCATTACGGTTCGAACCCTCGAACACCTATACGGATTCTCCTACACCGTGGTAGATATGTAAATACGGCGGTTACTTACCGTATCTCATGCATTACGGCTCGAACACTCGAAAACCTATACGGATTCTCCTGCACAGTGGCAGATATGTAAATACGGCGTTTACTTACCATTTCTCACGCATTACGGTTCGAAACTCGAACACCTATACGGATTCTACTGCACAGTGGCAGATATGTAAATACGGCGTTTACTTACCATTTCTCACGCATTGCGTTTCTAACACTCGAACACCTATACGGATTCACCTGCACAGTGGCAGATATGTAAATACGGCGTTTACTTACCATTTCTCATGTGTTAGGGTTCGAAAACTCGAACACCTATACGGATTCTCCTGCACAGTGGCAGATATGTAAATACGGCGTTTACTTACCCATTCTCAGGCAGTAGGGTTTGAACACTCGAACACCTATACGGATTCTCCTGCACAGTGACAGATATGTAAGTACGGCGTTACTTACCATTTCTCATGCATTACGGTTCGAACACTCGAACGCCAATACGGATTCTCCTGCACAGTGGCAGATATGTAAATACGGCGTTTACTTACCATTTCTCACGCATTACGGTTCGAACACTCGAACACCTCTACGGACACAGTGGCAGATATGTAAATACAGCGTTTACTTACCGTTTCTCATGCATTACGGTTCGAACACTCGAACACCTATACGGATTCTCCTGCACAGTGGCAGATATGTAAATACAGCGTTTACTTACCGTTTCTCACGCATTACGGTTCGAACACTCGAACACCTATACGGATTCTCCTGCACAGTGGCAGATATGTAAATACGTGGTTTACTTACCGTATCTCATGCGTTACGGCTCGAACACTCGAACACCTATACGGATTCTCCTGCACAGTGGCAGATATGTAAATACGGCGTTTACTTACCGTTTCTCACGCATTACGGTTCGAACACTCGAACACCTCTACGAATTCTCCTACACAGTGGCAGATATGTAAATACAGCGTTTACTTACCATTTCTCACGCATTACGGTTCGAACACTCGAACACCTCTACGGATTCTCGTACACAGTGGCAGATATGTAAATACAGCGTTTACTTACCATTTCTCACGCATTACGGTTCGAACACTCGAACACCTCTACGGATTCTCCTACACAGTGGCAGATATGTAAATACATTGTTTACTTACCGTTTCTCATGCATTACGGTTCGAACACTCGAACACCTATACGGATTCTCCTGCACAGTGGCAGATATGTAAATACGGCGTTTACTTACCGTTTCTCACGCATTACGGTTCGAACCCTCGAACACCTATACGGATTCTCCTACACAGTGGCAGATATGTAAATACGGCGGTTACTTACCGTATCTCATGCATTACGGCTCGAACACTCGAAAACCTATACGGATTCTCCTGCACAGTGGCAGATATGTAAATACGGCGTTTACTTACCATTTCTCACGCATTACGGTTCGAAACTCGAACACCTATACGGATTCTACTGCACAGTGGCAGATATGTAAATACGGCGTTTACTTACCATTTCTCACGCATTGCGTTTCGAACACTCGAACACCTATACGGATTCACCTGCACAGTGGCAGATATGTAAATACGGCGTTTACTTACCATTTCTCATGTGTTAGGGTTCGAAAACTCGAACACCTATACGGATTCTCCTGCACAGTGGCAGATATGTAAATACGGCGTTTACTTACCCATTCTCAGGCAGTAGGGTTTGAACACTCGAACACCTATACGGATTCTCCTGCACAGAGGCAGATATGTAAATACGGCATTTACTTACCATTTCTCACGCATTACGGTTCGAACACTTGAACACCTATGCGGATTCTCCTGCACAGTGGCAGATATGTAAATACGGCGTTTACTTACCTATTCTCAGGCATTAGGGTTCGAACACTCGAACACCTATACGGATTCTCCTGCACAGTGACAGATATGTAAGTACGGCGTTACTTACCATTTCTCATGCATTACGGTTCGAACACTCGAACGCCAATACGGATTCTCCTGCACAGTGGCAGATATGTAAATACGGCGTTTACTTACCATTTCTCACGCATTACGGTTCGAACACTCGAACACCTCTACGGATTCTCTCCTACACAGTGGCAGATATGTAAATACAGCGTTTACTTACCGTTTCTCATGCATTACGGTTCGAACACTCGAACACCTATACGGATTCTCCTGCACAGTGGCAGATATGTAAATACGGCGTTTACTTACCGTTTCTCACGCATTACGGTTCGAACACTCGAACACCTATACGGATTCTCCTGCACAGTGGCAGATATGTAAATACGGCGTTTACTTACCGTATCTCATGCGTTACGGCTCGAACACTCGAACACCTATACGGATTCTCCTGCACAGTGGCAGATATGTAAATACGGTGTTTACTTACCGTTTCTCACGCATTACGGTTCGAACACTCGAACACCTCTACGGATTCTCCTACACAGTGGCAGATATGTAAATACAGCGTTTACTTACCATTTCTCACGCATTACGGTTCGAACACTCGAACACCTCTACGGATTCTCCTACACAGTGGCAGATATGTAAATACATTGTTTACTTACCGTTTCTCATGCATTACGGTTCGAACACTCGAACACCTATACGGATTCTCCTGCACAGTGGCAGATATGTAAATACGGCGTTTACTTACCGTTTCTCACGCATTACGGTTCGAACCCTCGAACACCTATACGGATTCTCCTACACAGTGGCAGATATGTAAATACGGCGGTTACTTACCGTATCTCATGCATTACGGCTCGAACACTCGAAAACCTATACGGACTCTCCTGCACGGTGGCAGATATGTAAATACGGCGTTTACTTACCATTTCTCACGCATTACGGTTCGAAACTCGAACACCTATACGGATTCTACAGCACAGTGGCAGATATGTAAATACGGCGTTTACTTACCATTTCTCACGCATTGCGTTTCGAACACTCGAACACCTATACGGATTCACCTGCACAGTGGCAGCTATGTAAATACGGTGTTTACTTACCATTTCTCATGTGTTAGGGTTCGAAAACTCGAACACCTACACGTATTCTCCTGCACAGTGGCTGATATGTAAATACGGCGTTTACGTACCCATTCTCAGGCTGTAGGGTTTGAACACTCGAACACCTATACGGATTCTCCTGCACAGAGGCAGATATGTAAATACGCCATTTACTTACCATTTCTCATGCATTACGGTTCGAACACTTGAACACCTATGCGGATTCTCCTGCACAGTGGCGGATATGTAAATACGGCGTTTACTTACCTATTCTCAGGCATTAGGGTTCGAACACTCGAACACCTATACGGATTCTCCTGCACAGTGACAGATATGTAAGTACGGCATTTACTTACCATTTCTCATGCATTACGGTTCGAACACTCGAAGGCCAATACGGATTCTCCTGCACAGTGGCAGATATGTAAATACGGCGTTTACTTACCATTTCTCACGCATTACGGTTCGAACACTCGAACACCTCTACGGATTCTCTCCTATACAGTGGCAGATATGTAAATACAGCGTTTACTTACCGTTTCTCATGCATTACGGTTCGAACACTCGAACACCTATACGGATTCTCCTACACAGTGGCAGATATGTAAATACGGCGGTTACTTACCGTATCTCATGCATTACGGCTCGAACACTCGAAAACCTATACGGATTATCCTGCACAGTGGCAGATATGTAAATACGGCGTTTACTTACCATTTCTCACGCATTAGGGTTCGAACACTCGAACACCTATACGGATTCTCCTGCACAGTGGCAGATATGTAAATACGGCGTTTACTTACCCATTCTCAGGCAGTAGGGTTTGAACACTCGAACACCAATACGGATTCTCCTGCACAGAGGCAGATATGTAAATACGGCATTTACTTACCATTTCTCACGCATTACGGTTCGAACACTTGAACACCTATGCGGATTCTCCTGCACAGTGGCAGATATGTAAATACGGCGTTTACTTACCTATTCTCAGGCATTAGGGTTCGAACACTCGAACACCTATACGGATTCTCCTGCACAGTGACAAATATGTAAGTACGGCGTTACTTACCATTTCTCATGCATTACGGTTCGAACACTCGAACGCCAATACGGATTCTCCTGCACAGTGGCAGATATGTAAATACGGCGTTTACTTACCATTTCTCACGCATTACGGTTCGAACACTCGAACACCTCTACGGATTCTCTCCTACACAGTGGCAGATATGTAAATACAGCGTTTACTTACCGTTTCTCATGCATTACGGTTCGAACACTCGAACACCTATACGGATTCTCCTGCACAGTGGCAGATATGTAAATACGGCGTTTACTTACCGTTTCTCACGCATTACGGTTCGAACACTCGAACACCTATACGGATTCTCCTGCACAGTGGCAGATATGTAAATACGGCGTTTACTTACCGTATCTCATGCGTTACGGCTCGAACACTCGAACACCTATACGGATTCTCCTGCACAGTGGCAGATATGTAAATACGGTGTTTACTTACCGTTTCTCACGCATTACGGTTCGAACACTCGAACACCTCTACGGATTCTCCTACACAGTGGCAGATATGTAAATACAGCGTTTACTTACCATTTCTCACGCATTACGGTTCGAACACTCGAACACCTCTACGGATTCTCCTACACAGTGGCAGATATGTAAATACATTGTTTACTTACCGTTTCTCATGCATTACGGTTCGAACACTCGAACACCTATACGGATTCTCCTGCACAGTGGCAGATATGTAAATACGGCGTTTACTTACCGTTTCTCACGCATTACGGTTCGAACCCTCGAACACCTATACGGATTCTCCTACACAGTGGCAGATATGTAAATACGGCGGTTACTTACCGTATCTCATGCATTACGGCTCGAACACTCGAAAACCTATACGGATTCTCCTGCACGGTGGCAGATATGTAAATACGGCGTTTACTTACCATTTCTCACGCATTACGGTTCGAAACTCGAACACCTATACGGATTCTACAGCACAGTGGCAGATATGTAAATACGGCGTTTACTTACCATTTCTCACGCATTGCGTTTCGAACACTCGAACACCTATACGGATTCACCTGCACTGTGGCAGCTATGTAAATACGGCGTTTACTTACCATTTCTCATGTGTTAGGGTTCGAAAACTCGAACACCTACACGGATTCTCCTGCACAGTGGCTGATATGTAAATACGGCGTTTACGTACCCATTCTCAGGCTGTAGGGTTTGAACACTCGAACACCTATACGGATTCTCCTGCACAGAGGCAGATATGTAAATACGCCATTTACTTACCATTTCTCATGCATTACGGTTCGAACACTTGAACACCTATGCGGATTCTCCTGCACAGTGGCGGATATGTAAATACGGCGTTTACTTACCTATTCTCAGGCATTAGGGTTCGAGCACTCGAACACCTATACGGATTCTCCTGCACAGTGACAGATATGTAAGTACGGCATTTACTTACCATTTCTCATGCATTACGGTTCGAACACTCGAACGCCAATACGGATTCTCCTGCACAGTGGCAGATATGTAAATACGGCGTTTACTTACCATTTCTCACGCATTACGGTTCGAACACTCGAACACCTCTACGGATTCTCTCCTATACAGTGGCAGATATGTAAATACAGCGTTTACTTACCGTTTCTCATGCATTACGGTTCGAACACTCGAACACCTATACGGATTCTCCTACACAGTGGCAGATATGTAAATACGGCGGTTACTTACCGTATCTCATGCATTACGGCTCGAACACTCGGAAACCTATACGGATTATCCTGCACAGTGGCAGATATGTAAATACGGCGTTTACTTACCATTTCTCACGCAT
Organism: Camellia granthamiana; assembly: GCA_036172215.1. NCBI lineage: Eukaryota > Viridiplantae > Streptophyta > Magnoliopsida > Ericales > Theaceae > Camellia > Camellia granthamiana. The sequence goes on from JAXFYN010000150.1 coordinate 551,146, forward strand.
TAGGGTTCGAACACTCGAACACCTATACGGATTCTCCTGCACAGTGGCAGATATGTAAATACGGCGTTTACTTACCATTTCTCATGCATTACGGTTCGAACACTCGAACACCTATACGGATTCTCCTGCACAGTGGCAGATATGTAAATACGGCGTTTACTTACCGTATCTCATGCATTACGGCTCGAACACTCGAACACCTATACGGATTCTCCTGCACAGTGGCAGATATGTAAATACGGCGTTTACTTACCGTTTCTCACGCATTACGGTTCGAACACTCGAACACCTATGCGGATTCTCCTGCACAGTGGCAGATATGTAAATACGGCATTTACTTACCATTTCTCATGCATTACGGTTCGAACACTCGAACGCCAATACGGATTCTCCTGCACAGTGGCAGATATGTAAATACGGCGTTTACTTACCATTTCTCACGCATTACGGTTCGAACACTCGAACACCTATACGGATTCTCCTGGACAGTGGCAGATATGTAAATACGGCGTTTACTTACCTATTCTCACACATTAGGGTTTGAACACTCGAACAACTATACGGATTCTCCTGCACAGTGGCACATATGTAAATACGGCGTTTACTTACCATTTCTCACGCATTACGGTTCGAACACTCGAACACCTATGCGGATTCTCCGGCACAGTGGCAGATATGTAAATACGGCGTTTATTTACCATTTCTCATGCATTACGGTTCGAACACTCGAACACCTATACGGATTTTCCTGTACAGTGGCAGATATGTAAATACCGGGTTTACTTACCTATTCTCAGGCATTAGGGTTCGAACACTCGAACACCTATACAGATTCTCCTGCACAGTGACAGATATGTAAGTACGGCGTTTACTTACCATTTCTCATGCATTACGGTTCGAACACTCGAACGCCTATACGGATTCTCCTGCACAGTGGCAGATATGTAAATACGGCGTTTACTTACCGTATCTCATGCGTTACGGCTCGAACACTCGATCACCTATACGGATTCTCCTGCACAGTGGCAGATATGTAAATACGGCGTTTACTTACCATTTCTCACACATTACGGTTCGAAACTCGAATACCTATACGGATTCTCCTACACAGTGGCAGATATGTAAATACGGCGTTTACTTTCCTATTCTCACGCATTAGGGTTCGAACACTAGAACACCTATACGGATTCTCCTGCACGGTGGCAGATATGTAAATACGGCGTTTACTTACCATTTCTCACGCATTACGGTTCGAACACTCGAACACCTATACGGATTCTCCTGCACAGTGGCAGATATGTAAATACAGCGTTTACTTACCGTATCTCATGCATTACGGCTCGAACACTCGAACACCTATACGGATTCTCCTGCACAGTGGCAGATATGTAAATACGGCGTTTACTTACCATTTCTCACGCATTACGGTTCGAACACTCGAACACCTATGCGGATTCTCCTTCACAGTGGCAGATATGTAAATACGGCGTTTACTTCCCATTTCTCATGCATTACGGTTCGAACACTCGAACGCCTATACAGATTCTCCGGCACAGTGGCAGATATGTAAATACGTTGTTTACTTACCATTTCTCACGCATTACGGTTCGAACACTCGAACACCTATACGGATTCTCCTGCACGGTGGCAGATATGTAAATACGGCGTCTACTTACCATTTCTCACGCATTACGGTTCGAACACTCGAACACCTATACGGATTCTCCTGCACAGTGGCAGATATGTAAATACGGCGTTTACTAACCGTTTCTCACGCATTACGGTTCGAACACTCGAACACCTATACAGATTCTCTTGCAGAGTGGCAGATATGTAAATACGGCGTTTACTTACCATTTCTCACGCATTACGGTTCGAACACTCGAACACCTCTACGGATTCTCCTGCACAGTGGCAGATATGTAAATACGGCGTTTACTTACCGTTTCTCGGGCATTACGGTTCGAACACTCGAACACCTATACGGATTCTCCTGCACAGTCGCAGATATGTAAATACAGCGTTTACTCACCATTTCTCATGCGTTAGGGTACGAAGACTCTAACACCTATACGGATTCTCCTGCACAGTGGCAGATATGTAAATACGGCGTTTACTTACCTATTCTCAGGCATTATGGTTTGAACACTCGAACACCTATACGGATTCTCCTACACAGTGGCAGATATGTAAATACGGCGTTTACTTACCATTTCTCACGCATTGCGGTTCGAACACTCGAACACCTACACGGATTCACCTGCACAGTGGCAGATATGCAAATACGGCGTTTACTTACCTATTCTGACGCATTAGGGTTCGAACACTAGAACACCTATACGGATTCTCCTGCACAGTGGCAGATATGTAAATACGGCGTTTACTTACCATTTCTCACGCATTACGGTTCGAACACTCGAACACCGATACAGATTCTCGTATACAGTGGCAGATATGTAAATACGGCGTTTACTTACCATTTCTCATGCATTACGGTTCGAACACTCGAACACCTATTCGGATTCTCCTGCACAGTGTCGGATATGTAAATACGGCGTTTACTTACCATTTCTCACGCATTAGGGTTCGAACACTCGAACACCAACACGGATTCTCGCGCACAGTGGCAGATATGTAAATACGGCGTTTACTTACCATTTCTCATGCATTATGGTTCGAACACGCGAACACCTAAACGGATTCTCCAGCACAGTGGCATATATGTAAATACGGCGTTTACTTACCATTTCTCACGCATTACGGTTCGAACACTCGAACACCTATACGGATTCTCCTGTACAGTGGCAAATATGTAAATACGGCGTTTACTAGCCATTTCTCACGCATTAGGGTTCGAACACTCGAACACCTATACGGATTCTCCTGCACAGTGGCAGATATGTAAATACGGCGTTTACTTACCATTTCTCACGCATTACGGTTCGAAACTCGAACACCTATACGGATTCTCCTGCACAGTGGCAGATATGTAAATACGTTGTTTACTTACCATTTCTCACGCATTACGGTTCGAAACTCGAACACCTATACGGATTCTCCTGCACAGTGGCAGATATGTAAATACGTTGTTTACTTACCATTTCTCATGCATTACGGTTCGACCACTCGAACACCTCTACGGATTCTCCTGCACAGTGGCAGATATGTAAATACGGCGTGTACTTACCGTTTCTCATGCATTACGGTTCGAACACTCGAACACCTATACGGATTCTCCTACATAGTGGCAGATATGTAAATACGGCGTTTACTTATCGCTTCTTACGCATTACGGTTCGAACACTCGAACACCTATACGGATTCTCCTACACAGTGGCAGATATGTAAATACGACGTTTACTTACCGTATCTCATGCATTACGGCTCGAACACTCGAACACCTATACGGATTCTCCTGCACGGTGGCAGATATGTAAATACGGCGTTCACTTACCATTTCTCACGCATTAGGGTTCGAACACTCGAACACCTGTACGGATTCTCCTGCACAGTGGCAGATATGTAAATACGGCGTTTACTTACCATTTCTCGTGGATTAGGGTTCGAACACTCGAACACCTATGCGGATTCTCCTGCACAGTGACAGATATGTAAATACGGCGTTTGCTTACCATTTCTCATGCATTACGGTTCGAACACTCGAACACCTGTACGGATTCTCCTGCACAGTGGCAGATATGTAAATACGGCGTTTACTTACCGTTTCTCATGCATTACGGTTCGAACACTCGAACACCTCTGCGGATTCTCCTGCACAGTGACAGATATGTAAATACGGCGTTTGCTTACCATTTCTCATGCATTACGGTTCGAACACTCGAACACCTGTACGGATTCTCCTACACAGTGGCAGATATGTAAATACGGCATTTACTTACCGTATCTCATGCATTACGGCTCGAACACTCGAACACCTATACGGATTCTCCTGCACAGTGGCAGATATGTAAATACGGCGTTCACTTACCATTTCTCACGCATTAGGGTTCGAACACTCGAACACCTATACGGATTCTCCTGCACAGTGACAGATATGTAAATACGGCGTTTACTTAACATTTCTCACACATTACGGTTCGAACACTCGAACACCTATACGGATTCTCCGGCACAGTGCCAGATATGTAAATACGGCGTTTACTTACCATTTCACACGCATTACGGTTCGAACACTCGAACACCTATACGGATTCTCCTGCACAGGGGCAGATATGTAAATAACGGCGTTTACTTACCATTTCTCACGCATTAGGGTTCGAACACTCGAACACCTGTACGGATTCTAATGCACAGTGGCAGATATGTAAATACGGCGTTTACTTACCATATCTCATGCATTACGGCTCGAACACTCAAACACCTATACGGATTCTCCTGCACAGTGGCAGATATGTAAATACGGCGTTTACTTACCTATTCTCAGGCATTAGGGTTCGAAGACTCAAACACCTATACGGATTCTCCTGCACAGTGACAGATATGTAAATACGGCGTTTACTTACCATTTCTCACGCACTACGGTTCGAGCACTCCAACACCGATACTGATTCGCCTGCACAGTGGCAGATATGTAAATACGGCGTTTACTTACCATTTCTCATGCATTACGGTTCGAAAACTCGAACACCTATACCGATTCTCCTGCACAGTGGCAGATATGTAAATACGGCGTTTACTTACCGTATCTCATGCATTACGGCTCGAACACTCGAACACCTATACGGATTCTCCTGCACAGTGGCAGATATGTAAATACGGCGTTTACTTACCATTTCTCACGCATTACGGTTCGAACACTCGAACACCTATGCGGATTCTCCTGCACAGTGGCAGATATGTAAATACGACGTTTGCTTACCATTTCTCAGGCATTACGGTTCGAACACTCGAACGCCTATACGGATTCTCCTGCATAGTGGCAGATATGTAAATACGTTGTTTACTTACCATTTCTCACGCATTACGGTTCGAACACTCGAACACCTATACGGATTCACCTGCACAGTGGCAGATATGTAAATACGGCGTTTACTTACCATTTCTCACGCATTACGATTCGAACACTCGAACACCTATACGGATTCTCCTGCACAGTGGCAGATATGTAAATACGGCGTTTACTTACCTATTCTCACGCATTATGGTTTGAACACTCGAACACCTATACGGATTCTCCTACACAGTGGCAGATATGTAAATACAGCGTTTAGTTACCGTATCTCATGGATTACGGCTCGAACACTCCAAAACCTATACGGATTCTCCTGCACAGTGGCAGATATGTAAATACGGCGTTTACTTACCATTTCTCACGCATTGCGGTTCGAACACTCGAACACCTACACGGATTCACCTGCACAGTGGCAGATATGTAAATACGGCGTTTACTTACCATTTCTCACGCATTACGGTTCGAACACTTGAACACCTATGCGGATTCTCCTGCACAGTGGCAGATATGTAAATACGGCGTTTACTTACCATTTCTCATGCATTACGGTTCGAACACTCGAACACCTATACGGATTCTCCTGCACAGTGGCAGATATGTAAATACGGCGTTTACTTACCGTATCTCATGCGTTACGGCTCGAACACTCGATCACCTATACGGATTCTCCTGCACAGTGGCAGATATGTAAATACGGCGTTTACTTACCATTTCTCACACATTAGGGTTCGAAACTCGAACACCTATACGGATTCTCCTACACAGTGGCAGATATGTAAATACGGCGTTTACTTACCTATTCTCACGCATTAGGGTTCGAACACTCGAACACCTATACGGATTCTCCTGCACGGTGGCAGATATGTAAATACGGCGTTTACTTACCATTTCTCACGCATTACGGTTCGAACACTCGAACACCGATACGGATTCTCGTATACAGTGGCAGATATGTAAATACGGCGTTTACTTACCATTTCTCATGCATTACGGTTCGAACACTCGAACACCTATTCGGGTTCTCCTGCACAGTGTCGGATATGTAAATACGGCGTTTACTTACCATTTCTCACGTATTAGGGTTCGAACACTCGAACACCAACACGGATTCTCGCGCACAGTGGCAGATATGTAAATACGGCGTTTACTTACCATTTCTCATGCATTATGGTTCGAACACACGAACACCTATACGGATTCTCCAGCACAGTGGCATATATGTAAATACGGTGTTTACTTACCATTTCTCACGCATTACGGTTCGAACACTCGAACACCTATACGGATTCTCCTGCACGGTGGCAGATATGTAAATACGGCGTTCACTTACCATTTCTCACGCATTAGGGTTCGAACACTCGAACACCTGTACGGATTCTCCTGCACAGTGGCAGATATGTAAATACGGCGTTTACTTACCATTTCTCGTGGATTAGGGTTCGAACACTCGAACACCTATGCGGATTCTCCTGCACAGTGACAGATATGTAAATACGGCGTTTGCTTACCATTTCTCATGCATTACGGTTCGAACACTCGAACACCTGTACGGATTCTCCTGCACAGTGGCAGATATGTAAATACGGCGTTTACTTACCGTTTCTCATGCATTACGGTTCGAACACTCGAACACCTCTGCGGATTCTCCTGCACAGTGACAGATATGTAAATACGGCGTTTGCTTACCATTTCTCATGCATTACGGTTCGAACACTCGAACACCTGTACGGATTCTCCTACACAGTGGCAGATATGTAAATACGGCATTTACTTACCGTATCTCATGCATTACGGCTCGAACACTCGAACACCTATACGGATTCTCCTGCACAGTGGCAGATATGTAAATACGGCGTTCACTTACCATTTCTCACGCATTAGGGTTCGAACACTCGAACACCTATACGGATTCTCCTGCACAGTGACAGATATGTAAATACGGCGTTTACTTAACATTTCTCACACATTACGGTTCGAACACTCGAACACCTATACGGATTCTCCGGCACAGTGCCAGATATGTAAATACGGCGTTTACTTACCATTTCACACGCATTACGGTTCGAACACTCGAACACCTATACGGATTCTCCTGCACAGGGGCAGATATGTAAATAACGGCGTTTACTTACCATTTCTCACGCATTAGGGTTCGAACACTCGAACACCTGTACGGATTCTAATGCACAGTGGCAGATATGTAAATACGGCGTTTACTTACCATATCTCATGCATTACGGCTCGAACACTCAAACACCTATACGGATTCTCCTGCACAGTGGCAGATATGTAAATACGGCGTTTACTTACCTATTCTCAGGCATTAGGGTTCGAAGACTCAAACACCTATACGGATTCTCCTGCACAGTGACAGATATGTAAATACGGCGTTTACTTACCATTTCTCACGCACTACGGTTCGAGCACTCCAACACCGATACTGATTCGCCTGCACAGTGGCAGATATGTAAATACGGCGTTTACTTACCATTTCTCATGCATTACGGTTCGAAAACTCGAACACCTATACCGATTCTCCTGCACAGTGGCAGATATGTAAATACGGCGTTTACTTACCGTATCTCATGCATTACGGCTCGAACACTCGAACACCTATACGGATTCTCCTGCACAGTGGCAGATATGTAAATACGGCGTTTACTTACCATTTCTCACGCATTACGGTTCGAACACTCGAACACCTATGCGGATTCTCCTGCACAGTGGCAGATATGTAAATACGACGTTTGCTTACCATTTCTCAGGCATTACGGTTCGAACACTCGAACGCCTATACGGATTCTCCTGCATAGTGGCAGATATGTAAATACGTTGTTTACTTACCATTTCTCACGCATTACGGTTCGAACACTCGAACACCTATACGGATTCACCTGCACAGTGGCAGATATGTAAATACGGCGTTTACTTACCATTTCTCACGCATTACGATTCGAACACTCGAACACCTATACGGATTCTCCTGCACAGTGGCAGATATGTAAATACGGCGTTTACTTACCTATTCTCACGCATTATGGTTTGAACACTCGAACACCTATACGGATTCTCCTACACAGTGGCAGATATGTAAATACAGCGTTTAGTTACCGTATCTCATGGATTACGGCTCGAACACTCCAAAACCTATACGGATTCTCCTGCACAGTGGCAGATATGTAAATACGGCGTTTACTTACCATTTCTCACGCATTGCGGTTCGAACACTCGAACACCTACACGGATTCACCTGCACAGTGGCAGATATGTAAATACGGCGTTTACTTACCATTTCTCACGCATTACGGTTCGAACACTTGAACACCTATGCGGATTCTCCTGCACAGTGGCAGATATGTAAATACGGCGTTTACTTACCATTTCTCATGCATTACGGTTCGAACACTCGAACACCTATACGGATTCTCCTGCACAGTGGCAGATATGTAAATACGGCGTTTACTTACCGTATCTCATGCGTTACGGCTCGAACACTCGATCACCTATACGGATTCTCCTGCACAGTGGCAGATATGTAAATACGGCGTTTACTTACCATTTCTCACACATTAGGGTTCGAAACTCGAACACCTATACGGATTCTCCTACACAGTGGCAGATATGTAAATACGGCGTTTACTTACCTATTCTCACGCATTAGGGTTCGAACACTCGAACACCTATACGGATTCTCCTGCACGGTGGCAGATATGTAAATACGGCGTTTACTTACCATTTCTCACGCATTACGGTTCGAACACTCGAACACCGATACGGATTCTCGTATACAGTGGCAGATATGTAAATACGGCGTTTACTTACCATTTCTCATGCATTACGGTTCGAACACTCGAACACCTATTCGGGTTCTCCTGCACAGTGTCGGATATGTAAATACGGCGTTTACTTACCATTTCTCACGCATTAGGGTTCGAACACTCGAACACCAACACGGATTCTCGCGCACAGTGGCAGATATGTAAATACGGCGTTTACTTACCATTTCTCATGCATTATGGTTCGAACACACGAACACCTATACGGATTCTCCAGCACAGTGGCATATATGTAAATACGGTGTTTACTTACCATTTCTCACGCATTACGGTTCGAACACTCGAACACCTATACGGATTCTCCTGCACAGTGGCAAATATGTAAATACGGCGTTTACTTACCATTTCTCACGCATTAGGGTTCGAACACTCGAACCCCTATACGGATTCTCCTGCACAGTGGCAGATATGTAAATACGGCGTTTACTTACCATTTCTCATGCATTACGGTTCGAACACTCGAACACCTATACGGATTCTCCTGTACAGTGGCAGATATGTAAATACGGCGTTTACTTACCATTTCTAACGCATTACGGTTCGACCACTCGAACACCTCTACGGATTCTCCTGCACAGTGGCAGATATGTAAATACGGCGTGTACTTACCGTTTCTCATGCATTACGGTTCGAACACTCGAACACCTATACGGATTCTCCTACATAGTGGCAGATATGTAAATACGGCGTTTACTTATCGCTTCTCACGCATTACGGTTCGAACACTCGAACACCTATACGGATTCTCCTACACAGTGGCAGATATGTAAATACGGCGTTTACTTACCGTATCTCATGTATTACGGCTCGAACACTCGAACACCTATACGGATTCTCCTGCACAGTGGCAGATATGTAAATACGGCGTTCACTTACCATTTCTCACGCATTAGGGTCCGAACACTCGAACACCTGTACGGATTCTCCTGCACAGTGGCAGATATGTAAATACGGCGTTTACTTACCATTTCTCATGCATTACGGTTCGAACACTCGAACACCTATGCGGATTCTCCTGCACAGTGACAGATATGTAAATACGGGATGTGCTTACCATTTCTCATGCATTACGATTCGAACACTCGAACACCTGTACGGATTCTCCTGCACAGTGGCAGATATGTAAATACGGCGTTTACTTACCGTTTCTCATGCATTACGGTTCGAACACTCGAACACCTCTGCGGATTCTCCTGCACAGTGACAGATATGTAAATACGTCGTTTGCTTACCATTTCTCATGCATTACGGTTCGAACACTCGAACACCTGTACGGATTCTCCTACACAGTGGCAGATATGTAAATACGGCGTTTACTTACCGTATCTCATGCATTACGGCTCGAACACTCGAACACCTATACGGATTCTCCTGCACAGTGGCAGATATGTAAATACGGCGTTCACTTACCATTTCTCACGCATTAGGGTTCGAACACTCGAACACCTATACGGATTCTCCTGCACAGTGACAGATATGTAAATACGGCGTTTACTTAACATTTCTCACACATTACGGTTCGAACACTCGAACACCTATTCGGATTCTCCTGCACAGTGTCGGATATGTAAATACGGCGTTTACTTACCATTTCTCATGCATTAGGGTTCGAACACTCGAACACCAACACGGATTCTCGCGCACAGTGGCAGATATGTAAATACGGCGTTTACTTACCATTTCTCATGCATTATGGTTCGAACACACGAACACCTATACGGATTCTCCAGCATAGTGGCATATATGTAAATACGGTGTTTACTTATCATTTCTCACGCATTACGGTTCGAACACTCGAACACCTATACGGATTCTCCTGCACAGTGGCAAATATGTAAATACGGCGTTTACTTACCATTTCTCACGCATTAGGGTTCGAACACTCGAACCCCTATACGGATTCTCCTGCACAGTGGCAGATATGTAAATACGGCGTTTACTTACCATTTCTCATGCATTACGGTTCGAACACTCGAACACCTATACGGATTCTCCTGTACAGTGGCAGATATGTAAATACGGCGTTTACTTACCATTTCTAACGCATTACGGTTCGACCACTCGAACACCTCTACGGATTCTCCTGCACAGTGGCAGATATGTAAATACGGCGTGTACTTACCGTTTCTCATGCATTACGGTTCGAACACTCGAACACCTATACGGATTCTCCTACATAGTGGCAGATATGTAAATACGGCGTTTACTTATCGCTTCTCACGCATTACGGTTCGAACACTCGAACACCTATACGGATTCTCCTACACAGTGGCAGATATGTAAATACGGCGTTTACTTACCGTATCTCATGCATTACGGCTCGAACACTCGAACACCTATACGGATTCTCCTGCACAGTGGCAGATATGTAAATACGGCGTTCACTTACCATTTCTCACGCATTAGGGTTCGAACACTCGAACACCTGTACGGATTCTCCTGCACAGTGGCAGATATGTAAATACGGCGTTTACTTACCATTTCTCATGCATTAGGGTTCGAACACTCGAACACCTATGCGGATTCTCCTGCACAGTGACAGATATGTAAATGCGGGATCTGCTTACCATTTCTCATGCATTACGGTTCGAACACTCGAACACCTGTACGGATTCTCCTGCACAGTGGCAGATATGTAAATACGGCGTTTACTTACCGTTTCTCATGCATTACGGTTCGAACACTCGAACACCTCTGCGGATTCTCCTGCACAGTGACAGATATGTAAATACGGCGTTTGCTTACCATTTCTCATGCATTACGGTTCGAACACTCGAACACCTGTACGGATTCTCCTACACAGTGGCAGATATGTAAATACGGCGTTTACTTACCGTATCTCATGCATTACGGCTCGAACACTCGAACACCTATACGGATTCTCCTGCACAGTGGCAGATATGTAAATACGGCGTTCACTTACCATTTCTCACGCATTACGGTTCGAACACTCGAACACCTATACGGATTCTCCTGCACAGTGACAGATATGTAAATACGGCGTTTACTTAACATTTCTCACACATTACGGTTCGAACACTCGAACACCTATACGGATTCTCCGGCACAGTGGCAGATATGTAAATACGGCGTTTACTTACCATTTCACACGCATTACGGTTCGAACACTCGAACACCTATACGGATTCTCCTGCACAGGGGCAGATATGTAAATAACGGCGTTTACTTACCATTTCTCACGCATTAGGGTTCGAACACTCGAACACCTGTACGGATTCTAATGCACAGTGGCAGATATGTAAATACGGCGTTTACTTACCGTATCTCATGCGTTACGGCTCGAACACTCAAACACCTATACGGATTCTCCTGCACAGTGGCAGATATGTAAATACGGCGTTTACTTACCTATTCTCAAGCATTAGGGTTCGAAGACTCGAACACCTATACGGATTCTCCTGCACAGTGACAGATATGTAAATACGGCGTTTACTTACCATTTCTCACGCACTACGGTTCGAGCACTCCAACACCGATACTGATTCGCTTGCACAGTGGCAGATATGTAAATACGGCGTTTACTTACCATTTCTCATGCATTACGGTTCGAAAACTCGAACACCTATACCGATTCTTCTGCACAGTGGCAGATATGTAAATACGGCGTTTACTTACCGTATCTCATGCATTACGGCTCGAACACTCGAACACCTATACGGATTCTCCTGCACAGTGGCAGATATGTAAATACGGCGTTTACTTACCATTTCTCACGCATTACGGTTCGAACACTCGAACACCTATGCGGATTCTCCTGCACAGTGGCAGATATGTAAATACGGCGTTTGCTTACCATTTCTCAGGCATTACGGTTCGAACACTCGAACGCCTATACGGATTCTCCTGCATAGTGGCAGATATGTAAATACGTTGTTTACTTACCATTTCTCACGCATTACGGTTCGAACACTCGAACACCTATACGGATTCTCCTGCACTGTGGCAGATATGTAAATACGGAGTTTACTTACCATTTCTCACGCATTACGATTCGAACACTCGAACACCTATACGGATTCTCCTGCACAGTGGCAGATATGTAAATACGGCGTTTACTTACCATTTCTCACGCATTACGGTTCGAACACTCGAACACCTATACGGATTCTCCTGCACAGTGGCAGATATGTCAATACGCTGTTTACTTACCGTACTCACGCATTACGGTTCGAACACTCGAACACCTCTACGGATTCTCCTGCACAGTGGCGGATAAGTAAATACGACGTTTACTTACCGTTTCTCATGCATTACGGTTCGAACACTCGAACACCTATACGGATTCTCCTGCACAGTGGCAGATATGTAAACACGGCGTTTACTTTCCGTACTCATGCATTACGGCTCGAACACTCCAAAACCTATATGGATTCTCCTGCACAGTGGCAGATATGTAAATACGACGTTTACTTACCATTTCTCACGCATTACGGTTCGAAACTCGAACACCTATACGGATTCTCCTGCACAGTGGCAGATATGTAAATACGGCGTTTACTTACCATTTCTCACGCATTGCGGTTCGAACACTCGAACACCTATACGGATTCACCTGCACAGTGGCAGATATGTAAATACGGCGTTTACTTACCATTTCTCATGCGTTAGGATTCGAACACTCGAACACCTATACGGATTCTCCTGCACAGTGGCGGATAAGTAAATGCGACGTTTACTTACCGTTTCTCATGCATTACGGTTCGAACACTCGAACACCTATACGGATTCTCCTGCACAGTGGCAGATATGTAAACACGGCGTTTACTTTCCGTACTCATGCATTACGGCTCGAACACTCCAAAACCTATATGGATTCTCCTGCACAGTGGCAGATATGTAAATACGACGTTTACTTACCATTTCTCACGCATTACGGTTCGAAACTAGAACACCTATACGGATTCTCCTGCACAGTGGCAGATATGTAAATACGGCGTTTACTTACCATTTCTCACGCATTGCGGTTCGAACACTCGAACACCTATACGGATTCACCTGCACAGTGGCAGATATGTAAATACGGCGTTTACTTACCATTTCTCATGCGTTAGGATTCGAAGACTCGAACACCTATACGGATTCTCCTGCACAGTGGCAGATATGTAAATACGGCGTTTACTTACCTATTCTCATGCATTAGGGTTTGAACACTCGAACACCTATACGGATTCTCCTGCACAGTGGCAGATATGTAAATACGGCGTTTACTTGCCGTTTCTTACGCATTACGGTTCGAACACTTGAACACCTACGCGGATTCTCCTGCACAGTGTCAGATATGTAAATACGGCGTTTACTTACCATTTCTCATGCATTACGGTTCGAACACTCGAACACCTATACGGATTCTCCTGCACAGTGGCAGATATGTAAATACGGCGTTTACTTACCGTATCTCATCCATTACGGCTCGAACACTCGAACACCTATACGGATTCTCCTGCACAGTGGCAAATATGTAAATACGGCGTTTACTTACCTTTTCTCACGCATTACAGTTCGAAACTCGAACACCTATCCGGATTCTCCTGCACAGTGGCCGATATGTAAATACGGCGTTTACTTACCGTTTCTCATGCATTACGGTTCGAACACTCGAACACCTATACGGATTCTCCTGCACAGTGGCAGATATGTAAATACGGCGTTTACTTATCGTTTCTCACGCATTACGGTTCGAACACTCGAACACCTATACGGATTCTCCTACACAGTGGCAGATATGTAAATACGACGTTTACTTACCGTATCTCATGCATTACGGCTCGAACACTCGAACACCTATACGGATTCTCCTGCACAGTGGCAGATATGTAAATACGACGTTTACTTACCTATTCTCACGCATTAGGGTTTGAACACTCGAACACCTATACGGATTATCCTGCACAGTGCCGATATGTAAATATGGCGTTTACTTACCGTATCTCATGCATTACGGCTCGAACACTCGAACACCTATACGGATTCTCCTGCACAGTGGCAGATATGTAAATACGGCGTTTACTTACCTATTCTCAGGCATTAGGGTTCGAAGACTCGAACACCTATACGGATTCTCCTGCACAGTGACAGATATGTAAATACGGCGTTTACTTACCTATTCTTACGCATTAGGGTTCGAACACTCGAACACCTATACGGATTCTCCTGCACAGTGGCAGATATGTAAATACGGCGTTCACTTACCATTTCTCATGCATTACGGTTCGAACACTCGAACACCTATACGGATTCTCCTACACAGTGGCAGATACGTAAATGCGGCGTTTACTTACCGTATCTCATGCATTACGGCTCGAACACTCGAACACCTATACGGATTCTCCTGCACAGTGGCAGATATGTAAATACGGCGTTTACTTACCTATTCTCCGGCATTAGGGTTCGAACACTCGAACACCGATGCGGATTCTCGTATACAGTGGCAGAAATGTAAATACGGCGTTTACTTACCATTTCTCATGCATTACGGTTCGAACACTCGAACACCTATTCGGATTCTCCTGCACAGTGGCGGATATGTAAATACGGCGTTTACTTACCATTTCTCACGCATTAGGGTTCGAACACTCGAACACCAACACGGATTCTCCTGCACAGTGGCAGATATGTAAATACGGCGTTTACTTACCATTTCTCATGCATTATGGTTTGAACACACGAACACCTATACGGATTCTCCAGCACAGTGGCATATATGTAAATACGGCGTTTACTTACCATTTCTCACGCATTACGGTTCGAAACTCGAACACCTATACGGATTCTCCTGCACAGTGGCAGATATGTAAATACGTTGTTCACTTACCATTTCTCATGCATTACGGTTCGAACACTCGAACACCTATACGGATTCTCCTGTACAGTGGCAGATACGTAAATACGGCGTTTACTTACCATTTCTAACGCATTACGGTTCGACCACTCGAACACCTCTACGGATTCTCCTGCACAGTGGCAGATATGTAAATCCGGCGTTTACTTACCGGTTCTCATGCATTACGGTTCGAACACTCGAACACCTATACGGATTCTCCTACATAGTGGCAGATATGTAAATACGGCGTTTACTTATCGCTTCTCACGCATTACGGTTCGAACACTCGAACACCTATACGGATTCTCCGACACAGTGGCAGATATGTAAATACGGCGTTTACTTACCGTATCTCATGCATTACGGCTCGAACACTCGAACACCTATACGGATTCTCCTGCACAGTGGCAGATATGTAAATACGGCGTTCACTTACCATTTCTCACGCATTATGGTTCGAACACTCGAACACCTGTACGGATTCTAATGCACAGTGGCAGATATGTAAATACGGCATTTACTTACCGTATCTCATGCGTTACGGCTCGAACACTCAAACACCTATACGGATTCTCCTGCACAGTGGCAGATATGTAAATACGGCGTTTACTTACCTATTCTCACGCATTAGGGTTTGAACACTCGAACACCTGTACGGATTCTCCTGCACAGTGCATATATGCAAATAAGCGTTTACTTACCGTATCTCATGCATTACGGCTCGAACACTTGAACACCGATACGGATTCTCCTGCACAGTGGCAGATATGTAAATACGGCGTTTACTTACCTATTCTCAGGCATTAGGGTTCGAAGACTCGAACACCTATACGGATTCTCCTGCACAGTGACAGATATGTAAATACGGCGTTTACTTACCATTTCTCACGCATTACGGTTCGAGCACTCCAACACCGATACTGATTCGCCTGCACAGTGGCAGATATGTAAATACGGCGTTTACTTACCATTTCTCCTGCATTACGGTTCGAAAACTCGAACACCTATACCGATTCTCCTGCACAGTGGCAGATATGTAAATACGGCGTTTACTTACCGTATCTCATGCATTACGGCTCGAACACTCGAACACCTATACGGATTCTCCTGCACAGTGGCAGATATGTAAATATGGCGTTTACTTACCATTTCTCACGCATTACGGTTCGAACACTCGAACACCTATGCGGATTCTCCTGCACAGTGACAGATATGTAAATACGGCGTTTGCTTACCATTTCTCATTCATTACGGTTCGAACACTCGAACGCCTATACGGATTCTCCTGCATAGTGGCAGATATGTAAATACGTTGTTTACTTACCATTTCTCACGCATTACGGTTCGAACACTCGAACACCTATACGGATTCTCCTGCACAATGGCAGATATGTAAATACGGCGTTTACTTACCATTTCTCACGCATTACGCTTCGAACACTCGAACACCTATACAGATTCTCCTGCACAGTGGCAGATATGTAAATACAGCGTTTACTTACCGTTTCTCACGCATTACGGTTCGAACACTCGAACACCTATACGGATTCTCCTGCACAGTGGCAGATATGTAAATACGACGTTTACTTACCGTTTCTCATGCATTACGGTTCGAAGACTCGAACACCTATACGGATTCTCCTGCACAGTGGCAGATATGTAAATACGGCGTTTACTTACCTATTCTTAGGCATTAGGGTTCGAAGACTCGAACACCTATACGGATTCTCCTGCATAGTGACAGATATGTAAATACGGCGTTTACTTACCATTTCTCACGCATTACGGTTCGAGCACTCCAACACCGATACTGATTCGCCTGCACAGTGGCAGATATGTAAATACGGCGTTAGTTACCATTTCTCCTGCATTACGGTTCGAAAACTCGAACACCTATACCGATTCTCCTGCACAGTGGCAGATATGTAAATACGGCGTTTACTTACCGTATCTCATGCATTACGGCTCGAACACTCGAACACCTATACGGATTCTCCTGCACAGTGGCAGATATGTAAATACAGCGTTTACTTACCATTTCTCACGCATTACGGTTCGAACACTCGAACACCTATGCGGATTCTCCTGTACAGTGGCAGATATGTAAATACGGCGTTTGCTTACCATTTCTCATGCATTACGGTTCGAACACTCGAACGCCTATACGGATTCTCCTGCATAGTGGCAGATATGTAAATACGTTGTTTACTTACCATTTCTCACGCATTACGGTTCGAACACTCGAACACCTATACGGATTCTCCTGCACAGTGGCAGACATGTAAATACGGCGTTTACTTACCACTTCCCACGCATTACGATTCGAACACTCGAACACCTATACGGATTCTCCTGCACAGTGGCAGATATGTAAATACGGCGTTTACTTACCGTTTCTCACGCATTACGATTCGAACAATCGAACACCTATACGGATTCTCCTACATAGTGGCAGATATGTCAATACGGCGTTTACTTACCGTTTCTCACGCATTACGGTTCGAACACTCGAACACCTCTACGGATTCTCCTGCACAGTGGCAGATATGTAAATACGACGTTTACTTACCGTTTCTCATGCATTACGGTTCGAACACTCGAACACCTATACGGATTCTCCTGCATAGTGGCAGATATGTAAATACGGCGTTTACTTACCGTTTCTCACGCATTACGGTTCGAACACTCGAACACCTATACGGATTCTCCTACACAGTGGCAGATATGTAAACACGGCGTTTACTTTCCGTATCTCATGCATTACGGCTCGAACACTCCAAAACCTATATGGATTCTCCTGCACAGTGGCAGATATGTAAATATGACGTTTACTTACCATTTCTCACGCATTACGGTTCGAAACTCGAACACCTATACGGATTCTCCTGCACAGTGGCAGATATGTAAATACGGCGTTTACTTACCATTTCTCACGCATTGTGGTTCGAACACTCGAACACCTATACGGATTCACCTGCACAGTGGCAGATATGTAAATACGGCGTTTACTTACCATTTCTCATGCGTTAGGATTCGAAGACTCGAACACCAATACGGATTCTCCTGCACAGTGGCAGATATGTATATACGGCGTTTACTTACCTATTCTCATGCATTAGGGTTTGAACACTCGAACACCTATACGGATTCTCCTGCACAGTGGCAGATATGTAAATACGGCGTTTACTTACCGTTTCTTACGCATTACGGTTCGAACACTTGAACACCTATGCGGATTCTCCTGCACAGTGGCAGATATGTAAATACGGCGTTTACTTACCGTATCTCATCCATTACGGCTCGAACACTCGAACACCTATACGGATTCTCCTGCACAGTGGCAAATATGTAAATACGGCGTTTACTTACCTTTTCGCACGCATTACAGTTCGAAACTCGAACACCTATCCGGATTCTCCTGCACAGTGGCCGATATGTAAATACGGCGTTTACTTACCGTTTCTCATGCATTACGGTTCGAACACCCGAACACCTATACGGATTCTCCTGCACAGTGGCAGATATGTAAATACGGCGTTTACTTACCGTTTCTCACGCATTACGGTTCGAACACTCGAACACCTATACGGATTCTCCTACACAGTGGCAGATATGTAAATACGGCGTTTACTTACCGTATCTCATGCATTACGGCTCGAACACTCGAACACCTATACGGATTCTCCTGCACAGTGGCAGATATGTAAATATGGCGTTTACTTACCTACTCTCACGCATTAGGGTTTGAACACTCGAACACCTATACGGATTATCCTGCACAGTGCAGATATGTAAATATGGCGTTTACTTACCGTATCTCATGCATTACGGCTCGAACACTCGAACACTTATACGGATTCTCCTGCACTGTGGCAGATATGTAAATACGGCGTTTACTTACCTATTCTCAGGCATTAGGGTTCGAAGACTCGAACACCTATACGGATTCTCCTGCACAGTGACAGATATGTAAATACGGTGTTTACTTACCTATTCTCACGCATTAGGGTTCGAACACTCGAACACCTATACGGATTCTCCTGCACAGTGGCAGATATGTAAATACGACGTTCACTTACCATTTCTCATGCATTACGGTTCGAGCACTCGAACACCTATACGGATTCTCCTGCACAGTGGCAGATACGTAAATGCGGCGTTTACTTACCGTATCTCATGCATTACGGCTCGAACACTCGAACACCTATACGGATTCTCCTCCACAGTGGCAGATATGTAAATACGGCGTTTACTTACCCTTTCTCACGCATTACGGTTCGAACACTCGAACACCTATGCGGATTCTCCTGCAGAGTGGCAAATATGTAAATACGGCGTTTACTTACCATTTCTCATGCATTACGGTTCGAACACTCGAACGCCTATACGGATTCTCCTGCACAGTGGCAGATATGTAAGTACGTTGTTTACTTATCATTTCTCACGCATTACGGTTCGAACACTCGAACACCTATACGGATTCCCCTGCACAGTGGCAGATATGTAAATACGGCGTTTACTTACCATTTCTCACACATTACGATTCGAACACTCGAACACCTATACGGATTCTCCTGCATAGTGGCAGATATGCAAATACGGCGTTTACTTACCGTTTCTCACGCATTACGGTTCGAACACTCGAACACCTATACGGATTCTCCTGCACAGTGGCAGATATGTAAATACGGCGTTTACTTACCATTTCTAACGCATTACGGTTCTAACACTCGAACACCTCTACGGATTCTCCGGCACAGTAGCAGATACGTAAATACGGCGTTTACTTACCGTTTCTCATGCATTACGGTTCGAACACTCGAACACCTATACGGATTCTCCTGCACAGTGGCAGATATGTAAATACGGCGTTTACTTACCGTTTCTCACGCATTACGATTCGAACACTCGAACACCTATACGGATTCTACTACACAGTGGCGGATACGTAAACACGGCGTTTACTTACCGTATCTCATGCATTACGGCTCGAACACTCCAAAACCTATACGGATTCTCCTGCACAGTGGCAGATATGTAAATACGACGTTTACTTACCATTTCTCACGCATTACGGTTCGAAACTCGAACACCTATACGGATTCTCCTGCACAGTGGCAGATATGTAAATACGGCGTTTACTTACCATTTCTCACGCATTGCGGTTCGAACACACGAACACCTATACAGATTCACCTGCATAGTGCCAGATATGTAAATACAGCGTTTACTTACCATTTCTCATGCGTTGGGGTTCGAAGACTCGAACACCAATACGGATTCTCCTGCACAGTGGCAGATATGTAAATACGGCGTTTACTTACCTATTCTCACGCATTACGGTTTGAACACTCGAACACCTATGCGGATTCTCCTGCACAGTGGCAGATATGTAAATACGGCGTTTACTTACCATTTCTTACGCATTACGGTTCGAACACTTGAACACCTATGCGGATTCTCCTGCACAGTGGCAGACATGTAAATACGGCGTTTACTTACCATTTCTCATGCATTACGGTTCGAACACTCGAACACCTATACGGATTCTCCTGCACAGTGGCAGATACGTAAATATGGCGTTTACTTACCTTTTCTCACGCATTACAGTTCGAAACTCGAACACCAATACGGATTCTCCTGCACAGTGGCAGATATGTAAATACGGCGTTTACTTACTTATTCTCACGCATTAGGGTTCGAACACTGGAACACCTATACGGATTCTCCTGCACAGTGGCAGATATGTAAATACGGCGTTTACTTACCATTTCACACGCATTACGGTTCGAACACTCGAACACCGATACGGATTCTCCTATACAGTGGCAGATATGTAAATACGGCATTTACTTACCATTTCTCATGCATTACGGTTCGAACACTTGAACACCTATTCGGATTCTCCTGCACAGTGGCGGATATGTAAATACGGCGTTTACTTACCATTTCTCACGCATTAGGGTTCGAACACTCGAACACCAACACGGATTCTCCTACACAGTGGCAGATATGTAAATACGGCGTTTACTTAATATTTCTCATGCATTATGGTTCGAACACACGAACACCTATACGGATTCTCCAGCACAGTGGCATATATGTAAATACGGCGTTTACTTACCATTTCTCACGCATTACGGTTCGAACACTCGAACACCTATACGGATTCTCCTGCACAGTGGCAAATATGTAAATACGGCGTTTACTTACCATTTCTCACGCATTATGGTTCGATCACTCGAACACCTATACGGATTCTCCTGCACAGTGGCAGATATGTAAATACGGCGTTTACTTACCATTTCTCACGCATTACGGTTCGAAACCCGAACACCTATACGGATTCTCCTGCACAGTGGCAGATATGTAAATACGTTGTTTACATACCATTTCTCACGCATTACGGTTCGAACACTCGAACACCTATACGTATTCTCCTGTACAGTGGCAGATATGTAAATACGGCGTTTACTTACCATTTCTCACGCATTACGGTTCGACCACTCGAACACCTTTACAGATTCTCCTGCACAGTGGCAGTTATGTAAATACGGCGTTTACTTACCGTTTCTCATGCATTGCAGTTCGAACACTCGAACACCTATACGGATTCTCCTGCACAGTGGCAGCTATGTAAACACTCGAACACCTATACGGATTCACGTGCACAGTGGCAGGTATGTAAATACGGCGTTTACTTATCATTTCTCAAGCGTTAGGGTTCGAAGACTCGAACACCTATACGGATTCTCCTGCACAGTGGCAGATATGTAAATACGGCGTTTACTTACCTA
Organism: Camellia granthamiana; assembly: GCA_036172215.1. Taxonomy (NCBI): domain Eukaryota; kingdom Viridiplantae; phylum Streptophyta; class Magnoliopsida; order Ericales; family Theaceae; genus Camellia; species Camellia granthamiana. The sequence continues at coordinate 573,592 of JAXFYN010000150.1, forward strand.
TTCTCACGCATTAGGGTTTGAACTCTCGAACTCCTATACGGATTCTCCTGTACAGTGCAGATATGTAAATACGGTGTTTACTTACCATTTCTCGCGCATTACGGTTCGAACACTTGAACACCTATGCGGATTCTCCTGCACAGTGGCAGATATGTAAATACGGCGTTTACTTACCATTTCTCAAGCATTACGGTTCGAACACTCGAACACCTATACGGATTCTCCTGCACAGTGGCAGATATGTAAATACGGCGTTTACTTACCGTATCTCATGCATTACGGCTCGAACACTCGAACACCTATACGGATTCTCCTGCACAGTGGCAGATATGTAAATACGGCGTTTACTTACCGTTTCTCACGCATTACGGTTCGAAACTCTAACACCTATACGGATTCTCCTGCACAGTGGCAGATATGTAAATACGGCGTTTACTTACCATTTCTCACGCATTGCGGTTCGAGCACTCGAACACCTATACGGATTTACCTGCACAGTGGCAGATATGTAAATACGGCGTTTACTTACCATTTCTCATGCATTAGGGTTCGAAGACTCGAACACCTATACGGATTCTCCTGCACAGTGGCAGATATGTAAATACAGCGTTTACTTACCAATTCTTACGCATTAGGGTATGAACACTCGAACAACTATACGGATTCTCCTGCACAGTGGCAGATATGTAAATACGGCGTTTACTTACCATTTCTAACGCATTACGGTTCGAACACTCGAACACCTATGCGGATTCTCCTGCACAGTGGCAGATATGTAAATGCGGCGTTTACTTACCATTTCTCATGCGTTACGGTTCGAACACTCGAACACCTATACGGATTCTCCTGCACAGTGGCAGATATGTAAATACGGCGTTTACTTACCATTTCTCACGCATTAGGCTTCGAACACTCGAACACCAACACGGATTCTCCTGCACAGTGGTAGATATGTAAATACGTTGTTTACTTACCATTTCTCACGCATTACTGTTCGAAGACTCGAACACCTATACGGATTCTCCTGCACAGTGGCAGATATGTAAATACGGCGTTTACTTACCATTTTCTCACGCATTAGGGTTCGAACACTCGAACACCAACACGGATTCTCCGGCACAGTGGCAGATATGTAAATACGGCGTTTACTTACCATTTCTCATGCATTACGGTTCGAACACACGAACACCTATACGGATTCTGCAGCACAGTGGCATATATGTAAGTACGGCGTTTACTTACCATTTCTCACGCATTACGGTTCGAACACTCGAACACCTATACGGATTCTCCTGCACAGTGGCAAATATGTAAATACGGCGTCTACTTACCTATTCTCACGCATTAGGGTTTGACAACTCGAACAACTATACAGATTCTCCTGCACAGTGGCAGATATGTAAATACGGCGTTTACTTACCATTTCTCACGCATTGCGGTTCGAACACTCGAACACCTATGCGGATTCTCCTGCACAGTGGCAGATATGTAAATACGGCCTTAATTTACCCTTTCTCACGCATTATGGTTCGAACCCTCGAACACCTGTACGGATTCTCCTGCACTGTGGCAGACATGTAAATACGGCCTTTACTTACCATTTCTCACGCATTGGGGTTCGAACACTCGAACACCTGTTCGGATTCTCCTGCACAGTGGCAGATATGTAAATACGGCCTTTACTTACCCTTTCTCACGCATTATGGTTCGAACGCTCGAACACCTATACGGATTCTCCTGCACAGTGGCAAATATGTAAATATGGAGTTTACTTACCATTTCTCACGCATTAGGGTTCGAACACTCGAACACCTATACGGATGATCCTGCGCAGTGGCAGATATGTAAATACGGCGTTTACTTACCATTTCTCATGGATTAGGGTTCAAACACTCGAACACCTGTACGGATTCTCCTGCACAGTGGCAGATATGTAAATACGGAGTTACTTACCATTTCTCACGCATTAGGGTTCGAACACTCGAACACCTCTACGGATTCTCCTGCACAGTGGCAGATATATAAAATGGCGGTTATTTACCATTTCTCATGCATTACGGTTCGAACACTCGAACACCTATACGGATTCTCCTGCACAGTGGCAGATATGTAAATACGGCGTTTACTTACCATTTCTCAAGCATTACGGTTCGAACACTCGAACACCTATACGGATTCTCCTACACAGCGGTAGATATGTAAATACGGCGTTTACTTAACATTTCTCACGCATTACGGTTCGAACACTCGAACACCTATACGGATTCTCCTACACAGTGGCAGATATGTAAATACGTCGTTTACTTACCATTTCACACGCATTACGGTTCGAACACTCGAACACCTATACGGATTCTCCTGCACAAGGGCAGATATGTAAATACGGCGTTTACTTACTATTTCTCACGCATTAGGGTTCGAACACTCGAACACCTGTACGGATTCTCCTGCACAGTGGCAGATATGTAAATACGGCCTTTATTTACCATTTCTCACGCATTAGGGTTCGAACACTCTAACACCTGTACGGATTCTCCTGCACAGTGGCAGATATGTAAATACGGCGTTTACTTACCATTTCTCATACATTAGGGTTCGAACACTCGAACACCTGTACGGATTCTCCTGCACAGCGGTAGATATGTAAATACGGCCTTTATTTACCATATCTCACGCATTGGGGTTCGAACACTCGAACACTTGTACGGATTCTCCTGCACAGTGGCAGATATGTAAATACGGCGTTTACTTACCATTTCTCATGCATTAGGGTTCGAACACTCGAACACCTGTACGGATTCTCCTGCACAGTGGCAGATATGTAAATACGACCTTTATTTATCATTTCTCACGCATTAGGGTTCGAACACTCGAACACCTGTACGGATTCTCCTACACAGTGACAGATATGTAAATACGGCCTTTACGTACGCTTTCTCATGCTTTAGGGTTCGAACCCTCGAGCCCCTATACGGATTCTCCTGCACAATGGCAAATATGTAAATACGGAGTTTTCTTGCCATTTCTCATGCATTAGGGTTCGAACACTCGAACACCTGTACGGATTCTCCTGCACTGTGGCAGATCTGTAAATACGGCCTTTACTTACCATTTCTCACGCATTACGGTTCAAACACTCGAACACCTGTACGGATTCTCCTGCACAGTGGCAGATATGTGAATACGGCCTTTACTGACCCTTTCTCACGCATTATGGTTCGAACCCTCGAACACCTATACGGATTCTCCTGCACAGTGGCAAATATGTAAATACGGAGTTTACTTACCATTTCCCACGCATTAGGGTTCGAACACTCGAGCACCAATACGGATGCTCCTACGCAGTGGCAGATATGTAAATACGGCGTTTACTTACCATTTCTCATGCATTAGGGTTTGAACACTCGAACACCTGTACGGATTCTCCTGCACAGTGGCAGATATGTAAATACGGAATTACTTACCATTTCTCACGCATTAGGGTTCGAACACTCGAACACCTCTACGGATTCTCTTGCACAGTGGCAGATATACAAAATGGCGTTTACTTACCATTTCTCATGCATTACGGTTCGAACACTCGAACACCTATACGGATTCTCCTGCACAGTGGCAGATATGTAAATACGGCGTTTACTTACCATTTCTCACGCATTACGGTTCGAACACTTGAACACCTATACGGATTCTCCTGCACAGTGGTAGATATGTAAATACGTCGTTTACTTAACATTTCTCACGCATTACGGTTCGAAAACTCGAACACCTATACGGATTCTCCTGCACAGTGGCAGATATGTAAATACGGCGTTTACTTACCATTTCACACGCATTACGGTTCGAACACTCGAATACCTATACGAATTCTCCTGCACGGGGGCAGATATGTAAATACGGCATTTACTTACCATTTCTCACGCATTAGGATTCGACCACTCGAACACCTGTACGGATTCTAATGCACAGTGGCAGATATGTAAATACGGCGTTTACTTACCATTTCTCACGCATTAGGGTTCGAACACTCGAACACCTGTACGGATTCTCCTGCACAGTGGCAGATATGTAAATACGGCATTTACTTACCATTTCTCATGCATTAGGGTTCGAACACTCGAACACCTATACGGATTCTCCTGCACAGTGACAGATATGTAAATACGGCGTTTACTTACCATTTCTCATGCATTACGGTTCGAACACTCGAACACCTGTACGGATTCTCCTGCATAGTGGCAGATATGCAAATACGGCGTTTACTTACCATTTCTCATGCAATAGGGTTCGAACACTCAAACACCTGTACGGATTCTCCTGCACAGTGGCAGATATGTAAATACGGCCTTTATTTACCATTTCTCACGCATTAGGGTTCGAACACTCGAACACCTATACGGATTCTCCTGCACAGTGGTAGATATGTAAATACGGCGTTTACTTAACATTTCTCACACATTACGGTTCGAACACTCGAACACCTATACGGATTCTCCTGCACAGTGGCAGATATGTAAATACGGCGTTTACTTACCATTTCACACGCATTACGGTTCGAACACTCGAACACCTATACGGATTCTCCTGCACAGGGGCAGATATGTAAATACGGCGTTTACTTACCATTTCTCACGCATTAGGGTTCGAACACTCGAACACCTGCACGGATTCTAATGCACAGTGGCAGATATGTAAATACGGCATTTACTTACCATTTCCCACGCATTAGGGTTCGAACACTCGAACACCTGTACAGATTCTCCTCCACGCTGGCAGATATGTAAATACGGCGTTTACTTACCATTTCTCATGCATTAGGGTTCGAACACTCGAACACCTATACGGATTCTCCTGCACAACGACAGATATGTGAATACGGCGTTTACTTACCATTTCTCAGGCATTACGGTTCGAACACTCAAACACCTGTACGGATTCTCCTGCAGAGTGGCAGATATGCAAATACGAAGTTTACTTACCATTTCTCATGCATTAGGGTTCGAACACTCGAACACCTGTACGGATTCTCCTGCCCAGTGGCAGATATGTAAATACGGCCTTTATTTACCATTTCTCACGCATTAGGGTTCCAACACACGAACATCTGTACGGATTCCCCTGGACAGTGGCAGATATGTAAATACGGCGTTTACTTACCATTTCCCATGCATTAGGGTTCGAACACTCGAACACCTGTACGGATTCTCCTGCACAGTGGCAGATATGGAAATACGGCCTTTAGTTACCATTTCTCACGCATTAGGGTTCGAACACTCGAACACCTGTACGGATTCTCCTGCACAGTGGCAGATATGTAAATACGGCGTTTACTTACCATTTCTCATGCATTAGGGTTCGAACACTCGAACACCTGTACGGATTCTCCTGCCCAGTGGCAGATATGTAAATACGGCCTTTATTTACCATTTCTCACGCATTAGGGTTCGAACACTCGAACACCTGTACGGATTCTCCTGCACAGTGGCAGATATGTGAATACAGCCTTTACGTACCCTTTCTCATGCATTAGGGTTCGAACCCTCGAACACCTATACGAATTCTCCTGCACAGTGGCAAATATGTAAATACGGAGTTTACTTGCCAATTCTCACGCATTAGGGTTCGAACACTCGAACACCTATACGGATTCTCCTGTACTGTGGCAGATATATAAATACGGCCTTTACTTACCCTTTCTCACGCATTATGGTTCGAACCCTCGAACACCTATACGGATTCTCCTGCACAGTGGCAGATATGTAAATACGGCGTTTACTTACCATTTCTCATGCATTAGGGTTCGAACACTCGAACACCTGTACGGATTCTCCTGCACAGTGGCAGATATGTAAATACGGAGTTACTTACCATTTCTCACGCATTAGGGATCGAACACTCGAACACCTCTACGGATTCTCCTGCATAGTGGCAGATATATAAAATGGCGTTTACTTACCATTTCTCATGCATTACGGTTCGAACACTCGAACACCTATACGGATTCTCCTGCACAGTGGCAGATATGCAAATACGGCGTTTACTAACCATTTCTCACGCATTACGGTTCGAACACTCGAACACCTATACGGATTCTCCTGCACTGTGGTAGATATGTAAATACGGCGTTTACTTAACATTTCTCACGCATTACGGTTCGAACACTCGAACACCTATACTGATTCTCCTGCACAGTGGCAGATATGTAAATACGGCGTTTACTTACCATTTCACACGCATTACGGTTCGAACACTCGAACACCTATACGGATTCTCCTGCACAGGGGCAGATATGTAAATACGGCGTTTACTTACCATTTCTCCCGCATTAGGGTTCGAACACTCGAACACCTGTACGGATTCTAATGCACAGTGGCAGATATCTAAATACGGCGTTTACTTACCATTTCTCACGCATTAGGGTTCGAACAGTCGAACACCTATACGGATTCTCCTGCACAGTGGCAGATATGTAAATACGGCGTTTACTTACCATTTCTCATGCATTAGGGTTCGAACAATCGAACACCTCTACGGATTCTCCTGCAGAGTGACAGATATGTAAATACGGCGTTTACTAACCATTTCTCATGCATTACGGTTCGAACACTCGAACACCTTTACGGATTCTCCTGCATAGTGGCAGATATGCAAATACGGCGTTTACTTACCATTTCTCATGCATTAGGGTTCGAACACTCGAACACCTGTACGGATTCTCCTGCACAGTGGCAGATATGTAAATACGGCCTTTATTTACCATTTCTCACGCATTAGGGTTCGAACACTCGAACACCTGTACGGATTCTCCTGCACAGTGGCAGATATGTAAATACGGCGTTTACTTACCATTTCTCATGCATTAGGGTTCAAACACTCGAACACCTGTACGGATTCTCCTGCACAGTGGCAGATATGTAAATACGGCCCTTCTTTACCATTTCTCACGCATTAGGGTTCGAACACTCGAACAACGACACGGATTCTCCTGCACAGTGGCAGATATGTAATTACAGCGTTTACTTACCATTTCTCACGCATTAGGGTTCGAACACTCGAACACCTATACGGATTCTCCTGCACAGAGGCAGATATGTAAATACGGCCTTCACTTACCCTTTCTCACGCATTAGGGTTCGAACCCTCGAGCACCTACACAGATTCTCCTGCACAGTGGCAGATATGTAAAATGGCGTTTACTTACCATTTCTCATGCATTACGGTTCGAACACTCGAACACCTATACGGATTCTCCTGCACAGTGGCAGATATATAAATACGGTGTTTACTAACCATTTCTCATGCATTAGGGTTCGAACACTCGAACACCTATACGGATTCTCCTGCACAGAGGCAGATATGTAAATACGGCCTTTACTTACCCTTTCTCACGCATTAGGGTTCGAACCCTCGAAGACCTATACGGATTCTCCTGCACAGTGACAAATATGTAAATACGGAGTTCACTTGCCATTTCTCATGCATTAGGGTTTGAACACTCGAACACCTGTACGGATTCTCCTGCACTGTGGCCAATATGTAAATACGGCCTTTACTTACCGTTTCTCACGCATTAGGGTTCGAACACTCGAACACCTGTACAGATTCTCCTGCACAGTGGCAGATATGTAAATACGGCCTTTACTTACCCTTTCTCACGCATTATGGTTCGAACCCTCGAACACCTATACGGATTCTCCTGCACAGTGGCGAATATGTAAATACGGAGTTTACTTACCATTTCTCACGCATTAGGGTTCGAACACTCGAACACCTATACGGATGCTCCTGCGCAGTGGCAGATATGTAAATACGGCGTTTACTTACCATTTCTCATGCATTAGGGTTCGAACACTCGAACACCTGTACGGATTCTCCTGCACAGTGGTAGATATGTAAATACGGAGTTTACTTACCATTTCTCACGCAATAGGGTTCGAACACTCGAACACCTCTATGGATTCTCCTGCATAGTGGCAGATATGTAAAATGGCGTTTACTTACCATTTCTCATGCATTACGGTTCGAACACTCGAACACCTATACGGATTCTCCTGCACAGTGCCAGATATGTAAATATGGCGTTTACTTACCATTTCTCACGCATTACGGTTCGAACACTCGAACACCTAAACGGATTCTCCTGCACAATGGTAGATATGTAAATACGGCGTTTACTTAACATTTCTCACGCATTACGGTTCGAACATTCGAACAGCTATACGGATTCTCCTGCACAGTGGCAGATATGTAAATACAGTGTTTACTTGCCATTTCTCACGCATTAGGGTTCGAACACTCGAACACCTATACGGATTCTCCTGCACAGTGGCAGATATGTAAATACGGTGTTTACTTACCATTGCTCACGCATTAGGGTTCGAACACTCGAACAACTATACGGATTCTCCTGCACAGTGGCAGATATGTAATTCCGGCGTTTACTTACCATTTCTCACGCATTAGGGGTCGAACCCTCGAACACCTATACGGATTCTCCTGCACAGTGGCAGATACGTAAATACGGCGTTTACTTACCATTTCTCATGCATTAGGGTTCGAACACTCGAACACCTGTACGGATTCTCCAGCACAGTGGCAGATATGTAAATTCGGAGTTACTTACCATTTCTCACGCATTAGGGATCGAACACTCGAACACCTCTACGGATTCTCCTGCATAGTGGCAGATATATAAAATGGCGTTTACTTACCATTTCTCATGCATTACGGTTCGAACACTCGAACACCTATACGGATTCTCCTGCACAGTGGCAGATATGCAAATACGGCGTTTACTTACCATTTCTCACGCATTACGGTTCGAACACTCGAACACCTATACCGATTCTCCTGCACTGTGGTAGATATGTAAATACGGCGTTTACTTAACATTTCTCACGCATTACGGTTCGAACACTCGAACACCTATACTGATTCTCCTGCACAGTGGCAGATATGTAAATACGGCGTTTACTTACCATTTCACACGCATTACGGTTCGAACACTCGAACACCTATACGGATTCTCCTGCACAGGGGCAGATATGTAAATACGGCGTTTACTTACCATTTCTCCCGCATTAGGGTTCGAACACTCGAACACCTGTACGGATTCTAATGCACAGTGGCAGATATGTAAATACGGCGTTTACTTACCATTTCTCACGCATTAGGGTTCGAACAGTCGAACACCTATACGGATTCTCCTGCACAGTGGCAGATATGTAAATACGGCATTTACTTACCATTTCTCATGCATTAGGGTTCGAACAATCGAACACCTCTACGGATTCTCCTGCAGAGTGACAGATATGTAAATACGGCGTTTACTAACCATTTCTCATGCATTACGGTTCGAACACTCGAACACCTTTACGGATTCTCCTGCATAGTGGCAGATATGCAAATACGGCGTTTACTTACCATTTCTCATGGATTAGGGTTCGAACACTCGAACACCTGTACGGATTCTCCTGCACAGTGGCAGATATGTAAATACGGCTTTTATTTACCATTTCTCACGCATTAGGGTTCGAACACTCGAACACCTGTACGGATTCTCCTGCACAGTGGCAGATATGTAAATACGGCGTTTACTTACCATTTCTCATGCATTAGGGTTCAAACACTCGAACACCTGTACGGATTCTCCTGCACAGTGGCAGATATGTAAAGACGGCCCTTCTTTACCATTTCTCACGCATTAGGGTTCGAACACTCGAACAACGATACGGATTCTCCTGCACAGTGGCAGATATGTAATTACGGCGTTTACTTACCATTTCTCACGCATTAGGGTTCGAACACTCGAACACCTATACGGATTCTCCTGCACAGAGGCAGATATGTAAATACGGCCTTCACTTACCCTTTCTCACGCATTAGGGTTCGAACCCTCGAGCACCTATACAGATTCTCCTGCACAGTGGCAGATATGTAAAATGGCGTTTACTTACCATTTCTCATGCATTACGGTTCGAACACTCGAACACCTATACGGATTCTCCTGCACAGTGGCAGATATATAAATACGGTGTTTACTTACCATTTCTCATGCATTAGGGTTCGAACACTCGAACACCTATACGGATTGTCCTGCACAGAGGCAGATATGTAAATACGCCTTTACTTACCCTTTCTCACGCATTAGGGTTCGAACCCTCGAAGACCTATACGGATTCTCCTGCACAGTGGCAAGTATGTAAATACGGAGTTCACTTGCCATTTCTCATGCATTAGGGTTTGAACACTCGAACACCTGTACGGATTCTCCTGCACTGTGGCAAATATGTAAATACGGCCTTTACTTACCGTTTCTCACGCATTAGGGTTCGAACACTCGAACACCTGTACAGATTCTCCTGCACAGTGGCAGATATGTAAATACGGCCTTTACTTACCCTTTCTCACGCATTATGGTTCGAACCCTCGAACACCTATACGGATTCTCCTGCACAGTGGCAAATATGTAAATACGGAGTTTACTTACCATTTCTCACGCATTAGGGTTCGAACACTCGAACACCTATACGGATGCTCCTGCGCAGTGGCAGATATGTAAATACGGCGTTTACTTACCATTTCTCATGCATTAGGGTTCGAACACTTGAACACCTGTACGGATTCTCCTGCACAGTGGTAGATATGTAAATACAGAGTTTACTTACCATTTCTCACGGAATAGGGTTCGAACACTCGAACACCTCTATGGATTCTCCTGCATAGTGGCAGATATGTAAAATGGCATTTACTTACCATTTCTCATGCATTACGGTTCGAACACTCGAACACCTAAACGGATTCTCCTGCACAATGGTAGATATGTAAATACGGCGTTTACTTAACATTTCTCACGCATTACGGTTCGAACATTCGAACACGTATACGGATTCTCCTGCACAGTGGCAGATATGTAAATACGGTGTTTACTTGCCATTTCTCACGCATTAGGGGTCGAACACTCGAACACCTATACGGATTCTCCTGCACAGTGGCAGATATGTAAAACGGCGTTTACTTACCAGTTCTCTTGCATTACGGTTCGAACACTTGAACACCAATACGGATTCTCCTGCACAGTGGCAGAAATGTAAATACGGTGTTTACTTACCCATTCTCACGCATTAGGGTTCGAACACTCGAACACCAATACGGATTCTCCTGCACAGTGGCAGATATGTAAATACGGCCTTTACTTACCCTTTTTCACGCATTAGGGTTCGAACCCTCGAACACCTATACGGATACTCCTGCACAGTGGCAAATATGTAAATACGGAGTTACTTGCCACTTCTCACGCATTAGGGTTCGAACACTCGAACACCTGTACGGATTCTCCTGCACTGTGGCAGATATGTAAATACGGCCTTTACTTACCATTTCTCACACATTAGGGTTCGAACACTCGAACACCTGTACGGATTCTCCTGCACAGTGGCAGATATGTAAATACGGCCTTTACTTACCCTTTCTCACGCATTATGGTTCGAACCCTCGAACACCTTTACGGATTCTCCTGCACAGTGGCAAATATGTAAATACGGAGTTTACTTACCATTTCTCACGCATTAGGGTTTGAACACTCGAACACCTCTACGGATTCTCCTGCACAGTGGCAGATATGTAAAATGGCGTTTACTTACCATTTCTCATGCATTACGGTTCGAACACTCGAACACCAATACGGATTCTCCTGCACAGTGGCAGATATGTAAATATGGCGTTTACTTACCATTTCTCACGCATTACGGTTCGAACACTCGAACACCTATACGGATTCTCCTGCACAATGGTACATATGTAAATACGGCGTTTACTTAACATTTCTCACGCATTACGGTTCGAACACTCGAACACCTATACGGATTCTCCTGCACAGTGGCAGATATGTAAATACGGTGTTTACTTACCATTTCTTACGCATTAGGGTTCGAACACTCGAACACCTATACGGATTCTCCTGCACAGTGGCAGATATGTAAATACGGTGTTTAGTTACCATTGCTCACGCATCAGGGTTCGAACACTCGAACAACTATACGGATTCTCCTGCACAGTGGCAGATATGTAAATACGGCGTTTACTTACCATTTCTCATGCATTAAGGTTCGAGCACTCGAACACGTATACGGATTCTCCTGCACAGTGGCAGATATGTAAAATGGCGTTTACTTACCATTTCTCATGCATTACGGTTCGAACACTCGAACACCTATACGGATTCTCCTGCACAGTGGCAGATATGTAAATACGGTGTTTATTTACCATTTCTCATGCATTAGGGTTCGAACACTCGAACACCTATACGGATTCTCCTGTACAGTGGCAGATATGTAAATACGGCCTTTACTTACCCTTTCTCACGCATGAGGGTTCGAACCCTCGAACACCTATACGGATTCTCCTGCACAGTGGCAAATATGTAAATACGGAGTTTACTTGCCATTTCTCACGCATTAGGATTCGAACACTCGAACACCTGTACGGATTCTCCTGCACTGTGGCACATATGTAAATACGGCCTTTACTTACCATTTCTCACGCATTAGGGTTCGAACACTCGAACACCTGTACGGATTCTCCTGCACAGTGGCGGATATGTAAATACGGCCTTTACTTTCCCTTTCTCACTCATTATGGTTCGAACCCTCGAACACCTATACGGATTCTCTTGCACAGTGGCAAATATGTAAATACGGAGTTTACTTACCATTTCTCACGCATTAGGGTTCGAACACTCGAACACCTATACGGATGCTCCTGCGCAGTGGCAGATATGTAAATATGGCGTTTACTTACCATTTCTCATGCATTAGGGTTCGAAGACTCGAACACCTGTACAGATTCTCTGGCACAGTGGCAGATATGTAAATACGAAGTTTACTTACCATTTCTCACGCATTAGGGTTCGAACACAAGAACACCTCTACGGATTCTCCTGCACAATGGTAGATATGTAAATACGGCGTTTGCTTAACATTTCTCACGCATTACGGTTCGAACACTCGAACAGCTATACGGATTCTCCTGCACAGTGGCAGATATGTAAATACGGCGTTTACTTACCATTTCACACGCATTACGGTTCGAACACTCGAACACCTATACGGATTCTCCTGCACAGGGGCAGATATGTAAATACGGCGTTTACTTACCATTTCTCACGCATTAGGGTTCAAACACTCGAACACCTGTACGGATTCTAATGCACAGTGGCAGATATGTAAATACAGCGTTTACTTACCATTTCTCACGCATTAGGGTTCGACCACTCGAACACCTGTACGGATTCTCCTGCATTGTGGCAGATATGTAAGTACGGCGTTTACTTACCATTTCTCACGCATTACGGTTCGAACACTCGAACACCTATACGGATTCTCCTGCACAGTGGCAGATATGTAAATACGGCGTTTACTTACCATTTCTCATGCATTACGGTTCGAACACTCGAACACCTGTACGGATTCTCCTGCACAGTGGCAGATACGCAAATACGGTGTTTACTTACCATTTCTCATGCATTAGGGTTCGAACACTCGAACAGCTGTACAGATTCTCCTGCACAGTGGCAGATATGTAAATACGGCGTTTACTTACCATTTTTCGTGCATTAGGGTTCGAACACTCGAACACCTGTACGGATTCTCCTGCACAGTGGCAGATATATAAATACGGCCTATATTTACCATTTCTCACGCATTAGGGTTCGAACACTCGAACACCTGTACGGATTCTCCTGCACAGTGGCAGATATGTAAATACGGCGTTTACTTACCATTTCTCAAGCATTATGGTTCGAACAATCGAACACCTGTACGGATTCTCCTGCACAGTGGCAGATATGTAAATACGGCCTTTATTTACCATTTGTCACGCATTAGGGTTCGAACACCCGAACACCTGTACAGATTCTCCTGCACAGTGGCAGATATGTAAATACGGCTTTACGTACCCTTTCTCATGCATTAGGGTTCCAACCCTCAAACACCAATACGGATTCTCCTGCGCAGTGGCAAATATGTAAATACGGAGTTTACTTACCATTTCCCACGCATTAGGGTTCGAACACTCGAACACCTATACGGATTCTCCTGCACAGTGGCAGATATGTAAAATGGCGTTTACTTACCATTTCTCATGCGTTACGGTTCGAACACTCGAACACCTATACGGATTCTCCTGCACAGTGGCAGATATGTAAATACGGTGTTTCCTTACCATTTCTCACGCATTGGGGTTCGAACACTCGAACACCTATACGGATTCTCCTGCACAGTGGCAGATATGTAAATACGGCGTTTACTTACCATTTCTCACGCATTAGGGTTCGAACACTCGAAGAACTATACGGATTCTCCTGCGCAGTGGCAGATATATACTTACAGCGTTTACTTACGATTTCTCACGCATTAGGGTTCGAACACTCGAACACCTATACGGATTCTGCTGCACCGTGGCAGATATGTAAATACGGCGTTTACTTACCATTTCTCACGCATTACGGTTCGAACACTCGAACACCAATACGGATTCTCCTGCACAGTGGCAGATATGTAAATACGGCGTTTCCTTACCATTTCTCACGCATTAGGGTTCGAACACTCGAACAACTATACGGATTCTCCTGCACAGTGGCAGATATGTATTTACGGCGTTTACTTACCATTTCTCACGCATTAGGGTTCGAACACTCGAACACCTATACGGATTCTCCTGCATAGTGGCAGATATGTAAATACGGTGTTTACTTACCATTGCTCACGCATTAGGGTTCGAACACTCGAACAACTATACGGATTCTCCTGCACAGTGGCAGATATGTAATTCCGGCGTTTACTTACCATTTCTCACGCATTAGGGGTCGAACACTCGAACACCTATACGGATTCTCCTGCACAGTGGTAGATATGTAAAACGGCGTTTACTTACCAGTTCTCTTGCATTACGGTTCGAACACTTAAACACCAATACGGATTCTCCTGCACAGTGGCAGATATGTAAATACGGTGTTTACTTACCCATTCTCACGCATTAGGGTTCGAACACTCGAACACCAATACGGATTCTCCTGCACAGTGGCAGATATGTAAATACGGCCTTTACTTACCCTTTTTCACGCATTAGGGTTCGAACCCTCGAACACCTATACGGATACTCCTGCACAGTGGCAAATATGTAAATACGGAGTTACTTGCCATTTCTCACGCATTAGGGTTCGAACACTCGAACACCTGTACGGATTCTCCTGCACTGTGGCAGAAATGTAAATACGGCCTTTACTTACCATTTCTCACACATTAGGGTTCGAACACTCGAACACCTGTACGGATTCTCCTGCACAGTGGCAGATATGTAAATACGGCCTTTACTTACCCTTTCTCACGCATTATGGTTCGAACCCTCGAACACCTTTACGGATTCTCCTGCACAGTGGCAAATATGTAAATACGGAGTTTACTTACCATTTCCCACGCATTAGGGTTTGAACACTCGAACACCTCTACGGATTCTCCTGCACAGTGGCAGATATGTAAAATGGCGTTTACTTACCATTTCTCATGCATTACGGTTCGAACACTCGAACACCTATACGGATTCTCCTGCACAGTGGCAGATATGTAAATATGGCGTTTACTTACCATTTCTCACGCATTACGGTTCGAACACTCGAACACCTATACGGATTCTCCTGCACAATGGTACATATGTAAATACGGCGTTTACTTAACATTTCTCACGCATTACGGTTCGAACACTCGAACACCTATACGGATTCTCCTGCACAGTGGCAGATATGTAAATACGGTGTTTACTTACCAGTTCTTACGCATCAGGGTTCGAACACTCGAACACCTATACGGATTCTCCTGCACAGTGGCAGATATGTAAATACGGTGTTTAGTTACCATTGCTCACGCATCAGGGTTCGAACACTCGAACAACTATACGGATTCTCCTGCACAGTGGCAGATATGTAAATACGGCGTTTACTTACCATTTCTCATGCATTAAGGTTCGAACACTCGAACACGTATACGGATTCTCCTGCACAGTGGCAGATATGTAAAATGGCGTTTACTTACCATTTCTCATGCATTACGGTTCGAACACTCGAACACCTATACGGATTCTCCTGCACAGTGGCAGATATGTAAATACGGTGTTTATTTACCATTTCTCACGCATTAGGGTTCGAACACTCGAACACCTATACGGATTCTCCTGTACAGTGGCAGATATGTAAATACGGCCTTTACTTACCCTTTCTCACGCATTAGGGTTCGAACCCTCGAACACCTATACGGATTCTCCTGCACAGTGGCAAATATGTAAATACGGAGTTTACTTGCCATTTCTCACGCATTAGGATTCGAACACTCGAACACCTGTACGGATTCTCCTGCACTGTGGCACATATGTAAATACGGCCTTTACTTACCATTTCTCACGCATTAGGGTTCGAACACTCGAACACCTGTACGGATTCTCCTGCACAGTGGCGGATATGTAAATACGGCCTTTGCTTTCCCTTTCTCACGCATTATGGTTCGAACCCTCGAACACCTATACGGATTCTCTTGCACAGTGGCAAATATGTAAATACGGAGTTTACTTACCATTTCTCACGCATTAGGGTTCGAACACTCGAACACCCATACGGATGCTCCTGCGCAGTGGCAGATATGTAAATATGCCGTTTACTTACCATTTCTCATGCATTAGGGTTCGAACACTCGAACACCTGTACAGATCCTCTGGCACAGTGGCAGATATGTAAATACGAAGTTTACTTACCATTTCTCACGCATTAGGGTTCGAACACAAGAACACCTCTACGGATTCTCCTGCACAATGGTAGATATGTAAATACGGCGTTTACTTAACATTTCTCACGCATTACGGTTCGAACACTCGAACAGCTATACGGATTCTCCTGCACAGTGGCAGATATGTAAATACGGCGTTTACTTACCATTTCACACGCATTACGGTTCGAACACTCGAACACCTATACGGATTCTCCTGCACAGGGGCAGATATGTAAATACGGCGTTTACTTACCATTTCTCATGCATTAGGGTTCAAACACTCGAACACCTGTACGGATTCTAATGCACAGTGGCAGATATGTAAATACAGCGTTTACTTACCATTTCTCACGCATTAGGGTTCGACCACTCGAACACCTGTACGGATTCTCCTGCATTGTGGCAGATATGTAAGTACGGCGTTTACTTACCATTTCTCACGCATTACGGTTCGAACACTCGAACACCTATACGGATTCTCCTGCACAGTGGCAGATATGTAAATACGGCGTTTACTTCCCATTTCTCATGCATTACGGTTCGAACACTCGAACACCTGTACGGATTCTCCTGCACAGTGGTAGATACGCAAATACGGTGTTTACTTACCATTTCTCATGCATTAGGGTTCGAACACTCGAACAGCTGTACAGATTCTCCTGCACAGTGGCAGATATGTAAATACGGCGTTTACTTACCATTTTTCGTGCATTAGGGTTCGAACACTCGAACACCTGTACGGATTCTCCTGCACAGTGGCAGATATATAAATACGGCCTTTATTTACCATTTCTCACGCATTAGGGTTCGAACACTCGAACACCTGTACGGATTCTCCTGCACAGTGGCAGATATGTAAATACGGCGTTTACTTACCATTTCTCAAGCATTATGGTTCGAACAATCGAACACCTGTACGGATTCTCCTGCACAGTGGCAGATATGTAAATACGGCCTTTATTTACCATTTGTCACGCATTAGGGTTCGAACACCCGAACACCTGTACAGATTCTCCTGCACAGTGGCAAATATGTAAATACGGCTTTACGTACCCTTTCTCATGCATTAGGGTTCCAACCCTCGAACACCAATACGGATTCTCCTGCACAGTGGCAAATATGTAAATACGGAGTTTACTTACCATTTCCCACGCATTAGGGTTCGAACACTCGAACACCTATACGGATTCTCCTGCACAGTGGCAGATATGTAAAATGGCGTTTACTTACCATTTCTCATGCATTACGGTTCGAACACTCGAACACCTATACGGATTCTCCTGCACAGTGGCAGATATGTAAATACGGTGTTTACTTACCATTTCTCACGCATTAGGGTTCGAACACTCGAACACCTATACGGATTCTCCTGCACAGTGGCAGATATGTAAATACGCCGTTTACTTACCATTTCTCACGCATTAGGGTTCGAACACTCGAAGAACTATACGGATTCTCCTGCGCAGTGGCAGATATGTACTTACAGCGTTTACTTACGATTTCTCACGCATTAGGGTTCGAACACTCGAACACCTATACGGATTCTGCTGCACCGTGGCAGATATGTAAATACGGCGTTTACTTACCATTTCTCACGCATTACGGTTCGAACACTCGAACACCAATACGGATTCTCCTGCACAGTGGCAGATATGTAAATACGGCGTTTCCTTACCATTTCTCACGCATTAGGGTTCGAACACTCGAACAACTATACGGATTCTCCTGCACAGTGGCAGATATGTATTTACGGCGTTTACTTACCATTTCTCACGCATTAGGGTTCGAACACTCGAACACCTATACGGATTCTCCGGCACAGTGACAGATATGTGAAATGGCCTTTACTTACCATTTCTCATGCATTACGGTTCGAACACTCGAACACCTATACGGATTCTCCTGCACAGTGGCAGATACGTAAATACGGCGTTTACTTACCATTTCTCATGCATTACGTTTCGAACACTCGAACACCTGTACGGATTCTCCTGCACAGTGGCAGATATGTAAATACGGCGTTTACTTACCATTTCTCACGCATTACGGTTCGAACACTCGAATACCTATACAGATTCTCCTACACAGTGGCAGATATGTAAATACGGCGTTTACTTACCATTTCTCACGCATTACGATTCGAACACCCGAACACCTATACGGATTCTCCTGCATAATGGTAGAGATGTAAATACGGCGTTTAATTAACATTTCTCACGCATTACGGTTCGAACACTCGAACACCTATATGGATTCTCCTGCACAGTGGCAGATATGTAAATACGGCGTTTACTTACCATTTCTCAAGCATTATGGTTCGAACAATCGAACACCTGTACGGATTCTCCTGCACAGTGGCAGATATGTAAATACGGCCTTTATTTACCATTTGTCACGCATTAGGGTTCGAACACCCGAACACCTGTACAGATTCTCCTGCACAGTGGCAGATATGTAAATACGGCTTTACGTACCCTTTCTCATGCATTAGGGTTCCAACCCTCGAACACCAATACGGATTCTCCTGCACAGTGGCAAATATGTAAATACGGAGTTTACTTACCATTTCCCACGCATTAGGGTTCGAACACTCGAACACCTATACGGATTCTCCTGCACAGTGGCAGATATGTAAAATGGCGTTTACTTACCATTTCTTATGCATTACGGTTCGAACACTCGAACACCTATACGGATTCTCCTGCACAGTGGCAGATATGTAAATACGGTGTTTACTTACCATTTCTCACGCATTAGGGTTCGAACACTCGAACACCTATACGGATTCTCCTGCACAGTGGCAGATATGTAAATACGGCGTTTACTTACCATTTCTCACGCATTAGGGTTCGAACACTCGAAGAACTATACGGATTCTCCTGCGCAGTGGCAGATATGTAGTTTCAGCGTTTACTTACGATTTCTCACGCATTAGGGTTCGAACACTCGAACACCTATACGGATTCTGCTGCACCGTGGCAGATATGTAAATACGGCGTTTCCTTACCATTTCTCACGCATTACGGTTCGAACACTCGAACACCAATACGGATTCTCCTGCACAGTGGCAGATATGTAAATACGGCGTTTCCTTACCATTTCTCACGCATTAGGGTTCGAACACTCGAACAACTATACGGATTCTCCTGCACAGTGGCAGATATGTATTTACGGCATTTACTTACCATTTCTCACGCATTAGGGTTCGAACACTCGAACACCTATACGGATTCTCCAGCACAGTGGCAGATATGTGAAATGGCCTTTACTTACCATTTCTCATGCATTACGGTTCGAACACTCGAACACCTATACGGATTCTCCTGCACAGTGGCAGATACGTAAATACGGCGTTTACTTACCATTTCTCATGCATTACGTTTCGAACACTCGAACACCTGTACGGATTCTCCTGCACAGTGGCAGATATGTAAATACGGCGTTTACTTACCATTTCTCACGCATTACGTTTCGAACACTCGAATACCTATACAGATTCTCCTACACAGTGGCAGATATGTAAATACGGCGTTTACTTACCATTTCTCACGCATTACGGTTCGAACACCCGAACACCTATACGGATTCTCCTGCATAATGGTAGAGATGTAAATACGGCGTTTAATTAACATTTCTCACGCATTACGGTTCGAACACTCGAACACCTATACGGATTCTCCTACACAGTGGCAGATATGTAAATACGGCTTTTACTTACCATTTCACACGCATTACGGTTCGAACACTCGAACACCTATATGGATTCTCCTACACAGGGACAGATATGTAAATACGGCGTTTACTTACCATTTCTCATGCATTAGGGTTCGAACACTCGAACACCTGTACGGGTTCTAATGCACAGTGGCAGATATGTAAATACGGCCTTTACTTACCCTTTCTCACGCATTATGGTTCGAACCCTCGAACACCTTTACGGATTCTCCTGCACAGTGGCAGATATGTAAAATGGCGTTTACTTACCATTTCTCATGCATTACGGTTCGAACACTCGAACACCTATACGGATTCTCCTGCACAGTGGCAGATATGTAAATACGGTGTTTACTTACCATTTCTCACGCATTAGGGTTCGAACACTCGAACACCTATACGGATTGTCCTGCACAGTGGCAGATATGTAAATACGGTGTTTACTTACCATTTCTCACGCATTAGGGTTCGAACACTCGAACATCTATACAGATTCTCCTGCACAGTGGCAGATATGTAAATACGGCCTTTACTTACCCTTTCTCACGCATTAGGGTTCGAACCCTCGAACACCGATACGGATTCTCCTGCACAGTGGCAAATATGTAAATACGGAGTTTCCTTGCCATTTCTCACGCATTAGGGTTCGAACACTCGAACACCTATACAGATTTTGCTGCAAAGTGGCAGATATGTAAATACGGCGTTTACTTACTATTTCTCACGCATTACGGTTCGAACACTCGAACACCTATACGGATTCTCCTGCACAGTGGCAGATATGTAAATACGGCGTTTACTTACCATTTCTCATGCATTAGGGTTCGAACACTCGAACACCTGTACGGATTCTCCTGCACAGTGGCAGATATGTAAATACGGCCTTTACGTACCCTTTCTCACGCTTTAGGGTTCGAACCCTCGAACACCTATACAGATTCTCCTACACAGTGGCAGATATGTAAATACGGAGTTTACTTACCATTTCTCACGCATTAGGGTTCGAACACTCGAACACCTAAACGGATTCTGCTGCACAGTGGCAGATATGTAAATACAACGTTTACTTACCATTTCTCACGCATTACGGTTCGAACACTCGAACACCTCTACGGATTCTCCCGCACAGTGTCAGATATGTAAAATGGCGTTTACTTACCATTTCTTATGCATTACGGTTCGAACACTCGAACACCTATACGGATTCTCCTGCACAGTGGCAGATATGTAAATACAGCGTTTACTTACCATTTCTCACGCATTACGGTTCGAACTCCTATACGGATTCTCCTGCACAGTGGTAGATATGCAAATACGGCGTTTACTTAACATTTCTCACGTATTACGGTTCGAACACTCGAACACCTATACAGATTCTCCTGCACAGTGGCAGATATGTAAATACGGTGTTTACTTACCATTTCTTACGCATTAGGGTTCGAACACTCGAACACCTATACGGATTCTCCTGCACAGTGGCAGATATGTAAATACGGTGTTTAGTTACCATTGCTCACGCATCAGGGTTCGAACACTCGAACAACTATACGGATTCTCCTGCACAGTGGCAGATATGTAAATACGGCGTTTACTTACCATTTCTCATGCATTAAGGTTCGAACACTCGAACACCTATACGGATTCTCCTGCACAGTGGCAGATATGTAAAATGGCGTTTACTTGCCATTTCTCATGCATTACGGTACGGACACTCGAACACCTATACGGATTCTCCTGCACAGTGGCAGATATGTAAATACGGTGTTTATTTACCATTTCTCACGCATTAGGGTTCGAACACTCGAACACCTATACGGATTCTCCTGTACAGTGGCAGATATGTAAATACGGCCTTTACTTACCCTTTCTCACGCATTAGGGTTCGAACCCTCGAACACCTATACGGATTCTCCTGCACAGTGGCAAATATGTAAATACGGAGTTTACTTGCCATTTCTCACACATTAGGATTCGAACACTCGAACACCTGTACGGATTCTCCTGCACTGTGGCACATATGTAAATACGGCCTTTACTTACCATTTCTCAGGCATTAGGGTTCGAACACTCGAACACCTGTACGGATTCTCCTGCACAGTGGCGGATATGTAAATACGGCGTTTACTTACCATTTCTCACGCATTAGGGTTCGACCGCTCGAATACCTGTACGGATGCTCCTGCGCAGTGGCAGATATGTAAATATGGCGTTTACTTACCATTTCTCACGCATTACGGTTCGAACACTCGAACACCTATACGTATTCTCCTGCACAGTGGCAGATATGTAAATACGAAGTTTACTTACCATTTGTCACGCATTAGGGTTCGAACACTCGAACACCTCTACGGATTCTCCTGCACAATGGTAGATATGTAAATACGGCGTTTACTTAACATTTCTCACGCATTACGGTTCGAACACTCGAACAACTATACGGATTCTCCTGCACAGGGGCAGATATGTAAATACGGCGTTTACTTACCATTTCTCACACATTAGGGTTCAAACACTCGAACACCTGTACGGATTCTAATGCACAGTGGCAGATATGTAAATACGGCGTTTACTTACCATTTCTCACGCATTAGGGTTCGACCGCTCGAATACCTGTACGGATTCTCCTGCATTGTGGTAGATATGTAAGTACGGCGTTTACTTACCATTTCTCACGCATTACGGTTCGAACACTCGAACACCTATACGTATTCTCCTGCACAGTGGCAGATATGTAAATACGGCGTTTACTTACCATTTCTCATGCATTACGGTTCGAACACTCGAACACCTGTACGGATTCTCCTGCACAGTGGCAGATACGCAAATACGGTGTTTACTTACCATTTCTCATGCATTAGGGTTCGAACACTCGAACAGCTGTACAGATTCTCCTGCACAGTGGCAGATATGTAAATACGGCGTTTACTTAACATTTTTCGTGCATTAGTGTTCGAACACTCGAACACCTGTACGGATTCTCCTGCACAGTGGCAGATATATAAATACGGCGTTTACTTACCATTTCTCATGCATTAGGGTTCGAACAATCGATCACCTGTACGGATTCTCCTGCACAGTGGCAGATGTATAAATACGGCCTTTATTTACCATTTGTCACGCATTTGGGTTCGAACACCCGAACACCTGTACAGATTCTCGTGCACAGTGGCAAATATGTAAATACGGCTTTACGTACCCTTTCTCATGCATTAGGGTTCCAACCCTCGAACACCAATACGGATTCTCCTGCACAGTGGCAAATATGTAAATACGGAGTTTACTTACCATTTCTCACGCATTAGGGTTCGAACACTCGAACACCTATACGGATTCTCCTGCACAGTGGCAGATATGTAAATACGGCTTTTACTTTCCATTTCACACGCATTACGGTTCGAACACTCGAACACCTATATGGATTCTCCTGCACAGGGACAGATATGTAAATACGGCGTTTACTTACCATTTCTCATGCATTAGGGTTCGAACACTCGAACACCTGTATGGATTCTAATGCACAGTGGCAGATATGTAAACACGGCCTTTACTTACCCTTTCTCACGCATTATGGTTCGAACCCTCGAACACCTTTACGGATTCTCCTGCACAGTGGCAGATATGTAAAATGGCGTTTACTTACCATTTCTCATGCATTACGGTTCGAACACTCGAACACCTATACGGATTCTCCTGCACAGTGGCAGATATGTAAATACGGTGTTTACTTACCATTTCTCACGCATTAGGGTTCGAACACTCGAACACCTGCACGGATTGTCCTGTACAGTGGCAGATATGTAAATACGGTGTTTACTTACCATTTCTCACGCATTAGGGTTCGAACACTCGAACATCTATACAGATTCTCCTGCACAGTGGCAGATATGTAAATACGGCCTTTACTTACCCTTTCTCACGCATTAGGGTTCGAACCCTCGAACACCGATACAGATTCTCCTGCACAGTGGCAAATATTTAAATACGGAGTTTACTTGCCATTTCTCACGCATTAGGGTTCGAACACTCGAACACCTATACAGATTTTGCTGCAAAGTGGCAGATATGTAAATACGGCGTTTACTTACCATTTCTCACGCATTACGGTTCGAACACTCGAACACCTATACGGATTCCCCTGCACAGTGGCAGATATGTAAATACGGCGTTTACTTACCATTTCTCAGGCATTACGTTTCGAACACTCAAACACCTGTACGGATTCTCCTGCACAGTGGCAGATATGTAAATACGGCGTTTACTTACCATTTCTCATGCATTAGGGTTCGAACACTCGAACACCTGTACGGATTCTCCTGCACTGTGGCAGATATGTAAATACGGCCTTTACGTAACCTTTCTCACGCTTTAGGGTTCGAACCCTCGAACACCTATACGGATTCTCCTACACAGTGGCAGATATGTAAATACGGAGTTTACTTACCATTTCTCACGCATTAGGGTTCGAACACTCGAACACCTAAACGGATTCTGCTGCACAGTGGCAGATATGTAAATACAGCGTTTACTTACCATTTCTCACGCATTACGGTTCGAACACTCGAACACCTCTACGGATTCTCCCGCACAGTGTCAGATATGTAAAATGGCGTTTACTTACCATTTCTTATGCATTACGGTTCGAACACTCGAACACGTATACGGATTCTCCTGCACAGTGGCAGATATGTAAATACGGCGTTTACTTACCATTTCTCACGCATTACGGTTCGAACACTCGAACACCTCTACGGATTCTCCCGCACAGTGTCAGATATGTAAAATGGCGTTTACTTACCATTTCTTATGCATTACGGTTCGAACACTCGAACACCTATACGGATTCTCCTGCACAGTGGCAGATATGTAAATACAGCGTTTACTTACCATTTCTCACGCATTACGGTTCGAACACCTATACGGATTCTCCTGCACAGTGGTAGATATGCAAATACGGCGTTTACCTAACATTTCTCACGTATTACGGTTCGAACACTCGAACACCTATACGGATTCTGCTGCACAGTGGCAGATATGTAAATACGGTGTTTACTTACCATTTCTTCCGCATTAGGGTTCGAACACTCGAACACCTATACGGATTCTCCTGCACAGTGGCAGATATGTAAATACGGTGTTTAGTTACCATTGCTCACGCATCAGGGTTCGAACACTCGAACAACTATACAGATTCTCCTGCACAGTGGCAGATATGTAAATACGGCGTTTACTTACCATTTCTCATGCATTAAGGTTCGAACACTCGAACACCTATACGGATTCTCCTGCACAGTGGCAGATATTTAAAATGGCGTTTACTTGCCATTTCTCATGCATTACGGTTCGGACACTCGAACACCTATACGGATTCTCCTGCACAGTGGCAGATATGTAAATACGGTGTTTATTTACCATTTCTCACGCATTAGGGTTCGAACACTCGAACACCTATACGGATTCTCCTGTACAGTGGCAGATATGTAAATACGGCCTTTACTTACCCTTTCTCACGCATTAGGGTTCGAACCCTCGAACACCTATACGGATTCTCCTGCACAGTGGCAAATATGTAAATACGGAATTTACTTGCCATTTCTCACGCATTAGGATTCGAACACTCGAACACCTGTACGGATTCTCCTGCACTGTGGCACATATGTAAATACGGCCTTTACTTACCATTTCTCACGCATTAGGGTTCGAACACTCGAACACCTGTACGGATTCTCCTGCACAGTGGCGGATATGTAAATACGGCCTTTACTTTCCCTTTCTCACGCATTATAGTTCGAACCCTCGAACACCTATACGGATTCTCTTGCACAGTGGCAAATATGTAAATACGGAGTTTACTTACCATTTCTCACGCATTAGGGTTCGAACACTCGAACACCTATACGGATGCTCCTGCGCAGTGGCAGATATGTAAATATGGCGTTTACTTACCATTTCTCATGCATTAGGGTTCGAACACTCGAACACCTGTACAGATTCTCTGGCACAGTGGCAGATATGTAAATACGAAGTTTACTTACCATTTCTCACGCATTAGGGTTCGAACACTCGAACACCTCTACGGATTCTCCTGCACAATGGTAGATATGTAAATACGGCGTTTACTTAAAATTTCTCACGCATTACGGTTCGAACACTCGAACAACTATACGGATTCTCCTGCACAGGGGCAGATATGTAAATACGGCGTTTACTTACCATTTCTCACGCATTAGGGTTCAAACACTCGAACACCTGTACGGATTCTAATGCACAGTGGCAGATATGTAAATACGGCGTTTACTTACCATTTCTCACGCATTAGGTTTCGACCGCTCGAACACCTGTACGGATTCTCCTGCATTGTGGTAGATATGTAAGTACGGCGTTTACTTACCATTTCTCACGCATTACGGTTCGAACACTCGAACACCTATACGTATTCTCCTGCACAGTGGCAGATATGTAAATACGGCGTTTACTTACCATTTCTCATGCATTACGGTTCGAACACTCGAACACCTGTACGGATTCTCCTGCACAGTGGCAGATACGCAAATACGGTGTTTACTTACCATTTCTCATGCATTAGGGTTCGAACACTCGAACAGCTGTACAGATTCTCCTGCACAGTGGCAGATATGTAAATACGGCGTTTACTTAACATTTTTCGTGCATTAGTGTTCGAACACTCGAACACCTGTACGGATTCTCCTGCACAGTGGCAGATATATAAATACGGCGTTTACTTACCATTTCTCATGCATTAGGGTTCGAACAATCGAACACGTGTACGGATTCTCCTGCACAGTGGCAGATGTATAAATACGGCCTTTATTTACCATTTGTCACGCATTTGGGTTCGAACACCCGAACACCTGTACAGATTCTCCTGCACAGTGGCAAATATGTAAATACGGCTTTACGTACCCTTTCTCATGCATTAGGGTTCCAACCCTCGAACACCAATACGGATTCTCCTGCACAGTGGCAAATATGTAAATACGGAGTTTACTTACCATTTCTCACGCATTAGGGTTCGAACACTCGAACACCTATACGGATTCTCCTGCACAGTGGCAGATATGTAAATACGGCTTTTACTTACCATTTCACACGCATTACGGTTCGAACACTCGAACACCTATATGGATTCTCCTGCACAGGGACAGATATGTAAAATGGCGTTTACTTACCATTTCTCATGCATTACGGTTCGAACACTCGAACACCTATACGGATTCTCCTGCACAGTGGCAGATATGTAAATACGGCGTTTACTTACCATTTCTCATGCATTAGGGTTCGAACACTCGAACACCTGTATGGATTCTAATGCACAGTGGCAGATATGTAAATACGGCCTTTACTTACCCTTTCTCACGCATTATGGTTCGAACCCTCGAACACCTTTACGGATTCTCCTGCACAGTGGCAGATATGTAAAATGGCGTTTACTTACCATTTCTCATGCATTACGGTTCGAACACTCGAACACCTATACGGATTCTCCTGCACAGTGGCAGATATGTAAATACGGTGTTTACTTACCATTTCTCACGCATTAGGGTTCGAACACTCGAACACCTACACGGATTGTCCTGTACAGTGGCAGATATGTAAATACGGTGTTTACTTACCATATCTCACGCATTAGGGTTCGAACACTCGAACATCTATACAGATTCTCCTGCACAGTGGCAGATATGTAAATACGGCCTTTACTTACCCTTTCTCACGCATTAGGGTTCGAACCCTCGAACACCGATACAGATTCTCCTGCACAGTGGCAAATATTTAAATACGGAGTTTACTTGCCATTTCTCACGCATTAGGGTTCGAACACTCGAACACCTATACAGATTTTGCTGCAAAGTGGCAGATATGTAAATACACCGTTTACTTACCATTTCTCACGCATTACGGTTCGAACACTCGAACACCTATACGGATTCTCCTGCACAGTGGCAGATATGTAAATACGGTGTTTACTTACCATTTCTCACGCATTGGGGTTCGAACACTCGAACACCTATACGGATTCTCCTGCACAGTGGCAGATATGTAAATACGGTGTTTACTTACCATTTCTCACGCATTAGGGTTCGAATACTTGAACACCTATACGGATTCTCCTGCACAGTGGCAGATATGTAAATACGGCCTTTACTTACCCTTTCTCACGCATTAGGGTTCGAACCGTCGAACACCGATACGGATTCTCCTGCACAGTGCCAAATATGTAAATACGGAGTTTACTTGCCATTTCTCACGTATTAGGGTTCGAACACTCGAACACCTATACAGATTCTGCTGCAAAGTGGCAGATATGTAAATACGGCGTTTATTTACCATTTCTCACGCATTACGGTTCGAACACTCGAACACCTATACCGATTCTCCTGCACAGTGGCAGATATGTAAATACGGCGTTTACTTACCATTTCTCATGCATTACGTTTCGAACACTCGAACATCTGTACGGATTCTCCTGCACAGTGGCAGATATGTAAATACGGCGTTTACTTACCATTTCTCATGCATTAGGGTTCGAACACTCGAACACCTGTACGGATTCTCCTGCACAGTGGCAGATATGTAAATACGGCCTTTACGTACCCTTTCTCACGCTTTAGGGTTCGAACCCTCGATCACGTATACGGATTCTCCTGCGCAGTGGCAAATATGTAAATACGGAGTTTACTTACCGTTTCTCACGCATTAGGGTTCGAACACTCGAAGACCTGTACGGATTCTCCTGCCCAGTGGCAGATATGTAAATACGGCCTTTATTTACCATTTCTCACGCATTAGGGTTCGAACACTCGAACACCTGTACGGATTCTCCTGCACAGTGGCAGATATGTAACTACGGCGTTTACTTACCATTTCTCATGCATTAGGGTTCGAACACTCGAACACCTGTACGGATTCTCCTGCACAGTAGCAGATATGTAAATACGGCCTTTATTTACCATTTCTCACGCATTAGGGTTCGAACACTCGAACACCTGTACGGATTCTCCTGCACAGTGGCAGATATGTAAATACGGCCTTTACGTACCCTTTCTCATGCATTAGGGTTCGAACCCTCGAACACCTATACGGATTCTCCTACACAGTGGCAGATATGTAAATACGGAGTTTACTTACCATTTCTCCCGCATTAGGGTTCGAACACTCGAACACGTATACGGATTCTCCTACACAGTGGCAGATATGTAAATACGGTGTTTACTTACCATTTCTCACGCATTAGGGTTCGAACACTCGAACATCTATACAGATTCTCCTGCACAGTGGCAGATATGTAAATACGGCCTTTACTTACCCTTTCTCACGCATTAGGGTTCGAACCCTCGAACACCGATACAGATTCTCCTGCACAGTGGCAAATATTTAAATACGGAGTTTACTTGCCATTTCTCACGCATTAGGGTTCGAACACTCGAACACCTATACAGATTTTGCTGCAAAGTGGCAGATATGTAAATACGGCGTTTACTTACCATTTCTCACGCATTAGGGTTCGAACACTCGAACACCTATACGGATTCCCCTGCACAGTGGCAGATATGTAAATACGGCGTTTACTTACCATTTCTCAGGCATTACGTTTCGAACACTCGAACACCTGTACGGATTCTCCTGCACAGTGGCAGATATGTAAATACGGCGTTTACTTACCATTTCTCATGCATTAGGGTTCGAACACTCGAACACCTGTACGGATTCTCCTGCACTGTGGCAGATATGTAAATACGGCCTTTACGTACCCTTTCTCACGCTTTAGGGTTCGAACCGTCGAACACCTATACGGATTCTCCTACACAGTGGCAGATATGTAAATACGGAGTTTACTTACCATTTCTCACGCATTAGGGTTCGAACACTCGAACACCTAAACGGATTCTGCTGCACAGTGGCAGATATGTAAATACAGCGTTTACTTTCCATTTCTCACGCATTACGGTTCGAACACTCGAACACCTCTACGGATTCTCCCGCACAGTGTCAGATATGTAAAATGGCGTTTACTTACCATTTCTTATGCATTACGGTTCGAACACTCGAACACGTATACGGATTCTCCTGCACAGTGGCAGATATGTAAATACGGCGTTTACTTACCATTTCTCACGCATTACGGTTCGAACACCTATACGGATTCTCCTGCACAGTGGTAGATATGCAAATACGGCGTTTACTTAACATTTCTCACGCATTACGGTTCGAACACTCGAACGCCTATACGGATTCTCCTGCACAGTGGCAGATATGTAAATACGACGTTTACCTACCATTTCTCACGCATTACGCTTCGAACACTCGAACACCTATACGGATTCTCCTGCACAGTGGCAGATATGTAAATATGGCGTTTACTTACCATTTCTCACGCATTACGGTTCGAACACTCGAACACCTATACGGATTCTCCTACACAGTGGCAGATATGTAAATACGGTGTTTACTTACCATTTCTCACGCAATGGGGTTCGAACACTCGAACACCTATACGGATTCTCCTGCACAGTGGCAGATATGTAAATACGGTGTTTACTTACCATTTCTCACGCATTAGGGTTCGAATACTTGAACACCTATACGGATTCTCCTGCACAGTGGCAGATATGTAAATACGGCCTTTACTTACCCTTTCTCACGCATTAGGGTTCGAACCGTCGAACACCGATACGGATTCTCCTGCACAGTGCCAAATATGTAAATACGGAGTTTACTTGCCATTTCTCACGTATTAGGGTTCGAACACTCGAACACCTATACAGATTCTGCTGCAAAGTGGCAGATATGTAAATACGGCGTTTACTTACCATTTCTCACGCATTACGGTTCGAACACTCGAACACCTATACCGATTCTCCTGCACAGTGGCAGATATGTAAATACGGCGTTTACTTACCATTTCTCATGCATTACGTTTCGAACACTCGAACATCTGTACGGATTCTCCTGCACAGTGGCAGATATGTAAATACGGCGTTTACTTACCATTTCTCATGCATTAGGGTTCGAACACTCGAACACCTGTACGGATTCTCCTGCACAGTGGCAGATATGTAAATACGGCCTTTACGTACCCTTTCTCACGCTTTAGGGTTCGAACCCTCGATCACGTATACGGATTCTCCTGCGCAGTGGCAAATATGTAAATACGGAGTTTACTTACCGTTTCTCACGCATTAGGGTTCGAACACTCGAAGACCTGTACGGATTCTCCTGCCCAGTGGCAGATATGTAAATACGGCCTTTATTTACCATTTCTCACGCATTAGGGTTCGAACACTCGAACACCTGTACGGATTCTCCTGCACAGTGGCAGATATGTAACTACGGCGTTTACTTACCATTTCTCATGCATTAGGGTTCGAACACTCGAACACCAGTACGGATTCTCCTGCACAGTGGCAGATATGTAAATACGGCCTTTATTTACCATTTCTCACGCATTAGGGTTCGAACACTCGAACACCTGTACGGATTCTCCTGCACAGTGGCAGATATGTAAATACGGCCTTTACGTACCCTTTCTCATGCATTAGGGTTCGAACCCTCGAACACCTATACGGATTCTCCTGCACAGTGGCAGATATGTAAATACGGAGTTTACTTACCATTTCTCATGCATTAGGGTTCGAACACTCGAACACCTATACGGATTCTGCTGCACAGTGGCAGATATGTAAATACAGCGTTTACTTACCATTTCTCACGCATTACGGTTCGAACACTGGAACACCTCTACGGATTCTCCTGCACAGTGTCAGATATGTAAAATGGCGTTTACTTACCATTTCTTATGCATTACGGTTCGAACACTCGAACACCTATACGGATTCTCCTGCACAGTGGCAGATATGTAAATACGGCGTTTACTTACCATTTCTCATGCATTACGATTCGAACACTCGAACACCTATACGGATTCTCCTGCACAGTGGTAGATATGCAAATACGGCGTTTACTTAACATTTCTCACGCATTACGGTTCGAACACTCGAACACCTATACGGATTCTCCTGCACAGTGGCAGATATGTAAATACGGCGTTTACTTACCATTTCTCACGAATTACGGTTCGAACACTCGAACACCTATACGGATTCTCCTGCACAGTGGCAGATATGTAAATACGGGGTTTACTTACCATTTCTCACGCATTGGGGTTCGAACACTCGAACACCTATACGGATTCTCCTGCACAGTGGCAGATATGTAAATATGGCGTTTACTTACCATTTCTCACGCATTACGGTTCGAACACTCGAACACCTATACGGATTCTCCTACACAGTGGCAGATATGTAAATACGGTGTTTACTTACCATTTCTCACGCAATGGGGTTCGAACACTCGAACACCTATACGGATTCTCCTGCACAGTGGCAGATATGTAAATACGGTGTTTACTTACCATTTCTCACGCATTAGGGTTCGAATACTTGAACACCTATACGGATTCTCCTGCACAGTGGCAGATATGTAAATACGGCCTTTACTTACCCTTTCTCACGCATTAGGGTTCGAACCCTCGAACACCGATACGGATTCTCCTGCACAGTGGCAAATATGTAAATACGGAGTTTACTTGCCATTTCTCACGCATTAGGGTTCGAACACTCGAACACCTATACAGATTTTGCTGCAAAGTGGCAGATATGTAAATACGGCGTTTACTTACCATTTCTCACGCATTACGGTTCGAACACTCGAACACCTATACCGATTCTCCTGCACAGTGGCAGATATGTAAATACGGCGTTTACTTACCATTTCTCTTGCATTACGTTTCGAACACTCGAACATCTGTACGGATTCTCCTGCACAGTGGCAGATATGTAAATACGGCGTTTACTTACCATTTCTCATGGATTAGGGTTCGAACACTCGAACACCTGTACGGATTCTCCTGCACAGTGGCAGATATGTAAATACGGCCTTTACGTACCCTTTCTCACGCTTTAGGGTTCGAACCCTCGATCACCTATACGGATTCTCCTGCACAGTGGCAAATATGTAAATACGGAGTTTACTTACCGTTTCTCACGCATTAGGGTTCGAACACTCGAAGACCTGTACGGATTCTCCTGCACAGTGGCAGATATGTAAATACGGCCTTTATTTACCATTTCTCACGCATTAGGGTTCGAACCCTCGAACACCTATACGGATTCTCCTACACAGTGGCAGATATGTAAATACGGAGTTTACTTACCATTTCTCCCGCATTAGGGTTCGAACACTCGAACACGTATACGGATTTCGTACACAGTGGCAGATATGTAAAATGGCGTTTACTTACCATTTCTCATGCATTACGGTTCGAACACTCGAACACCTATTCGGATTCTCCTGCACAATGGCAGATATGTAAATACGGTGTTTACTTACCATTTCTCACGCATTAGGGTTCGAACACTCGAACACCTATACGGATTCTCCTGCACAGTGGCAGATATGT
This sequence comes from Camellia granthamiana, assembly GCA_036172215.1. NCBI lineage: Eukaryota > Viridiplantae > Streptophyta > Magnoliopsida > Ericales > Theaceae > Camellia > Camellia granthamiana. Next base: position 607,588 of record JAXFYN010000150.1, read on the forward strand.
AAATACGGTGTTTACTTACCATTTCTCACGCATTAGGGTTCGAACACTCGAACACCTATACGGATTCTCCTGCACAGTGGCAGATATGTAAATACGGCGTTTACTTACCATTTCTGATGGATTACGTTTCGAACACTCGAACACCTGTAAAGATTCTCCTGCACAGTGGCAGATATGTAAATACGGCGTTTACTTACCATCTCTCATGCATTAGGGTTCGAACACTCGAACACCTGTACGGATTCTCCTGCACAGTGGCAGATATGTAAATACGGCCTTTACGTACCCTTTCTCACGCTTTAGTGTTCGAACCCTCGAACACCTATACGGATTCTCCTGCATAGTGGCAAATATGTAAATACGGAGTTTACTTACCATTTCTCACGCATTAGGGTTCGAACACTCGAACACCTATACGGATTCTGCTGCACAGTGGCAGATATGTAAATACAGCGTTTACTTACCATTTCTCACGCATTACGGTTCGAACACTCGAACACCTCTACGGATTCTCCTACACAGTGTCAGATATGTAAAATGGCGTTTACTTACCATTTCTTAGGCATTACGGTTCGAACACTCGAACACCTATACGGATTCTCCTGCACAGTGGCAGATATGTAAATACGTCGTTTACTTCCCATTTCTCACGCATTACGGTTCGAACACTCGAACACCTATACGGATTCTCCTGCACAGTGGTAGATATGCAAATACGGCGTTTAGTTAACATTTCTCACGCATTACGGTTCGAACACTCGAACACCTATACGGATTCTCCTGCACAGTGGCAGATATGTAAAGACGGCGTTTACTTACCATTTCACACGCATTACGGTTCGAACACTCGAACACCTATATGGATTCTCCTGCACAGGGACAGATATGTAAATACGGCGTTTACTTACCATTTCTCACGCATTAGGGTTCGACCACTCGAACACCTGTACGGATTGTAATGCACAGTGGCAGATATGTAAATACGGCATTTACTTACCATTTCTCACGCATTAGGGTTCGAACACTCGAACACCTATACGGATTCTCCTGCACAGTAGCAGATATGTAAATACGGCGTTTACTTACCATTTCTCATGCATTACGGTTCGAACACTCGAACACCTGTACGGATTCTTCTGCACAGTGGCAAATATGTAAATACGAAGTTTACTTACCATTTCTCACGCATTAGTGTTCGAACACTCGAACAACTGTACGGATTCTCCTGCACAGTGGCAGATATGTAAATACGGCGTTTACTTACCATTTCTCGCGCATTAGGGTTCGAACACTCGAACAACTCTACGGATTCTCCTGCACAGTGGCATATATGTAAATACGGCGTTTACTTACCATTTCTCACGCATTTGGGTTCGAACACCCGAACAACTACACGGATTCTCCTGCACAGTGGCAGATATGTAAACACGGCATTTACTTACCATTTCTCACGCATTAGGGTTCGAACACTCGAACAACTATACGGATTCTCCTGCACAGTGGCAGATATGTAAACACAGCGTTTACTTACCATTTCTCACGCATTAGGGTTCGAACACTCGAACACCTCTACGGATTCTCCTGCACAGTGTCAGATATGTAAAATGGCGTTTACTTACCATTTCTCATGCATTACGGTTCGAACACTCGAACACCTATACGGATTGTCCTGCACGGTGGCAGATATGTAAATACATCGTTTACTTACCATTTCTCACGCATTACGGTTCGAACACTCGAACACCTATACGGATTCTCCTGCACAGTGGTAGATATGTAAATACGGCGTTTACTTAACATTTCTCACGCATTACGGTTCGAACAAGCGAACACCTATACGGATTCTCCTGCACGGTGGCAAATATGTAAATACGGTGTTTACTTACCATTTCACACGCATTACGGTTCGAACACTCGAACACATGTACGGATTCTCCTGCACAGGGGCAGATATGTAAATACGGCGTTTACTTACCATTTCCCACGCATTAGGGTTCGAACACTCGAACACCTGTACGGATTCTAATGCACAGTGGCAGATATGTAAATACGGCGTTTACTTATCATTTCTCACGCATTAGGGTTCGAACACTCGAACACCTGTACCGATTCTCCTGCACCGTGGCAGATATGTAAATACGGCGTTTACTTACCATTTCTCACGCATTAGGGATCGAACACTCGAAAACCTATACGGATTCTCCTGCACTGTAGCAGATATGTAAATACGGCGTTTACTTACCATTTCTCATGCATTATGGTTCGAACACTCGAACACCTGTACGGATTTTCCTGCACAGTGGCAGATATGTAAATACGGTGTTTACTTACCATTTCTCACGCATTAGGGTTCGAACACTCGAACACCTGTACGGATTCTCCTGCACAGTGGCAGATATGTAAATAGGGCCTTTATTTACCATTTCTCACGCATTACGATTCGAACCCTTGAACACCTGTACGCATTCTCCTGCACAGTGGTAGATATGTAAATACGGCGTTTACTTAACATTTCTCACGCATTACGGTTTCGAACACTCGAACACCTATACGGATTCTCCTGCACAGTGGCACATATGTAAATACGGCGTTTACTTACCATTTCACACGCATTACGGTTCGAACACTCGAACACATGTACGGATTCTCCTGCACAGGGACAGATATGTAAAGACGGCGTTTACTTACCATTTCTCACGCATTAGGGTTCGAACACTCGAACACCTGTACGGATTCTAATGCACAGTGGCAGATATGTAAATACGACGTTTACTTACCATTTCTCACGCATTAGGGTTCGAACACTCGAACACCTGTACGGACTCTCCTGCACCGTGGCAGATATGTAAATACGACGTTTACTTACCATTTCTCACGCATTAGGGTTCGAACACTCGAACACCTATACAGATTCTCTTGCACAGTAGCAGATCTGTAAATACGGCGTTTACTTACCATTTCTCATGCATTATGGTTCGAACACTCGAACACCTGTACGGATTTTCCTGCACAGTGGCAGATATGTAAATACGGTGTTTACTTACTATTTCTCATGCATTAGGGTTCGAACACTCGAACACCTGTACGGATTCTCCTGCACAGTGGCAGATATGTAAATACGGCCTTTACTTACCATTTCGTACGCATTAGGGTTCGAACACTCGAACACCTGTACGGATTCTCTTGCACAGTGGCAGATATGTAAACACAGCGTTTACTTACCATTTCTCGCGCATTAGGATTCGAACCCTCGAACACCTATACGGATTCTGCTGCGCAGTGGCAGATATGTAAATACGGAGTTTACTTACCATTTCTCACGCATTATGGTTCGAACACTCGAACACCTGTACGGATTCTAATGCGCAAGGGCAGATATGTAAATACGGCGTTTACTTACCATTTCTCACGCATTAGGATTCGAACACTCGAACACCTATACGGATTCTCCTGCGCAGTGGCAGATATGTAAAAACGGCGTTTACTTACCATTTCTCACGCATTACAGTTCGAACACACGAACACCTATACGGATTCTCCTGCACGGTGGCAGATATGTAAATACGGCGTTTACTTACCATTTCGCATGCATTACGTTTCGAACACTCAAACACCTGTACGGATTCTCTTGTACAGTGGCAGATATGTAAATACGGAGTTTACTTACCATTTCTCACGCATTAGGGTTCGAACACTCGAACACCTGTACGGATTCTCCTGTACAGTAGCAGATATGTAAATACGGCCTTTACGTACCCTTTCTCACGCTTTAGGGTTCGAACCCTCGAACACCTATACGGATTCTCCTGCACAGTGGCAAATATGTAAATACGTAGTTTACTTACCATTTCTCATGCATTAGGGTTCGAACACTCGAACACCTATACGGATTCTCCTGCACAGTGGCAGATATGTAAAATGGCGTTTACTTACCATTTCTCATGCATTACGGTTTGAACACTCGAACACCTATACGGATTCTCCTGCGCAGTGGCAGATATGTAAATACGGTGTTTACTTACCATTTCTCATGCATTAGGGTTCGAACACTCGAACACCAGTACGGATTCTCCTGCACAGTGGCAGATATGTAAATACGGAGTTTACTTACCATTTCTCACGCATTAGGGTTCGAACACTCGAACACCTCTACGGATTCTCCTGCACAGTGTCAGATATGTAAAATGGCGTTTACTTACCATTTCTCATGCATTATGGTTCGAACACTCGAACACCTATACGGAGTCTCCTGCACAGTGGCAGATATGTAAATACGGCGTTTACTTACCATTTCTCACGCATTACGGTTCGAACACTCGAACACCTATACGGATTCTCCTGCACAGTGGTAGATATGTAAATACGGCGTTTACTTAACGTTTCTCACGCATTACGGGTCGAATACTCGAACACCTATACGGATTCTCCTGCACAGTGGCAAATATGTGAATACGGCGTTTACTTACCATTTCACACGCATTACGGTTCGAACACTCGAACACCTGTACGGATTCTCCTGCACAGGGGCAGATATGTAAATACGGCGTTTACTTACCATTTCTCACGCATTTGGGTTCGAACACCCGAACAACTACACGGATTCTCCTGCACAGTGGCAGATATGTAAACACGGCGTTTACTTACCATTTCTCACGCATTAGGGTTCGAACACTCGAACAACTATACGGATTCTCCTGCATAGTGGCAGATATGTAAACACAGCGTTTACTTACCATGTCTCACGCATTAGGGTTCGAACCCTCGAACACGTATACGGATTCTCCTGCGCAATGGCAGATATGTAAATACGAAGTTTCCTTACCATTTCTCACGCATTAGGGTTCGAACACTCGAACACTTATACGGATTCTAATGCGCAGTGGCAGATATGTAAATATGGCGTTTACTTACCATTTCTCACGCGTTAGGGTTCGAACACTCGAACACCTATACGGATTCTGCTGCACAGTGGCAGATATGTAAAAACGGCGTTTACTTACCATTTCTCACGCATTACGGTTCGAACACACGAACACCTATACGGATTCTCCTGCACGGTGGCAAATTTGTAAATACGGCGTTTACTTACCATTTCTCATGCATTACGTTTCGAACACTCGAACACTTGTACGGATTCTCCTGCACAGTGGCAGATATGTAAATACGGCGTTTACTTACCATTTCTCATGCATTAGGGTTCGAACACTAGGACACCTGTACGAATTCTCTTGTACAGTGGCAGATATGTAAATACGGACTTTACTTACCATTTCTCATGCATTAGGGTTCGAACACTCGAACAACTGTACGGATTCTCCTGCACAGTGGCAGATATGTAAATACGGCCTTTACTTACCATTTCTCACGCATTGGGGTTCGAACACTCGAACACCTGTACGGATTCACTTGCACAGTGGCAGATATGTAAATACGGCCTTTACGTACCCTTTCTCACGCTTTAGGGTTCAAACCCTCGAACACCTAGACGGATTCTCTTGCACAGTGGCAAATATGTAAATACGGAGTTTACTTACCATTTCTCATGCATTAGGGTTCGAACACTCAAACACCTATACGGATTCTCCAGCACAGTGGCAGATATGTAAAATGGCGTTTACTTACCATTTCTCATGCATTAGGGTTCGAACACTCGGACATATGTACGGATTCTCCTGCACAGGGGCAGATATGTAAATACGGCGTTTACTTGCCATTTCCCACGCATTAGGGTTCGAACACTCGAACACCTGTACGGATTCTAATGCACAGTGGCAGATATGTAAATATGGCGTTTACTTACCATTTCTCACGCATTAGGGTTCGAACACTCGAACACCTGTACGGATTCTCCTGCACCGTGGCAGATATGTAAATACGGCGTTTACTTACCATTTCTCACCCATTAGGGATCGAACACTCGAACACCTTTACGGATTCTCCTGCACAGTAGCAGATAGGTAAATACGGCGTTTACTTACCATTTCTCATGCATTATGGTTCGAACACTCGAACACCTGTACGGATTTTCCTGCACAGTGGCAGATATGTAAATACGGTGTTTACTTACCATTTCTCATGCATTAGGGTTCGAACACTCGAACACCTATACGGATTCTCCTGCACAGAAGCAGATATGTAAATACGGCCTTTATTTACCATTTCTCACGCATTACGGTTCGAACACTCGAACACCTATATGGATTCTCCTGCACAGTGGTGGATATGTAAATACGGCGTTTACTTAACGTTTCTCACGCATTACGGTTCGAATACTCGAACACCTATACGGATTCTCCTGCACAGTGGCAAATATGTGAATACGGCGTTTACTTACCATTTCACACGCATTACGGTTCGAACACTCGAACACCTGTACGGATTCTCCTGCACAGGGGCAGATATGTAAATACGGCGTTTACTTA